>JBCFYV010000935.1:59310345-59910345 GCA_039000515.1 Timema cristinae
AGGTGGATAACATCAAGTTGATAGTGATGCCGGCATAAACAGTGCTACCAATCGTCTACGGGGAAAAACCCTACTATATGTTAATCGTTTTTAATTTATTTAGATGACAATAAATTATTATTATTAGTTGAAAAAATTAAAGGAATAAAGGAGATAGTATTAATTTCTAAACCTATTCACACACCTATTCAAGAGTTATATGAAATATAAACAAAAGTTCTTCTTATAAGGGTGATTAAAAATATCATTTTTATAAAATTTATTTGCATTAGAAAAAGGATTAACTCTTTACATAGGGCGTTAACCTTTTAGAGTTTTTTTTTTTATATATCCTAACTAGACACCAGTGGATCGTTGCAGAGATGGTTGTAAATTATCGCGCTAATGTGTATTCAAAACATTAGAAAGAGGTCTCATTAGACTTTCTAATTAAAGATTTACTCTTCAAAGTCCACAAGTTTCCTATAGATTTGGAACTTTGAATGTTTAATTTAAAGTAAAATGCATATTCGTCTCTTTCACACGACGATGAAAACTTTTTAGTCGACCCCTCTCCCTATCTCAACTCTTAACAGTTTGATGGGGTTAAGAGGGGGGGTGGGGGTGGAACTACATTTAATTTCTTAGAAAATTAGATAAATACAAAGGGAAATATTTTATTTGCTGATATAATAATATAATCACACACAGATCATTGTTGTCATGGTGATGTAAACAAAGAATGATTGTACAGACGAGCCACTGTGCATACGGCAGAAAAAGATTGGAAAAATCGGGTTTTCGTTGGAAGCTACTCTTTTTTGCCGTCATCATGGACCCCTAACCTTTTAGAAAATTGATCAAGTCGTTTTCTCGTAATTTCAACCACCGAAAACGGGCTTATCAAATTTTATATAAGATGACCGAAAGTAAATGTTACCGTCTAAAATCTAAATAATGGTTTATTGTTTAAACTTAACTTTCCAATGTGTTCATTTGTAATTGATTCACACTTCTACACTATATTTTAATTATCTCAGTAAACCAATGTTTTTATTAATCGTTGGCTTATGATTTGACTTATAAATGATTGTCATTCAATAATATGTATGTTATGTTTTTAGCTTACTCCATTTGACTCTTATTATAGTAAATGTTACAATTAATATGTACACCAAGCAACTTAACTTTTTATAAAGTTCAAACATAATTCAAATATCACAATATCTTTAATTGATAATTTAAACCCATACATTTAATTAAAATTTAACTATCGATATAATATCTAAGTCTATAGCCTTTACTATTAATCGTCCATGTTTTATTGTTTAAATTTAATTTTCTATGCCTAGAAATAGTTTTGTACATTTTGAGATATTTATGTGTAGAAAATACCGTGTTTATCAAACTAAACACTACTCGAAATAGATAATGTCCCACTGTACGCGTGACGTCACTGCCACGAGCTTATTTCTTACGAGCTGAAAATGTCGGTATCCATGGATTACTGACTTACATACATACACATGAGGGCCAGCCTTTCTCCCTCGCACTATAATTAGCTTGATCACGAGTAGCCATCTTTGAGTGCTCGCTACAGTGCGCCTCAAAAGCTGATACACCGACCGACCCGGTAGTTTGCTTGGTTAACTCCACTTCACAGGACTCGGCGACTCGTTCCTTCAACCCTACCATAGTTTGGTGAGTACTGGAATGAATGAGTACAACACTATATCACCTTATACATACATAGATTTGTAAACATAGTTTAAAAGACGAAATTTCTCACTTTGTTAAGTCTAAAAATCAAGATATTTTGGATGAGCCAAATGTCCTAAAAACGAAAAGTAGCTGACATAAGAGCATAGAATGGATCTTTGTGAATCAAATGATGCCATTTAATAGGGAGAGTCATAATACCAGTTGCCTTGTCATTTGTATTTTCCTCATCCCCTATTTGTTCTCCTAGCACCAGACAGCTTCACCCTTAACGTTATAAGCCCAAACTTGATTTTTTTGTGTGTATGAATTTATGATAGACTTATGTGGGGTTTTTTCAGCACTGCGTCTCTAATGGCTCTAGGGATTAGTAAGGTTATATATAGAGGAAGTGCACCCGCAATTTCCTAAGAGACCATTCGTGAGATCAATTAAAAAACACTCCAAGTACACCCCAACCAAGATTCGAACCTTGATATCCCCGTAATCGGCAATCTATTCTACTGTAGAAGTAGTGCGTTAGACCAGCATTCATTAAAAATAAATTATATTAATTTTATGATTATTATGACTATCATTTTCATTTTAAGTAAATTTATCCATCTAGGTTGACGGTGGCCACTCCTAGCTCTCATTCAGAAGTTTGAGGCTTGAAACCTTTTCAGGTTTATTGGGAGGTCCCCCCCCCTCCACCCCCTTATATTATGGTTCCTTCTTCTTCGTGCGCCTAAGGGTACGGCCAGACTGAGCGCGCGAGCGACTAAAAAATAAAATAGAACACATTGGTTGTAATGGGAGGTGGCCAGACTGGGGCGCGTGTTTGAAAGATAGATCTGGTTCTATTTTTCAAGCGCGTGCGCTCGAGCCGGAACAGTCTAATTTACAGGTGCTAGGCAATATTAGTGATATGTTGGTTCATTGAGTGCTACGAAAACTTCTCAATTTGACTTAATATTTGACTTTTTTTTTATTATCTATATTTTTAGCACACTTGCTACAAACGGCCAAATTTAATTGGTAAGATCATAAACTATATATATGTAAAACTGATATGTTAAAATACTTCAATATTATAATCAAAGTAGGTATTTACAAATAAGAATCGCCATTGACGATGATAGAGGATAGGATGATAGAGGATAGAAACCAAAACAATAAATCACTTTTAAAAAACCACCCTCAGTTCACTGAGCCAAGATTCGAACCTTTGCCTGCTCGTCAACAACTATCGAGAGCTATCTTCTCGCCAGTTTGGCCGAACCCTAATTGTTTTACTATAGCATAAGTAAGTGGTTGGCATAAGTCACCAACACACAGCCACTGAAGCCGACTTAAAACTATGTGATCTAAGAAAATAGGCCAATGAGGGGTATCTCGAGAGGTGTGTTTATACATGCAACAAAACATTGTGACGTAACACCGTCACGTATCAATTTTCAAACAAGGGGCGTAATATGATTGCGTATCATTTCAATGATGCGACATCAAAAGACCGACATCTGATGGGATTCGCTGATGTTACGACGTTACGTAGTTTAGGAGTACCATCCATACTGGATAAGCGATGGTATTACGTTGCATTGCTTTCTCTTGCATGTCAATAAGCACCTTTAGAAAATACATCAATATCCGTCTATAGGGGTATAATATGAACTAAATCATTTGGCTGGACAAACCTTACTGACTCTTTTAAAATATTTAACATTTGTTTAATCTATTTTTAATTTATTGGAGGTATTTAATGTGTACTTTATGAACCGACTGATTACATCAGCACATGAGAATGTTTATGAGCAAAGTGAAAGGTTCTTCTAATTTTGCTTGCAAATGTATATTCACATCTTTTCCAGAGTTCTTTTACATGCCACAATCAACATGGAATCGATGGCTTTCCTTCCCCTCCAAAGGAAGTTTTGCTATGAAATTGGTTCGCTCAAGAAAAATCCTTCAACCCCGGCTGGGTTTGAACCCACGACATTCGAGTCCAGAGGCGAGCTCACATAGGTTGACTGTTTTATTCCAATCTCTAGGAATATCAGATATGCTTGTGGCCTTATCAGCGGTTAGGTAGTTAGACTGATAGATGATTAGGATCAGTAAACATGGTCCTATCAGTACCTTCTATAAAGTGTGTATTATATATATATATTTAGCACCGCGTCTTAATAACCGTTCGGGTTATACGCTTTAAGTACTAATTACACTAATGGATTAGGAATTGGGAAGGTTTAATTAGAGGAAGTGAACCCGCATTTGCGTGGAGAGAGAGTGGAAAACCATTTAGGACCCCCCCCCCCCCAGTTCACCCGACCGAGATTCGAACCTCGATCTCCCCGTCCTCAGCAGTCGAGCTCAACACAACTAGCGCGTTAGCAACTACGCCACCGAGGCGGGTAACTATAAAATGAATACGTATCTGGGTTCTAGGTCCGAGTGTGGAGCTTCTGTCTTATTAAGTTAGTATGTAAGTCATATGTTGTCATGTCTGTGTATTGTATGGACATTAAATACCTCAAATAAAAACAAGACCATTTTTTACCTCTATAGCTCAATAATGTTACCCGTCGGTAAGTTTTAGTAAAACGGAATCTAATTGCATATTTGTGTTTATTCTGAACCAAGCTATTTTAGTGAATCTTTTTACAAATTCTACCATCAGTGTTGAAACAGAATCCTAATTTATTATCTCCAATTGTGCTGACATGTGGGGGGGGGGGGGGGGCATAGTTTTTTTTTAATATTCATACAATTGTGTGTGCAGACGTACGTAATTAAAAAGAAAAGGGGTGGTTGTAAGGGACAGGTAGGAGTGTATTTAGCTTGAGGGTTGATATTTATCAAAGTCGATTCATTATTCCCGCAGTGCCACCCCTCTTCCTCCCTTCGGCCCTTACCGCTGCCAGAGTCGTCACATAACGGTCGTTATTACTCGATCATAATGAGGGATCAACCGCCCTATACAACGGACTTGGTTCGGCTAGAAACACAATCGTAAAACAACGACAAACTGTACAATCAAGAGTCAAAATATGTATTTGAAAAATATATAATATCCTAATATTGGTTTGCTGTTTTGTTATTTCTGCTTGACTTTTTTACACGAATAGTCAGATTGCCATAGAAAGAACTTTTTTTCTGTCCCGGCCGTCTTATTACCGTTCGGATTACTCGCACTAATTACACTAACGTATTAGGGATAAGATAGGTTGAATTTAGAGGAAGTGTACCCGCATTTTCGTGGAAGGAGAGCGAACCACCATTTAGGGGGGAAAAAATCACCCTGAGTACAACTTATCTGGATTTGAACCCTGATCTCCCATTCATGGCAGTCTAATCGATTGCGGAGGTTACGCCTTGAACCATATAGCCACCGAATTTGGCAGGTACATTTTTAAAAGAAAACGAAAGAATAAAAGTCGAGTAGTCAACATTCCTATTATACAGATATTATATATATATATTATATATAATATACCCACACCGTTGGACACGTGGGTAAAGGAGTCAGTCAGGCTTGTCTTGCTATGGATGAGAAGGTTGGAGCTTTGAATCCAGGTCGGGTTTACTAAGGAGCTGATTCCTAAACAATTTGCCCTCTACCTCCACGCAAATGAGGGTATATTTCTTATAAACTCTACCAGCCTCTTCTCTCTGCCACTATTGTGGGTAGTAAATCGAGGAGTACGAAAAAAATTGTGAACTCAAATTTACAAATTCTCGATTTTTAGGTCATCACGAAATAAGAAATTTTAACTTATTCTTTTTCTATGAGGTATTTAACGTGTACTTTCTAAACTGACTGATTATATCAATAATACTCGTTCGGGTTATACGCTTGAGTACTAATTACAATAATGGGTTAGGAATTGAGAAGGTTTAATATAAAGGAAGTGAACCCGCATTGGCGTGGAGGGAGAGCGGAAAACCATTTAGAAAAACTAGTTAACCCGACCGAGATTAGAACCTCGATCTCCCGACCTCTGCAGTCTAGCTCAACACGAAACCAGCGCGTTAGCTAACTACGCCACCTAGGCTGGTTTGATTATATCGGAACACGACTTTGGTTTAAATATAGAACTGACACAATACCAGATTAGGACGTTAATTTATCATATGAAAGGGAAAACCCACACCTCACCAATGACACAATTTTCGGCCGTGCTGGGAATCGAACCTGGGAATATTAGCTCAGTGGATATGCTACCGACCAAGCTTGGATGTTGAATTAATTTTCTTTTTCTCACGCAACGTTTTACTATCCGTCCGCGATACATGCATTTTAATTACAATAATAGCCATGAGGAAGGTATAATTGTGGGAAATGCAACCACATTTACACTGAGAAAGAATGAAAAAACTATTTCGGGATTTGAAACCTGACCTCTCCCGTCACCGTTAAACCAGACTAGATTATCCCGACACGTGGCGCGCGTGTCCACCGATGCGAGTGACGTCACTCTTATTAACATAACATGTTTTATTAAACTCGATATGACAATGAATCGCACCAGCGCTGACCTGCAATTCGCCGCCGAGCAGAACTCATCAGCTGCGCATGAGCGCGAGGATCAGACAATGCGATCACCAATTACAGGCGACCCCCCTTGAAGCGTCCAACAAGGTTTGACCGTTTATTGGATCAGGGGATCATAAATCCATAGGCATCGTTTATTTTGAACGTTGTGTTTCATTTAGCTTACTAGACCTTTTTGGGAATAATTCGGTTGGAAGGTCTCCATTAAATAGTTTGGAAATCTACTGATGTATTCATAATTGAATAACTTGGGAATTGTGATGGATGAATGTTTGTCGAAAAGAGAGTACATAAAACCCAAAAGGGTTTTATTCTTAGTCACTAACTATATTTTATTTAATCCCTAGAGGCCCTAGTACTAATGCAATCTACACCAATGGTCACGTATGTAAAGGCATTGGTCTCATATTGTCTATTTTACATATGGGGAGGTTGAGGTTCGAATCCTGGTCGGTATACTAGAGGGATTTTTCTTAAAATTGCTTCATACTTTTTTTTTCTCTTAGCAATGCGTCTTACTACCTGTTTAGGTTATATACATATGTACTAATTACGCTAATGAGTTAGGTATGAGTAAAGTTGAGTTCAGAGGAAGTGTACCCACATTTACGGGGAGGTAGAGTGGAAAACATTTTGGTAAAAACTTTGTACACCTGACCGGAATTATAACCTTGAACTCCCCGTCATCGGCAGTCTAGTCCAACACAAAAGTAGCGCGTTATACCAGGCTGCCAGCGAAGTGGGTGCGATTTTGCTATCTTAATATCGACTGACAACCGCAGAAAGAGCGACCATTTGCCGACTCCCACTGTAAAAAATTTGAGAAATGAGAACAATTTAGAAATATGTATCAATAAATAGAATAAAAGTGAATTCACTCTTCAATTAATAACTGAATAGTCAAATGAAACAGACACACTAATATTGTATCACTTTCTTGAACAAAAAAGAAACACAACCTAAATAACTATCTAAATATCTTTCCTAGTGAGTATTTTTGATAAAATATTACAAATAGCCTTAGGTAAAAATTATTTAGTCCCTTTTTGCTGACCAAAATAATAATAATCCTACTCGTGATCACGTGGATAAAGGCTTTACTCTAGTTTATTTGGTTGGTCGAGGACAGCGAGGCTCTGTTTCAAATACCAGTCTGGTGTACCTTATCTGGGGGGATACCCATAAGGTGGGACGGATCTTAATCAAGGTTCTTCTAACGTTTGTAAAACAAGAAATTAATCAATGAGGATATTATCCGCTTCCTTGGCCGCATGATGTAACCCTACTCTCGTGTTGGATTAGACTGCCGATGACGGAGGGGGATCGTGTGCACTACAAGGTGGTTTTCCCTAAATCAATTTACACTCTCCTTCCACTCAAATACGGGTACACTTCCTCTAAACATAGCCTTCTTAACCCAAAAACCATTAGCGTAATTAGTACATAAGCGTATCACCAGAACGGGTAGTAAGACGCTGTGCTGAAAAAAAACCCAACAAGAATATCATAAGGTATTCCATTGATCCTCCTTGTATGAATCTTGCAGCGCCTCTCCTACCCTCCTACCCCGCAATCATCTTACAGCCGCCTCTTATTACCCTCCTTCCCCCGCAATCATCTTACAGCCGCCTCTTCCTACCCTCCTTCCCCACAATCATCTTACAGCCGCCTCTTCCTACCCTCCTTCCCCCGCAATCATCTTGCAGCCGCCTCGTCCTACCCTCCTTCCCCCGCAATCATCTTGAAGCCGCCTCTTCCTACCCTCCTACCTCCGTAATCATCTTACAGCAGCCTCTTCCTACCCTCCACCCCCGCAATCATCTTACAGCCGCCTCTTCCTACCCTCCTTCCCCCGCAATCATCTTGCAGCCGCCTCGTCCTACCCTCCTTCCCCCGCAATCATCTTACAGCCGCCTCTTCCTACCCTCCTACCCCCGTAATCATCTTACAGCCGCCTCTTCCTACCCTCCTCCCCCGCAATCATCTTGCATCACACATCCCTTCCTCCTCCGCTATGGAGTCAATCCTCTCCACCCTCGACCAGAATGTTAGCTATTCACTAGTCGAGGGTGGGGGTTGCAGCCCGTCACTAATCACTTCACATACGTGACATATTGGTGTGATTAGTCGGGCTTTGGCAGGTGGGTCACACTTTGACCCCTGGCTGTGTATCTAGAGACCAAGATTAATACTGTCCGGGTGGTCAGGGGTTTAATTAAGAGAACTACCACGTGTTATTATAGTTCACCCGTTATTAAAGATTAAAATATGGATAGTTTAGTCATTATTTAAGATCAAACATAGGCCCGATTTGATCTTAAAGACTCTTCAAGTCAAATGTAAAAAATAATAGCCAGCGACATACCTTTAAAGATCTCGGCACTAAATACACTATCACACTCACACACACACATCATGCCCTCACCTACACACACACACACTCACATTCTCATATACTAACACATATGCACATACAAAGTTATTATTTATAAATTATATTGTAGACTGTAGAAAAAGCTGTTTTAAAATTATGCATACTTTCGTTTGATATATTCCGTCATGACATCAGCTCACAATCGAGCTATACCAACCGAGTGAGTGACCGCCATCTGTTGGCGAATATAGTGCCAGCTTCTGCGGCGAGAGGATGTCATGTGATCAGCACGACGAACCCTTCGACCCTTGATCTCGATTTTTTAGATCAGAGCCACTACTTTTTCATCCAAGCAACTCCTCATTTGTCCTAAAAAGTTTGTTTCAGAACCCACTGCTTCACAGAAAATGTGGACGTGCTGGGGACCGAACCCGGGACTTCTGGATTAGTAGCCAGTAACTTTGAACACTAGACCACAAAGGAGGTTCCGTATAGGAAACATTTTATTTCTATTAGATTAAATACTTTTGTATAACTAAATTCCAATTCAAGACATCTAAGCTTATCACAAGAGTAGGGGCAATACAAGTGAATTAAAATATAGGCCCTTAGTCAAGAGAAACCAGACTGTACCGGTAGTACATGAACAACTGGAAACTTAAAGGCGCCCCTGGCGGAAGCTTACAGATATACTTCCCGCAACACTAAAGTGAGAGAAGGGTTGCCTTCACAATCCATCGCGCGGCGCCAGGACACAGCCGCTTAAATTACCCCTCTTGTTTTCAAGGATAACTCATTTCCAAAAACTATATTTTAAGTTTTATTAATATAATTTTTTTTTGTGAAAGTGTAACATTAACTCATTTTCATCAAACTTTTTTTGTATCTTATTTCTGGAGCTATGAGACTAGGTTTGATTAAAAAGGGCTCTAGATTTAGCCTTCCTCTAATAAATGACAGTAATTTTTGAATAAGATCACAACAGAAAATTTTAAGATATTTCAGACGTAGCACCCACATTTACTCTTTACCTTATATAAACAAGTTTCGTAGTTGTTATTTCCACTATTTCTTAAGGACATCACAAAGGGCGGTTGTACCTGAAGGGTGAAAGAGAGTATAAAATTAAACAGAATATAGAGAAGTACATACAGTACAGTACAGCCCCACGGCTTCTTTGGTGCTGTCTGACAGCTCACAGCTGACTTCTGACAGTCAACATTTAGGTATATACCTACATTTTGACCATCAGAAGTGACAGCTGCTAAACACATGTTTTTGCAGGTCATATGGTTTGGCGTAGGGATACATAATTTGGTCTGGTAACTTTTCAAAGCCGTGAGCTGTCAGTCAGCACCAAAGAAGCCATGGAGCTACTGTAGTTCCAATAAACAACATGGACCATTGTATTTTAAGACGTGTGACCTGACAGTGATTGATACTCTCCACTAACTTAGGCGGATGCCTTAAGCCCATTATTAAAATGTATAATGCTACATCCTAGTAATTCTGCTGATGACCCGACCAAACAGTTTTGTCTTCGAGTCATTGTGTTTAAAATAGACGTAATTCTTAGTTGAGCGTGTCCATCTATTTATAGAACATGCCACTTGATGCGAAGGTCATACATGTATACTCTTTCAACAAAGTTGCTTTGGTTTGAAGTTTTAATCAATGAAAATTTACGTATAATTTTTTTATGTAGTTTTTTACTTTTTTTCTAACACCCCTTTCGGGATATATGCTGATGCACTAATTACGCTAATAGTTTTAGGGATTAGGAAAGTTATACCTATAGGAAGTTTACCCACATTCGGGTGTAGAGAAAAGGTGGAAAACCATTTTGGAAAAACCAGCCTCATTACACCTGACCGAGATTCGAACCCCGATATCCCGTCATCGGCAGTCCAATCTACGGCGAGAGTAGCACGTTAGACCACGTGGACACCTAAGCTGGCTAATGACTTATTGATATCTGTCTTGAATAAGAGTTTTTTTTAAGTAAATAATTAAATCACTCATGTACATTTTTTTTACCAGTCAAAATCAAGTGTTTGGAGCTAAGTCGTAACCCTCTTGTGCTTGTTTCTGGCCAGGTTCAAGGAAATGTGGATAATACGTGAGCCATCATCGTCAGAAATAAACCACGAACCAAGGTATAAAGATTGTTGAAGGATGCCTCACCTTCTGAATAGCATTTTTTCCCACCCCGTCTCAGTAGTCTACCCGTTTAGGTTATATGCATACATTAATTACGCTAGGGGAGTAAGGATGGTAAGCTAAAATTTTAGTGGAAATGTACCCACATTTGCATGGAGGGGAAGAGTGGGGAAACCTTGTACCCCTTCCCCCCAGATTTAAACCCCGATCTCTCCGTCACTGGCAGTTCAGTCTAAAACTGGAATAACACCTTAATCCATGTGACTAATATAATGGTTTTTAGATTTACAGATATTCACAGGAGGATAAACCAATTCAAGGAAGTGAAAAATTCCCAATATTTTGATTTGTAAAAATTAAATTTATTGAAAGCATAAATCCTATCGTTAACATAAAATTCTAATACAAAAATCATAAATAGTTGAAATAATCTTTTGTAAATTTTATTATTTTCCAACATTGTCTAAATATTATTTACTGTAGTACAATTATTATTATTCTGTATTCCTAAAGTACCGTAAATAATTTTAACAAAACATTAAATCGTTATTTAGACCTTAAAGGAACCACCTTAACGAACGGGGAAGTTCAAACACTGAAACATTTCATTTGAGACACCTTATTAGTTTTTTCTGCTGCGGCCACAACAAAAAATAATGAATTTGTTTAAAGAACGTTTCAATTTAACCTCAGAACAGTGATAAATGTGCTTAAAAAGTTGTTGAAAATGCTAACTATTTATATTTTAAATTTATACAGCACAAAATATAAGGTGCTTAACCTTCCGTATCAATTATAGTATAAAGTATATTTTTAAATAATAAATAACTACTTAAATATTACGGAGCATCTAAACTTCTAAAATGTATTTCAGCGCTTTTGTAGGCTTACTCCTTAAGTGGATCTTACAGTAGATGTCTTAAGTGCCATGCAAACATTTTTCAGAATTAATATTTATAAAAGAAAATCAACTTTCTTTTATAATTATTGCTTTTACCGGCTCGAATATATTGTTAACGGCAGTATGTATAGTAGGATTTTGATAGGAAGGGACATTTAGAAAATATTAAACTTTTATTAGGGCCAACATTGATAACAGTTTACATTTTATTAAAGGGGTGCGAGTACTCGAAAATTCCGGTCGAGTTTTAAGAGTAGCTTGAACTAGACTCGGAAGATTTTTTTACAAAATTCGAAAAATTTTAGTGTTAGGAGTTTTTGAATTTTTTCTTGAAAATTCCTAGTTTAATAACTTGATTCGATTTTAATATATGATTTCATAACAAAGAGAGTCCATCATTATCTTCTTTTGGCTAATTAAAAAATATAATTGCATTAAATTTGTTTTAAAATTTGAGTTTGTGAGATTATGATATTTTAACAAAAAAAAAGTATTCTAAAAAAAATATGATTGTATTATTTACGTCTGATGCATGGATCTATTACATAAATTCAACTTAAAATATTTCTTGTAGAAATATTGTTTTAAATTACCTACTCAACTCAAATAAAGAACTAATTTTCATTCAAACTCTACTCGATGTGAAAAGTGAAACATCACAAAACTAATGCCACTTGACATTTTCTTGAAGCTGTAACCACTAGGAAGTCCACATTAGAGGCCCAGGCTCGAATCATGACAAGGTTTGCAACGGTTGTTTTGACCTATTACCGTTCACGCAAACGCGGGTACATTTCCTCTAAATTTTATTGTCCTCGTCCCTATCCCTTTAGCGTAATTCACATGTATGCAGCCCGTATTAGTGGCTGCAAGGTTTAAGGCGTTACTTTCTCAGTAGACTGGACTGCTGATGACGAGAAGATTGAGGTTTGGATCTTGGTTGCGTGTAATTAGGATATTTTTTTCCAAACTTATTTCCCTCCTCTCTCTCTTCACGCAATGCGGGCACATTCCTTATAAATATAACCTTCTAAACCCATAAAACCATTAGCGTAATAACACGGACAGGTAGAAATCTCGATGCTAAAAAAAAGTATGCATTTAATTCGAACGGATATTCAGACGCGGTTGAAAAAGACACTAAAAATCTTGTAAATAGATTTATGCACAGGATTTCCACCACACTATGGAAAGAAGGGTTGGGGCGGGGAGGGGTGGTAGGTAGTTAACTCGGTCACCGCAGTCTCAATAGGGCCGAGATTGCAATTACAGATAACTACAAGATCACCTAATCTGTGGTTTGACCCTAAACTGTTTGTTTTAAGCGAGGTGGCACCCTTACGATCTGATTTCTACCCCCTCGTTCCAGAGCAGGGGTCTAAAAACTAGAGCCTAACGCCGCTATTTTATCCAGCCCGTGAACTTTGACCCTAACACATTGGTCTTAGACGTTTGGACATGGTAAGACAATAAATATAAATTCAATATGTAGAATATTTGGAAAATTAGATAAAGATGGTGGAGCTATTGTTTGTTCTATACATAATAAACTGCTATTTGTTTCAGCTGGTAATGGTTGAGGGTAAGACAAATTTTCTTTAGCACCACGTCTTACTAACCGTTCGGGTTATACTCATATGTACTAGTTCGACAAGGAGGTTCAGGGATTAAGAAGGCTTGATTAAGAGAATTGCACCCAGATTAGCGTGGTGAGAGAGAGAAGAAAACCATTTAGTACCCTCAGTGCAACAGATTGAGATCAAACCCTGATCGCGTCTTCGGCAGTTTAGTCTAACGAGAAAGTAGGGCGTTAGACCACGTGGCCACCAAAGTGGGGTAACGTGGCAATTTCTAGCTTACCAAGGCAACCCCTTTAAACCTCTTCATTTGGTGCACTCTTAAGTCCCCTTTCCTATGCTACAGTTCTTAAATGCATTCTGATTTGATCCTAGCGCTAGTGACGGGAGAGACAAAAAATTCCTTAAATTTTTTCCCCATAATATTTTCCATGTATTTAAATGGAAAGAGAGCAATAAAGATATCTCAAATTATCAAGTCTTCACCTTCACCTCAGTTTCATTTTTACGAAGAACGCTAACACTAAAATAAATATCAAATGAGTAACAATAAATAATAACACTATTAATTTTACATTTCTCTTTTCCCTTTCCTGTATCAACTATACGCTAGGTGGTTGAATTTTAAAGTGTTACTTAAGCGTAGTTCTCCGATCTGCTGTAAATCAGATAATGTTAATATTTAATAACAATAACACTTTTACAAATACATTCCTTCCCCTTGTGATACAATGATATGACATTTTTACCAGTAAATACCATACCTAACCAAAAGACGCTCAACTTTATTTGTGTTATGGACTAATTTTATCGCTCATATATTTTTATTTTGACGATATAACCCGGAACTTAGTATACATATGTATTGTTCTAGATATGTACAGTTTATAATTCATATCTAGAAATGACCTTGTTTCCTAAAGTTTACGTTAGTATTCAAACTATATTTTTAAATGGGTGAACTGACTCGTAAAGTCTCTATTGCTTGGAAAGTGCATTTGATTGGATGGATGGTGGGCCTCACATAGTCTCTATTCCTTGGAGCGTGTGGTTAATTGGATGGATGGATCTCACAGAGTCTCTAGACCTTGGAAGTGGATTATTGGATGGATGATGGACCTCACAAGTCTCTAGCCTTGGAACGTTCGGTTAATTGGATGGATGGATCTCACAGAGTTCTAGACCTTGGAACACGTGGTTTATTGAATATATGATGATCTCACAGTCCATATACTTTGGAACGTGCGGTTAATTGAATGGATGGTGGATCTCACAGTCTTTAGACCTTGGAACGTGCGGTTAATTGAATGGATGGATCTCACAGATTCTCTAGACCTTGAAACACGCGGTTGATTGAATATATTATGGATTTTCACAGTCCATATACTTTGGAACGTGCGGTTAATTGAATGGATGGATCTCACAGATTCTCTAGACCTTGAAACACGGGCTGATTGACATATATGATGGATTTCACAGTCCATATACTTTGGAACGTGTGGTTAATTGAATAGATGGTGGATCTCACAGTCTTTAGACCTTGGAACGTGCGGTTAATTGAATGGATGGATCTCACAGATTCTCTAGACCTTGGAACACGCGGTTTATTGATTATATGATGGATCTCAAAGTCCATATACTTTGGAACGTGCGGTGAATTGAATGGATGAAGGCTCTCACGGTCTATATACTTTGAAACGTGCGGTTAATTGAATTGGTGATCGATCTCACAGTCCATATACCTTGGAACGTGCATTTAATTTGATGGATGGTGTATCTCACAGTCTCTATTCCTTGGAGCATGTGGTTAATTGGATAGATGGATCTCACAGAGTTTTATTCTTGGAGCGTGTGGTTAATTGAATGGATGGATTCACAGAGTTCTAGACTTGGAACGTGCGGCCAGTCAGTTGGGCGGTATCAAGGATGACATTATAGTGGACATGTCAGCTTCATTTACGTAACATCGACATGTTCACAGAAAAATATAGTGGCAACTCTCAGACAATTTATATTACGTGTCTCTTCAAAGGCTTTCTCGTGGCGTGTTAGGTGAAGGAGTCGACCTCGTCTAAGAGGATTCCTGTTTAAATCCAAGGGCCATTGAATAAAATAATTTGCTATTTGTGTATGGTACTTGTTTGTATAATCCCTGGCGGTGTTTGGATTTGGTGTACATTATTTTTATTAATATTTTTAGCCTCGCGTCTTACTACCAGTTCGGGTTTTACGCTTATGTACTAATTACGTTAATGGTTCTAGAGATTAGGGAGGATATATTTAGAGGAGGTGAACCCGCATTTTCATGGAGTAAGAGTGTTAAATAATTGAGGAAAAATCACCTTCAGTACCACCCGACAAAGATTCAAACATCGTTCTCTCCGTCATCAGCAGTCTAGATCACTGCGAGAGTTGTGCCTCAGACCATGTGGCCACCAAGTGGGTGTGTACATTTTTATTTAAAGTTGGATTTTAGAAGGCGGTATCTTTTAGAAAGTAAAAACATTTGTTTGCGATCAACTGAGATAACTAAATTATATTATATTATAGTTGTAGTATTGTACATCAAAAGTGAAAACTGAAAATTACATGACTTGACACTTAGATACATAATTATTTTGATAACTTTTTACAACCGTCAAAAAGGTTCCTCTCTATTTAAATCAGACAAGATGTGTTATAATGGGCTAAGTTAATAAGTCGTGTGTACCCTAAGTTTATATATAAAGTTCTGTTAGGTAATCCGGTACAAAAAATTATCAGGGTGCATTTTCTAACCATTTACTCTCCTCGTTCATTCTCTTTAATTGAGGTATATCAAACCTCTGAAACTAGAGAGCAACTCATTTTTTTAATGCATGGCTCAATTTTTTTCTTTCTTTTTTTAACAGCTAAAACAAAGAGATAAAGTGGTGCAATGATCGGAGGTAGCTCAGGGCTGTAATGCCACACTGTCGTGTCAGGACGCTAAGTAGACTATTATCTTCCTACTTCCCACCCAAACACACTTTATTACCTTTATCTAACTCTCCCTCATCCCTTTCATTCCTTCACAAATCCATGTCTAACTGTACGAAACGAATCGACGTCCGTCCTTTAAATGTCTCTTCAGTCCCCAAGTTTTATGTTTGTAGAAGGGCGTAACTCATCTGTAGGAAGATATTATGTTACACTCAGAAGCGTGATCGTAAAATAAAAAAGCTACCCCTCCGAGCCCTCTCCCCCTCTCCACTCACCCACATCTCTAGAGAAAGAAGGTCACCTCATCGTGTCTCCGAAATGTTTCTTTGTTATTATTCAAACCAGTTTTATGAAGAATAGTACCCTAACACCCCCTCCCCCCTCCCTTACCATCCTCTTCCATCCCACAGCCCCCCTCCCCCACGTTTGATGGCTGCTATAAAAGAGTCAGTCATGTGCAGGGTTCGTGTTATTTTTTTACAACCCGCGCGTGACGTCACACTTGCTGACAGGGTGAAAATAAGTCTGACCTTGTAAACTTTTTTTTTGCAACACCTCTTATTACCGAGTCCAACATCTTAGCTCAGTCGGTAGCGTGTCTATTTACTGAGTTAAGGGTCTTGGGTTCGATTCTCGACATGGCCGAAAAACCTATAATTGCTGAAATGTGGGTTTCCCCCTCCAAAGTGGTGAACTAACGGCGGGGGACTGGATGATGTTCCTGTCCTAGTCTTAAGTTAGATTATAAAGCTACTATCACACGACACTCGCTTGTACTAGAAACCAAGTGTGCTAACTAGCGCTAGATATCTGTATACTAGCTAGTACAATAGAAACAGGACTAGAGTATTCATACGCTGCTAGTTTGGTACTAGGTTCTAGTGCAAATATTTATGGCACGTCAGAGATTAATTTGGGTGCAGCAGCTGCATTAATTATTAATAATGATATTGAAAATTATGAGAGGGAGCGTTGGAAAAGAATATGGACACGGGACTGGCTGGAAAGACTGAAATAATGGCCGCGGGATACTAAAAATGATACATTCGGGGTGACACTAACGTTTAATATCTTCCTAAATTTTTATTCATTTATTTACAATGTGGTCAGAGGCCTCTAAGCCCATGGGTGTCCAATTACAGTAGACTTGATACACAAATGTCTTTTTAGGCCTAGGCACACTTTATATTCTAAAAAAACAACCACCCGAGTTTGGCATGCTATCAAGTTTATTTGGATTAAAGTTGGGTCTGGAACAAGTTTATTCGGTTTTAGACATGTTTTTAATTAAATATATTGTCATATTGTGGCAATTTGGTATTATCCAAACAGGGATGTTTAAAATAATTTTCTGCCAACAACAAAATCAATCCGATGACCATGTTGGCGCCATTTCTAACATTTCTTTACACACAGTCTCCGCGCGCATTGATTGGTCGAATTACACAGACTAGTGTCGGAACTAGTACGAAAATAGCGCCTGTTCTCTCCTCACAACTAGTATGGTAGCCAGTACCAAGAGGCAGAACCAGTATACTGTTTCTGATTCACACGACGCTAGATGATGGCTAGCACACTGTGTGTAGTTTGTTGATACGGGCTACATAGTAATAATGCAATGCCATGAAGATGATTAACAAAAAAAAACTCTTACTTCCCACCCTTGCTGACTATTCATTCATATTTAGACAATAATTGGGCTGACGGGAGGAAGGTAGAATATTAGAGGAAATAAATCTAAATTTGCGTGAAGAGAGTGGATAAAACCTACCTCAGGACGCTCAACCGGGATGTAAACCCTGCTCTCCCTATCACTGGTGAACAAATCCAAACGAGGTTGACGTCTCAGCCCACGTAGCCACACATGCGGGTAAAAATTCCCTGTTAACATGTTTGATACCGGCGAGTCCAGTCGTGCAGTTAGCATCCCTGGTTATTAACCGGGAGACCGGGGTTTGACACCAAGTCTTAACCTAGTGCACTTATATTCTGCATTCACTTAAAAACCTAAACTCCTTATCTGTCTCTTAGGATAATTAGAACGTGTTTAAATGGTTTAAAATAGTAGGTATCTGCTCTCTAGTATGATATGACGTGTTTTAATGGTTTTAAAATAGTAGGTTAGTCTGCCCTCTTTAGGATAATATGACGTGTTTATAATGGTTTTAAAATAGTAGGCTAGTCTGTCTCTTAGGATAATATGACGTGTTTAATGGTTTTAAAATAGTAGGTGTCTGTCTCTCTAGTATATATTACTGTTTTAATGGTTTTAAAAGTACTTAGTCTGTCTCTTTAGGATAATATGACGTGTTTTAATGGTTTTAAAATAGTAGGCTAGTCTGTCTCTTTAGGATAATATGACGTGTTTTAATGGTTTTAAAATTGTAGGTTAGTCTGTCTCTTTAGGATAATATGACGTGTTTTAATGGTTTTAAAATAGTAGGCTAGTCTGTCCCTTTAGGATAATATGACGTGTTTTAGTGGTTTTAAAATAGTAGGCTAGTCTGTCTCTCTAGTTGATATGACGGTTTTAATGGTTTTAAAATAGTAGGCTAGTCTGTCTCTTAGTATGATATGACGTGTTTTAGTGTTTTAAAATAGTAGGCTAGTCTGTCCGGGGAGATCAGGGTTCGAATCTCAATCGGGTGTAAGTTACTGAGGGTGGTTTCACAAAATGATTTTACACTATCTTTCCACGCAAATGCAGGTATACTTCCTATTAATGTAGCCTCCCTAATCCCTAAAACCATTAGCGTAATTAGTACATAAACGTATAACACGAACGGGTAGTAAGACCAGTGCTAAAAAAAAACCGTTTAGATTCACAGAGAATAGTTTTGTATTCATTCAAGTAAACACCAACTCGTGCCCTGTTAAATGTTTTGTCAAACTTTAAGCCAAGTGCGGCATTTGATTGTCAGTATCTCAAGGCAAACCCCTTAAGAGGATGTATTTTATCAGTCTCAGAGTGTACATATTTCTCTCTTGCCAAACTTTTCCTTTTCGATCCCATTTTGCCGGTAAGTCCGTGGAAAACAATGGTCAGGCCGCATGAAAGAAAGGAAGAGCCTCTATGTTATTGTGCTCCGTTGCGGCCGGGATCTCCCTCCCTCAGCCTCCTATAGACCAAACAAGACATGGAGAGGCCCTCGAGGGAAACTAAAAAAAAAAAAAAAAAATTCTCCTCAATTTCAATCTCCAGCCACCGTGACTAACCGACAATAACCCTCTGGTATTGTTATATTTATACCGCCGGTCAAGGTCACTACAACAGAGCATCTTTGGATGAACATTTCCTTTTAAAAATACATATACGGTAATGCAATACAAAGATAAATAAAAATACACTCAACCGAAATGAGTTCACTAATGTAATTAAAAATACAAACATGGCTTTTCTCACTAAAAGGAGTACCAACAAAGATGAAAAATGAGAATGTTTTATACTCCGAAAATTACTTTTTATACACCATCAAGGTATTTTTTAAATTGTAAGGTTGAATGCGCACTTTCTAAACACACATCATCTCAAGATTACACGTCCGTCTAGTATTACAGTCCAATTTTTATAGGCGGGGCTTTTTTTTTCTTATAAAATTCAAACTTTTTTTTTGCTGTCGACATTGATAACATTTCACTATAAAAAATATTCTCTAGGTATTGATAGTATCCATCAAAAGTATCAGCTGTAGGTAGATCACATGACTTGACGTATGAACACATGAAAGTGGGTATTGTAACTTTTCTGTCATATAAGTTTCTTCCTACGAGAATTGGACCATACACAGTCATTTTATAATGACTTGTTTGATAACTGGATGAACCCGTCAACACGACCGGAATCGACCTAGGACACCATAGACTTGTGGTTGACCACTCTAACCACTTAGCCGTGGAATAAATATCAGCATAGTTCTTGTAATTCACACGCTTTATTTATCTACAATTGAATCGTTAAAATATTGTGAAACTTTTTTTTTTTTTGTATCTCTATAAAGAGAGAGAGAGAATCTACCTCGGTGGTCTTGAGGTAAAGTGCTCGCCTCATGGTCCGATGTTCATCGGGTTCGAAACCAGCCCGAGGTCGATTACATTTTTATGAGCGATGAAAATCCGTAGCACAACTTCCCTCGGAGGGAAAGTAAAGCCGTCGATTGTGGCGTGTAAAACAACCCTGGGAGGTATGTGAAACCACCTTTCCCTGCAGAATTGGTATGTCTTTTCACTCTCGCTCATAGAAATTCAGTGTGGAAGGCAACGGGGAACCTCCACACTTTCTGAACTGAGTACATGGGATTTCTACCAGATGGTGCAGACAGCACTAACCAGAGGAAGGTTTTAAAGCAATATCAGCTCTAGATGGAAAGATATACCAAACTAATCCTAAAGTTGTTGTCGAAGTGGTGATATGGTCTAAGGTGTCACTCTCCTAATATACAGACCTACCGATGACGTGGAGTTCGGGGTTTGAATCCCAATCGAGTGTACTGAGGGTAGTTTTTCCTGAACGATTTTTACACTCTCCTTCCACGTAAACGCGGGTGCACTTCTTCTAAATTCAACCTAAGTACCTCACTCATCCCATTAGCGTAATTAGTACATACAGTACGTGTATCATTCAAACGGGTAGTAAGTAATGAGCGATACTAAAAAAAGTTGATTAAAACATAAGTTTTTAT
Organism: Timema cristinae; assembly: GCA_039000515.1. Classification (NCBI taxonomy): domain Eukaryota; kingdom Metazoa; phylum Arthropoda; class Insecta; order Phasmatodea; family Timematidae; genus Timema; species Timema cristinae. The sequence goes on from JBCFYV010000935.1 coordinate 59,331,230, forward strand.
TTCTTGCAAAATATTTTTCCTTACGATCTCGTTGATATTTATTAGCCTAATATTTATTAGGCATTTTTACGTTTTTGCGTGCAAAAGTTATTTTTGTATATACATTTTTTTTACTAAATAACCAAAGAAAAACTAATCTCTCTAAAGGTTGTCATCGTTCTAGAATTTTCTAATTAACAACCATAAAAAAAGTCATGTTATTTTATTATGTTGACAAATGTTTATCAATAATTCTGTCGCGCAGGGCTCTAAACGTATTCTCCCGTGGTTTTCTAGTTTTAACGCACGCCTGTAAATTCAAACAAAGTGAAATGTCATGGCAGTAAATTGCATCAGCCGTGTGTGTTCCTGTAACGTTGTTATATTTGTTAGCTGTGAACTAGCTCGTCATTAATTGAAACCCACCGCCAGGCAGGGAAATTTCTGTCGAAATAAAGCAAATTACAAGTCAACGCGTTGAGACACAAAAGAAGGATAAATTAATTATGTGTCGCAATTTTCGAATCGGGGCAGTGAGAACATTATTAACTGCTGTTTTGGGAAATATGTTAATAAACTTTTATGTACAATCATATGTGATGAATGCGTCCGGGTGTTAGGGGAAAGCGGAATCTGGTTAGATTTTCGTGTAAAATTATATTGTTTGTTTATAAATTCATATTATTACAGAAATGGTACAACATATACTTCGCTACTACTAAAATTGTCTAAATGTATTGACATAAAATATTAATTTTTGAGTTTAAAGGACACGAGAAAAGGTCAGGGTTTTTGAAGTTTTTATAGCAGAACATTATGTTGGCCAAAATACATAAAATATTGATCAAGTAGAAATATAAAATTTAATTTTCTACACATGGCGATATCAACACTTGTCAAATATCTGTCGAGGGTGTCCTGGAATCAAATGACAACTTTTTCACTTCATTTAAAAAGTTTCTAATCTAATGCTGCTATGCTCATGACAAATATTTAAGAATCATCAGCATGTGAAGAAAACTAAACAGAACGTACCAACTGAAAACATTACTATATTTATTTATTTTGAAAAAGTCTCCCCCCCCCCCCCCCCCCATCCATCTTCACCTTAAAGAGACCAGCTCACTACCGATTTATCGGGATATTAGGTACAAAACTACGCTCGAAACAGAAAACTTATCCAAGTGTAGTTTCTGCGTTCTTAATTTGATAACAACAAAAATGAGATCAGTTAAGTAGTTTTTTTTTAATTAATTTAATTTTAAAATAATTGTTTTTAAATATTTTCAAATAAAAAAAGTTTTACTTGTATCAATTCCACGTGTTTAAAACAAACAACTAAACTACAGTAAACCATCCCACTATTGGACGCCTGGTTCAAGTTGTATTACCTACCTAAGCTAGGAGTTATCCGGTGGGGTGGGACGGGCTCTTAAGCATAAACCTACTGTCCTAGGTTAGGCTATTTTGTGACTTTGTATGTCCTGTGCTAATATAATATATGTGTTTACAAAGTATTTGTCAACTACTCGGATCAGCACCTAGTATGTGTTTGGAAGTAACTAATGGCACGGGTCTTAAACGCCCCGGCGTGGCGTCCTTGGTTCGGATCCTGATCTAATCTTCCTGGATTCACGTGCGTCAGTTTATATCTTGGCACTAGATTTTAATATTTAGTTGTATTGTGTTTGGTTGCCAGGTAGTTTCATTGACGATTATGCTGGGTCTTATTTAAACTAAATAGCCTATAATAGATTAATAATAATAGGGTTAATATATATTCCATTCACGGTAGGAATTACTCTCTGAAAGGTCTTTTTTCCTACCAATATCCTACTATTTAATAGATTTATGGTAGGGAAAAAGGCCTTTCAGAAGTCAATTCCTACCGTGAACAGACAGTATTTCACAGTTTGATTCTGAATATATGAAGAATTAATATACATAATGGAAGTTGAGTTGGAATGACTATTTCACCTCCAACACCTTGTCTTAACGAGTGTGTAACACGTGTGGAGTTCGAATCTCAGTCAGGTGTACTGACGGTGGTTTTTTAAACATTTGTTTTCCACTCTTCCTCCAAGCAAATTCGAATACACTTTTTTTTTCTAAATTCAACCTTCCTCATCCTTAACTCACTAACGTAATTAGTACATATGTGTAAAACATGAACAGGTAGTAAGACCAGTGCAAAAACAAAAACAAAAAAAACATGCCCAATCTGTTTACTGTCGCGATCGCGAGTTTGACTCCAACGGCCGCCTTAAGGGCTTCTTGTCCCTCGAAAGGTCCACTACCTTAGGACGATTTCTTTTGTTATAAAGAAATAGGCCCAAGGTTACTTTCACTGTTTAAGAAAACCGCAACATGGTCCAGATAAATCTTTTAAGAATTGTCCTATACGCAACTGCTAGTTTTTTTTTAAATGTAAGGATCGTAAATTCTAAAAAAAAAAAAAACTAAAAAAAACATGTATTGTACCCTTGTTTTCTAAAGTGATAATAAGTGATGCTCCAGTACGTCCTTCACTAATAAATCCTGCTAAAGTTAACATGAAATATAATATGTTGAGCTTCAACCCGTACAAAACTATCTCGAGCTTCAGTTTGTCTGACTTCATTAGTTACTTAAAACAGTTTTATAAAAAAAAAATAGTAATACAAGGTGGTATATTTCATTTCCAGCAGATAATTACTAACAAAGACTAATTTAAAAAAAGCGTGTTTGAAATTAATTGGGATTTGAAGAGAAGTTTGTTTCAACATATCGTATTTTTCAAAACATGTCTATTCAACAACTTATTACTGGTAGCTGATACAGAAGGATGTTTCAACGTTTTAATTAATCTCTACCCGCTTTAGTGACCGCATGGTTTAAGGCGTCACTTTTGCCGTTGACTGGACTGCCGATGATGGGCAGATAAGAGGTTTGAATCCCGGTCAGATGCACTGAGGGTGGTCTTTCTTGAATTGTTTTGCATTCTTCTTCCACGCAAATGCGAGTAGATTACCACGAACATGATTTCTTACTCATCCTTACCCCGTTAGAGTAGTTATCATACATGTGTACTGCCTGAGCAGGTAGGAAGACACGTCGATAAAAATAAAATGAGAATTGCCATCTTGTTTGAAATAATAAGCGGTGTTTAGATATAAAATTTAATCAATAACGTTAGAGCAATTTTTTAGAAAACAAGTTTTCTCTCTCTCGTTTTGCGCTTCAGTAAACTACCCTTATTTTTAGGGTTGGATGTCTAATTCCAATCAGGGGTGGGGGGGGGACCTTATTAAAGCCCAGATACCAAGTATAAAATAGTTTCGGCTCTACCTCGAGGTACAGTCAGACGGCACTATGAACACTTTTTGTTTTGTTTCAGGGGGTCATGAAACGTTGACTTTTATCAAATTGTCGAGTTCGAATTTTTTGACGATCACAATACTTTCTCTCTGAGGTGTCGAGAGAAAATAAATAAAAATGCATACATAACTATAATTTGGTATTCGTGACCTGGTGGTCTCGGGTAAGGTGTCAGTATTCTTGCTGGGGGTCCAGGGTTCAATCCTCGGTCCCGGCACAGATTTATCTGATTGCTAAATCCTTCCTTCACCTCTGACAAGACGTGTATTAATCACAACTTGTGAATGTGTGGAATGCCAGGCCTTCACCGTGGTTCGGATCCCACGTTAAACTGTAGGTCTCCATTTCATCTCACAATCACTCTACCATTACACATTAGCGTAAGTGCGTATAACCCGAACGGTAGTAAGACGCGGTGCTAATAATAATAATAATAATAAATAATAATAATAATAATATATATTTTGGTATGGAAAAATTAATAACATTTGTATTTTCTAGAATTATTAAGGTGGGGATGTAGGGAAGGTGAGAAAAGGCCGGTGTTTTTGCAGTTTTTATATAAAAAATTGGGTCAAGATAAAAAAAATATTTCTTTACAAATAAATTATTTTTGAAAATTTGAAATTTGCTAAAACTATTTTAACATTATTTGGTTTTAAATTTACATATAAGAAGTTTTTATTGGGATTAACAAAATATATATGTTAGTTTGTGTGAGTAAAACTTACCTAAGGGTAGTTTAGTGAAAGCCTATTTTTTTTTTTAAATTCCCAAGCTTTAATACATAATATGAGAACGTTTATGTCGTACAATTTTATTTTTTCCTATAAAGATGGGAACATAAGTATATGAGGAAAAATTGAGTTCAAGGAAAAATAATAAGATGTAAGACAAAAAAAAAATCAAGCAAAGGCAGAGTATAAAAACGATGGGTGATCGTGGGACCTTTGATAAACCGACCCATGCGTGGAATTTGCTAGTCATTGATCTGCAATCACAAAACTGTGACCTTGCAAGGTATTTTGCTTGGGACTCATGTTTAATCTCCTCGAAAAGGGTAGAGGGAAATTTCTCATCAATATGGCGACGAAACGTGCCTTTCCCTTTCTTCCCCTTAACCCCCTTTTTTTCACCTGTTGGAGGGGTAAAGGGCCCTTGCTTACAGCCAAAAGGCTAACGATTTGCATTTTACGACCGCGGGACGTAGTTTCTTTTTTTTTTTTACTGCCACTTTCTTTATGGTCGGAATATTGTGTTGTATCGAGGGATGCAGCCGTCCGTGCTTTAGCTTCGGACGTCCTCGAGAACCTTTGTAACTAAGGTGATAGTTTTTTTTGTCGTGGCCGGATTAGGAGAAGATCTTCAGGTTGCATTCTACAATTTAGATGTTGACTTCTTTATTATTTTTATTGACCTTCCCTTTTGATTGCCTTTTTTTATCTTATTTTCAAAACACGTGAAATATTTAGGTAATTAATTTTAATGTTGATTAAACTGCCTTTATTATTTGGATGGGAACGTTTCCTAAATAAATCTTACCACTATGTTTGTTTTAAATTCCCAGTAGATTTATGTCATTGAAATGATTCAGAGAAACAGGATTTTATAGGAATAAACTTTGCGAAAATACATAGCTTTGACCTATTAACATTGATAACATTTTCTATATTATTAGTATTATTTTATTGGTACTGATATAATCTATCAAAAGTGACAGCTGTAGATCACATGACTTGATGTATTAATACATAAAAATTTATCTAGTAACTTTTATAGAAGCCAGTTAAGGTTCTTCTTACGAAAATTAGACTGTTAACTCTAAATTATCGTTTTTAACAACATTCATTATAATAATTAAAAAAAAAATTAAAAGTGTTTTTCTTTCCCAACTCTTTTAAAACTGCTATTACTCTTTCAAGCAAAAAAAGTTTAATAAAAATAGAGTTGTTTATAAAAATATAACTTTGACTAAAGATATGGTAAACCACTACCTGTGGTCACGTGATCTAGGACATACTGGATTGTTGTAGGAAAGGTCTAGGGTTGAATCTCAGACGGGTGTGATGGAAGTGTTTTTTTTTTCCCTTCTATATGTGAGCTATCACTTTAGTTTTCCCATCCAATATCCACTAAAATGCGGGACAATTTCCTCTTATTAACCCTCCCGGTTTCTACCTCTTAGAGCTTAGACTATTTTTTTAAAAGAATTTAAAATTAAAATTAGTTTGGTATAACTCAAAAATTTGCCTCGAAAGAAATTGTTTCATGAAATTTATGTTTCCCCCTTTGAATATTTTTGGACGCATCTTAGATGTATAAGAAAAATTTTAATCATTGATCAAATAAATCGGTTCACGTTTTAAATATATTTATTTAACACTGTGCATAGGGCCTATGCATACATCCAATTTTATGGAATTTATGAAACTGTAACCAAGCCTTCCTTAGGCCATTAAATATTAGCACCTTTTTCATAAAAAGGGACTTACAGAAAAAAAAATGTTCAGCCAAATTTTGTAGTATCTTATTTTGTGTTATTTTGTTGGTATTAATACTATATATATTATATAATTGAACAGCCTTTTTTATTAAGTTTTTTTAGCATCACGTCTTATTAAGGTTCTGCACGCATATGAAGGGTATATTTTCCAAGGCAACAACTTTTACATCTCAAACCTCATAAGGGCCCCAAAAATACTTTTTTTAATGAATTTATATATGACAGAGACCTCTTTTAACAATAAAATCAAGTTCATTAGAAAGGTTTCATGATTGTCCAAGAGATTGCAGCACTAACACAATTTGAGTAAAAATTGGACTTTGCCACCTTTTCTCCTCTATCCTCATATTATGTACTAATTACGCTAATGAGTTAGAGATAATGAAGGTTGAATTAAGATGAAGTATACCCTCATTGTGTTGAAGGGAGAATGGCGAACAATTTTGGTAAAACTATTCTCACTACACTAGACCGGATTTGTACCCTGATCTCCCCATCATCGGCACACTAGTCTAACACGAGAGTGACGCCTTAGACCATGGGGCCATTGAAGGAGGTAAAGGGACAGCTGAATATCGCATGTATATGGATAGATTAAAATAGATGTAGTAGCGTTTATAGCTGTTAAACATGTTTTGAAAACAAATTTAAGAAGTTTGGTTCTTTTATTAAAGCTTACTAAATTTAATTCACTAAAATATTATAGATATAAATCTTAAACACAAAATAAAATTCTAATAATTTAAGCTAAATATATTAATTCATCATAAAACAAAACCGAAGTAGGTTACCAGGGATCTAAATATAAATAAATGGCATTAAGGACAACCTTGTATAAAATAAAATATAAACTGATCCCAAAAATAATAAATTACCACAAGAAAATTTGAGTGTGCTCAGAACCGGCCAATATTAAATCATCGTTCTATAGTTCTTGGAAATTCTCCTCCCCCCCCCCCCTACTACACTAGAAGATTATTAAAGCGTAAAGACTCGACACTGCTGTGAATCATGATCACGAAAGGCCTACAAAAAAGGAAAAATTTTATGACCCGTTTGAAAGAAGGCATCGCTATATCAGTGGCAATACTAATTACCATTTTACGTGAGTTAGGCGAATTGAACTACCGTAATTCCCTTAAGTGATTTATCCACTCTCATTTGATTTAATGGATTAGGAAAACTGCGCCTTCTCAGAAAAAAGGTGAAAATTACGCCCTATCAATAATCATACCATTAGGTGGGAAAAGTGTGCCCACACACTTTTTTACACACTTACAAAATAAGTACGCCCAAGGACCTAACAATGTGTTTGAAGAAAGCCTAGATTCAAAATATTGAGTAAAAGTCGTCAATAATTAGTTTGGTAACTTCAATGTATACGTTCACATCAAATGCTTACAGTTACAATTAATCTTTATTCAACTGAAAAACAAGCTAACCTAAACAACAGGCAACAGATCGAATGTACTTTGACCTCCTCAAACCTCTTGATGTGCGATGAGTAGATTTGAAATACCCCCTCCTAAACAAAAGGATGCGATGAACCGATCTACGCAGTGAGAATGTAAGGTGTGAGGAAAGTGAGAAAAGTGGCCCACAAGACCTTTTAAAATTATTTAGGTGGAAAACAAAGGTCGTGTAGGTACACTTTTTCCACTATTAGTGTAATGATTAATGAGAGGGCGCAATTTTCCTTTTTTCTGGGAAGGTGCAATTTTCCCGACAAGGATTTAATACCTACCTATCTTTTCTTATCTACTGAATGACGATTTTCGTTATTCTGTTTTTTTTTTTAATCTATTAAGAGGACTATCAAGTATTACGTTAGCACATTTTTGGCCGTTTTGGACCCCTTCCAACCCTTGTTTTTGCTTATGTTATATTTTGCAACTTTTTTAAAAAAAGTCTACAATTTTAAATTGTTGCACACTTAACATTAGCAATGCTAGCTAATGTTACATTAATACTACCCACCCCAAATAAGCAATACATATAGACATCCTACAATAGCAAACATTACAACACCTTTATATGTCTAAAATATGTGCTTTACTCACTCATTGTATCTTCTGACTTAGCACGAGTTCCATGACCGATTAGTTCGCATCAAATTCTATAATGAAGTGGTAGTAAGACGGGTGCAATATAATAATAATAATAATAATAATAATAATAATATTAATGAAGTGAAGACTGACAAAGCTATGAAAGGTGCACCGACGAGTCACTTCAATGAGATGATCTAGACCTACGCTGATTGGCCTAACCGGCCGACAGACAAACCTCACACAATCTTAACTACCAACTCACCAAAGTCCCGGTAAACGTGTCTAGGTGACGTGTCAAGATTATGACGGTTGTTAATTAGACAATCATACTGCTAGACGTGTTTGCAACGTGGCATTATACTTTTAATATAAAGATTTCCCCCCTTATAGCTATCAACTAGACCTATATAAAGCTGGTGCTCAGCTAACATGGTTAACTATTAAATCTGACATTTCCACGAGAAGTCCTGGTCTGGACTTGAATATAATCGCTCCAGGATTACAGAATTTAAACTCTTTATATTTTGTTAAATATTTAAATATAAACTACCTAAAGGTTTGGGTGTTTGAACACTTGGTTAATTATGTGATCAAAATCGTTCAGTATAGGTGTCGGTAATTTCTCCTATAAGATTTATTCTGAAAAGTAACATTGTTTCATGGAACACTTAATGTTTCCTTTTGCTGCCTGGGCGCTAGTCTCTTGTAATATTTAAACTTATTAGTATGTAGCCACTTTTTTATTTTTTCTTGCTTGGAATTTATAGATAACATTTTGTAAACGTATTTTGTTTGAAGAAATTATTTTAGTAATTTATTTTTTGTTGGTTTATAAGTTATAACTTTAACCATAACCGATTCGTTTCGTGAGAAATTACCAGTATTCTAATGTAATAACTGCTTTGTTTTTCTATTATAATGTTAAATATTGACAGGTCGAAATCTTCACGCTTACTTCAAAGGTGGCGGAAGTAATAGTCCCACAAAAGTTTGAGTTATGTCGGGCGGTCAAACCTTTGTGTAAATTATTTTGATCAGAATTGATATTTGAAATTAAATTTAATATTAAAATTTAACTATTTAGTCGGAATTCATAATGATGATTCAGGTGCATTGTTAACCGTTTAGAGGAGCTCTTTAAGTTCTTTATTGTTATAGTAAGGATTCAACGGGTTAATGGTTTAACCTATTTGTTTAGTCGGAATTTAAGCTCTTTGATATTCCAATAATGTAAATACCTATATCTATATATTCCAAGCTCTTTATGCTCTTTATTAATATAATGACTCAAAGGTTTAATGATTTAATCTGTTTGTTTAGTCTGAAGTCACAAGGGTGATTCAGCCGCTTTGTTAACCGAGTAGAGGAGCTCTTTAAGCTCTTTATTACTAACTATATTAACGATTTTTGATTATTATTGTGTCTCTTCCAAACTAATTCATATAAAGAAATAATTTATGTTATTACTCGTTTGTCTTCAACGTATTCTTCGTCAAGGACTGCTATTACTTTGGGATTGTGAAATAAATCATCAAATGTACTGCGCAAGCGCAGTTCCGCCATATTTATATGTTTTTCAACACACCTCTGTTGTCATACTTTGAAAAAATAATTCAATTTTTTCCTTAAACTTGCAAATGTTCCAACTTTTGTTACTCTCCTTATATATTCCGTCCACCCTCTTTCCGGCTATTGTGGCCTCTAGCGGTTAGAGTTGGAGGTGGTGAACGGTTCATACACATTGCATGGTTTAGAGCAAGGCAATTGATTAATATATTTGTTTGAGGTATTTAACATGAACTTAGTGAACCGACTGATTATTTCAGCATACGAGAATTTCTAGGAGCGAGAACGAAAGGACCTAACAATTTTGCCGGGATAGGTAGGTCTAAAGTATTTTCATATACCTTCCAGGGTTCTTAAACACACCACAATTATTGATATGGTGCCGATGGCTTTACTTCCCTTCATAAGGAAGTTGTGTAACCGATTTTTATCGCTCAAGAAAAATCCGTTTGCCTCGGCTGGGTTTGAACCCATGTGCATCGGGTTGTGAGGTGATCACTTCACCCCAATACCACCCAGATCGACGACAAATATATTACTAAACACACCATTAATAATCTAGATTTTCTTTATAACCATTTCCCCATGAAATTAAATAAAATTGACAAGTTTGTGTGCCATCTACGAAAGGATAAAGATAACCAAATATCTGCTTGTGAGGAACCTTTTAGAATACCAAATTGCACGTCAATCTTGATTTGTTTACAGTATCACATAATTTTAATACAGTATATCTCGTTCTGGATTAAATTTTATTTCAAAATATTCATGTAATTTGGAACTAGAATGCCATTTTTCATTGCTCGGACACTTTAAACCTTTATTCTAGTTTTTTTTAAACTCACTGTAAATTCTTATTCAGTTTCCTAATGATTCTTTTGTTATTAAAATGAATTTTAACTATTTGTACAATTTGTATTTAAAGTGTATTCCTCTACATTTTATTCATTATTTTAACCTTGGTTTCACTCAACCTTTATATTTCGTAAGCCAGCCATTTCTAATTCAAAATTAGAATATTACTATATTGTATTATTTGGAATAATATGCATATTGTATAAATTGTACTAATGACTGTTTAACAATCCAAATATAATGCGACCGACTGATGTATGGACTAATAATAATTTACTTCACAATATTTTCTTTCCTAAATAAAGTATTTAATTTTTTTTAACCGCCTCTTATTACTATCAGTTCAGGTTATAAGCATATATGATAATTACTATATTGGGTTAGGGATGAGAGGAAGGAAAGGTAATATAACTGCATTTGCGTGAAAGGAGAGTGGGAAACCATTTAGTAAAAACCATCCTCAGTAGATCTGACCTAGTTTCGAACCCCGAACTCCTCGTCATCAGACCGTTCAACCACTGAAACGGGTTATGTAAAGTAAAATGGACTAATGGGAAGTAACATATATATTTGTTTCATCACCTCATAAAATATGAACTGCCGATAAAACTTGAAATAAATAGTCAATCGATAATTTATTTTTAAAAATTGCAAATAAACTGATAAACAGAATAATGTATTATTTCCACACACACAAAAAAACTGCAGGTTTTTAAGAACTTATTTATTCCCAAATATGATACAGAAGTAGTCTTATAATTTACTCCTACTAGTTTTAATTAAACTATAATCTATTAAAGAGTAACTTTAAAAAAAAAAAGCCAGGGGGAACAAAACAAACATGATGCTATTTTCGACGCCCATGGTCATTACACCATAAAAAAAATAATGATCACTCTGCTGTATTTACCAAACCATTTCTTTTCAACCGTGAACATTTCAAATAATTAATACAATAAATTAACGTTCCATTTTATTTGCACATTTGCATCTCCCTTTTTATTTCTCACAAACATTTTATGGAGAATTAAATTGTAATCTATTTTTGGTCAGTGCAGCGTTAAAATTCATTAATGCTGTAAACCCCCCCCCCCTAAAAAAAAACACACACAGTGAAATATTTAACTATTTCCCCACATAAACGTTCATGTATGAGCAATGAACATAAATCAAGTCCCAAAATAAAGCAAAATGGAGTGACATTCAGTCTACTGGGTGTTTCTTTGACCGTACGTGTATTATTCTGTCAGTAGTAGACAATGCTATCAGAACTTTGAGATAACATGTGATACTTACATTGTCTAGCTGAGGTGTGCTCGGGAATGTTGCCCATTAATTTTGGTAAAGGGGGTTTCCTGTTGTTTTTTTTTGGCACCATGATCATCTACCGGGTCCTAATATCATTGGTATAAATCTGTGATTTGTTCCACAAATTTTTCAACATTGTCCGATAAATAATCCTGTTCGATTAATTATAGTTCTATTTAATTTAATTGACCTGGTGCTTCATCATCTTAAGTACCTTTTCATTACTTTAATTTATTTGAGGTACTTTCTGAACCATCTGGTTATATCAGTACACGACTTGTGAACAAGCTTTAATCTATAAAAGACACGACGCCCAGCCCCCAGGCCGTTAATTATTCACTTTGAAAGGGGGGGACACACATTTAATCAATGATAACTTTATGACCATGCCAAAATCAAACCCGGGACCCTCAACTCAAATTGAATACCTAAATATACCCGCTTTGGTGTCCGAATGGTCTAACGCGCTAATATAGTGGTAGACTAGACTGATGATGGGGAGATTGAAGTTCGAACCTCGGATGGGTGCGCTGAGGGTGGTTTTTCCAAACGGATTTTCCACTCTCCACGCAAATTCGGGTACATTTCCTTAAAAATAATCTTCCTAATCCCTAAAAACCATTAACGTAATTAATACATAAGCATACTACCCGAACGGCTAGTAAGTAGCAGGTGATGCAAAAAAAAAAAATGTCTCAGCGACTGAGCTAGGTAAAGTCTTTAACTAAAAAAAAAACTTTCATTTCTGACAGTCATCAAGATAAACCTAAGTAACCCTATTCAAATTTCCATTTATCTGTGATAGCTTCTAGAAATGTCAATATGTACCGCTGGTATAGCACTAGAAATGTCATATATGGATACCTGTGTCATAGACTGTGAACATAGTGCAATATGGTACCGCTGGTATAGCACTAGAAATGCAATATCGTACCGCTGGTAGTAGCACTAGAAATATCAATATGGTACCGCTAGTATAGCACTAGAAATGGCATTATGGTACCGCTGGTATAGCACTAGAAATGGCAATATGGTACCGCTGGTATAGCACTAGAAATGTCAATATGTACCGCTGGTATAGCACTAGAAATGGTCAATATGTACCGCTGGTATAGCACTAGAAATGTCAATATCGTATCGCTGGTATAGCACTAGAAATGCAATATGGTACCGCTGGTATAGCACTAGAAATGTCAATATGGTACCGCTGGTACGGACCAGTATCAGTCGAGTCCGAGTGTATTTAATCTACAGGAGTGTATTGAAACATTTTAAACTATTACTGGTCCAATATTTCTTCGGCAAAGGTCAAGTCAGGGTCTAATAGGTTTGTAACTGTCAGTGGTAGTTAAGAGGTGAAAAAACAAACAAAACAAGTGGAGGACTGTAAAACCTTGTCAGACACGCCTTTGGTTTGTTAAGAGGAGGGGGAAAGAAAGAGTTCTCGGAAAAAAAATGGACACCTTCATTTCCGATGCCATCCATGTGATATCCTGAAATTTTACAGTCACTTATAGTAGTTTCTATTTCTTTTTGGATAAAGTAGTTTCGATATACATATATGTTTAGCACCACATCTTACTAACCTTTGGATTATAATTACGCTAATGATTTTAGGAATAAGGAAGGTTATATTAAGAGGAAGTGAATATGCATTTGCGTGGAAGGAGAGTGGAAAGCCATTTTCTAAAAGCCATCCTCAGTACACCAGACCGAGATTCGAACCTCGATCTCCCCGTCATCGGCAGTCTAGTCTACTGCGAGAGTAGCTCGTTAGATCATAAATCCACTGAATTAATATTAATATATATATATTTTTTTGTGCGCGTTTTTAAGGATCTCCCTTGGCAAAGAATGGAAAGATGTTAATCTCCAGAGCTGAGCTCCCACCTATCAAGGACATCTGGAATCTTACCAATACCTCTCCGTCAGTCATACGAGCTCGACCCCTTAGTATGGGTGATCACGGATGCTAGCTAATTTCATTAACCGGCTCTAAAGACCACGCATAAAATATCACTAAACTGAAACAATAAAACATCCACCGTCTTTGCCCTCGAGCGTACAGTGGGTCCCTGATGCCCCCTGACGGATGACGGGTGAAAAAACAGAGGGAGAGGAACTTGACAATGGGTCCCTCGTAGACATAACCGAGGTTGAATGCAGCGTAGCAAAAAAAGGTCAACTTCCAATATAGAAACTTACGAGAGTACAAGCCCTTCTTTAGCCCCGGGGACATACATCGATTTCTTTGCGTCAGATTGGACCTTTACACACGTTACTAGAGCAGCCGAACGAAGGCGGCGCGGGCTGTTGTCCAGTAACCACACGAATAGCTATTTAGAAGATCTAAAACGTAGATATTAGCTACTATAATTGAATGACGTTACGTAAACAGGGAATAGGAGGTTAGTTTCAGGGAGTTCTTCCCTCTTCTTCCTCAAAATAGAGGAAAATACAGCATTCATGGCAACCGCCACGATCAGCTAGACAGTATCAATAGCTGTCAGGCCAAATTGCTTCAAATATGATGGTCTGTGTCGTTTTCTGGGTTTACTTCACTATTATGTCCAAGCGTACATTCCATTTCCCCCTTCACCTACAACCACCGTATTTTACAATACAAAGGAGGGTAAAGAAAACTACGACACTTTTTATCTCGAGGTAAAGAGGAAAGCTCTTGCTAGTTTTGTTGTGAGTCTATCAAAAAAATTAATGTAATTGTTAGAGGAAGGCTAAATTTAGAGCCTCATAAGCTCCGAAAATATGCTTGAAAAGTCGTTGAAAATGAGATGTCATATTTTCACACATTTATTTCTATTAATTAAACTTAAACTATAGAAACCCTTTCTTCTCTATTTTGGCGTGAGCCATTTTTAAAAATAACGCACCGTAAAGTTAACTATTGCGTTAGAGCTGAACGCCCGCATGGCATTTTCTCGTTCACTTTTAGGCGTTCACATTAATCGGAACTATAATTAATGCTTCAAATAATGTAAACGTACTACAAACAATCTGTGCAACTTAAGCATTTGTACCGTTGTCAAAGGGGCTGACTGTGCTTGGCTGCAGTTTCTTTTGTGTGTTTGTGTGTGTGTGTGTGTGTGTGTGGCTATACTATCGTACTTAGGATCGTTTTAGGTAGAAAGGTTGGAACTCGAATCCCAAGCAGGTGAACTCTGGATACTCTTTTCCGTGTGATTGCCAGTGGGATTTCCTCCCTCATCTCTCTGAGCCATTGTTCGTCACATTTCTTTAAAGTTAGCCTTCTCATTGTATAGCTATAAATGAAGTCGTTAATAACCCCTTGATTTATATATATATATACAAATACAAACCATGACACTTGCGTGCTATGTAATAAAAACACATTATGTTACTTTATTACTTCGACGCACGCATGCACGCACGCACGTACAAGAGTATTCACTACTAATTTTTGTATGCGTCTATTTTTCCTTCTTTTTTTCTGTCTCTTCTTTCATTCTTCTTGCTTATTTGATATATATATATATATATATATATATATTTTAATATATAATAATAAAATATCCTACTTCTCATGCAGCTGTACGAACATCTTTCTACAACTTTGTTTTCATAAAGAAATATTTCTGTCATGACTTCCCGTGAATTTCAATATGAAAAGTTTTTTTCCCTCTCCCGTGTGAGGAATGTAGTGCTTATTCTTTTGTTTTGTTGTATATATATATATATTCCCTTGCCATGACAGAGAGAAATACCACGAGGTATTTTGGTTAAGATGCAGTTCTCGATTTTTTATACGTTTTCATAGAAACTGTTTGTATTGGAAACTTAAATAAAACGATAAGGGGATTTATGTTGACGTGTATAAGTATGATTTATTTATTGCATTTGCAGCCCGTTGGGAAAACATATATATTTTAGTACCTCTAGTTTCTTCCTCCCTTCCACCTCTTCTGTCTTACTACCCGTTTGAGATAGCCTCATTTAACTACGCAAATAAGAAAGGGAAGATGGAATTAAGAGGAAGTGTACACACATTTGCTTAAGTTAATCCAGCGAGTAATTGAACCCCTTACATTTATATTGGTGGCAAACCAGACAAGACGAGACTGAAGCCCTTGTTCACGCGAGCATGATAATTGCTATTGTTTTTATTACCGCATCTAACTAACTGTTCAAAGGTCATCCGTAGGCCTATATATTATAAAAACGCTAAATAGCTATGGATGAGTAATGTTTAATTTGGGGGAGGTGTACTCGCATTTGCGTGGGAGAGCTGGAAACCATTTAAGAAAACCCTTCCTCAGTACACCCAGACCGGATTTGAACCCTCAATCTCCCCGTCATTTGCAGTGTAGTCTTTTGCAAGAATGACGCCTTAGACTATGCGACTACCGAAGAGGATTATTTAATAGAGTTAGAACTCTCCCTTTCATAGCGATGGATAATGAATTGAATTCGAGTTTTTCCTGTTCTAAGGTTAAGTAAGTTAGTTAGCAGATTTGTTAGTTTTAATAATAATATAATAATAATAATATATATTTATTATTATTATTATTATATATTATAGAAGTATTGGTCAGAAAGGGCTATATTATTACATTTATCTTTGAAGTCAATCGAGACTTATCAACGAATTCCACTTAGTTAACTTAACTAGACATGGACTATTTTTAATTTTGAAAAATTTGCAATTGTAATACGATTTGTTATTTTTACAACAGATGGCAGCATTATTCAAGTAGCTGTATTATTGTATCCTTTGCCTACTATGTAAGGTAGAAAGCTTACCTTGCATTATTCCACTATGGTATAGCTTATGAGAGAGGGTCAAACGGCACTCGGTCGTATCAGTCCCGGTGTCCTTGGTTCGGATCCTGACCGGGTTAGTATACGGCTTGATCCCCCATGGATTCACCTGCGTCAGTCTATATCTCATATTTAAATATTTGAGTAGGCCTATTGTATTCGGCCGCTGGATAGTTTCACGTTCCTCAACAACGATTGGACTGGGTTGATTTAAATGGAAGATAAAATAAATTAAAGATTACAAATTGAATATTAGGATTAATTTATCCCACACTTTGGTTCTAGTTACTAAAGCATGCATCTATTAATTAATGAAATTTGAGTTGGAGTGACTACGCAAGCGTGTAAGACAGTACGCTCTGTATGATGATATGATCACGAGTGTTTAGACACGTCCAATCTGTGTGATATGATCACGAGTGTATAACACACGTCAATCTGTATGATGATATGATCACGAGTGTTTAGCACACGTCCATTCTGTATGATGATATAATCACGAGTGTATAACACACGTCCAATCTGTATGATGATATAATCACGAGTGTATAACACACGTCCATCTGTATGATGATATAATCACGAGTGTATAACACACGTCCAATCTGTATGATGATATAATCACGAGTGTATAACACACGTCCAATCTGTATGATGATATAATCACGAGTGTATAACACACGTCCAATCTGTATGATGATATGATCACGAGTGTTTTTTCCAATGGCTGCCGGATGGCTTCCTACAACCCTCACCACGTCTCCCCGTGGACGATTTACATTCTTAGACAGAAATCGTCAAAGGTCACTTTAACTGTCACTTAAAAAATGGCATCTAGGTTCGTGGAGATCCTTTACAATTGATCCTGTTCTTTATTGCTAGTTTTTAAGGATCGTAAATATTAAAAAGTACAATATGTATTGTACGTCCTTCACTAAAACTCATTAATCCGCCAAAGTTAACCGGAAATATATGTAATGCTTCAAGGGTCGTAGTATAATCCCTCAAGATATGCTATCTTCCGGGTTAGATGGCGTGAACACGGTTATGCACATTAGGTATCATTCAGCCATTTATTTATCTTTATTGTTTAATTTAGTTTTTAAATTAAACCTTGTTAATAAACTTAAATATGTACACACTGTCTGAAAGAACCTTAGATGGCACGTAACGTAGACCCTACTACCTGTGTTAGTTACAATATTCGTAATTCTGGTGGTAAAATGATGAAACAAATATATCATATGAGGCCCCTCCGGGGAAAGAACCAGTAACCTAACATTGAACCTAGGCCCCTGGATAATGAAAACAAACCCCGTTTAATGAAATCGGGCACAAAATTGTATGTAGATTGGAAAACCGATAGGAAAGTTCTTTTAAATAATGGAACGAGTTTTCCCACAACACGCTTCAGGATTAGTTTGAAAGTTGTTTCCAATAGCCTCCTCGTCTGCTGCGGGTAGGGAATGTCTAAACGACATGTTTACTGGTTCGTTAGTTAGTTAGTTATTCATCAAATATCGGTTATCAGAAGCCACGGCTTCAAGAGGATAGGCCACGTTTAGATTCTCGCACACTGCTACTTCTGTAGCTATGCTGATGAGTGATAGATAGAACGAAACTTGTTTGTTGTTATACGTGAAAATGCACTGTAAATTCTTCAGACATGCTGATAATCAGGTCTCAGACTTTTTATTGTTTAAAAATGCGGGTACACTTCATCTAATTCATCCTTTCTCATTCCTAACACACTAGCATAATATGTGTTAATAGGTTCCTGGTAAGAAGACCATTTAAAAAAAAATTCAAATAAACATAATTTTTTTGGGGGTTAAAGTTGATAGCATTTTACTTATTTATTAATATTATTTTAGAGTTATTTAAAATAGCCATCAAAAGTTAAAGATGTAGATAACATTACTCGAGGTATGAATACGAAATAGAAATAGTTTTAATAAAGTTTTTATTTTAATTTACTATTCCTCATATATATTCTTATAGCCTGAATGGGTAGTAAGCCATGGTACAAAACTGTGCAAACACCAGTACGAGTTTAATTTTAAAATTGCTGTTCTTTTATACTTTTCAAATTTCCAAAAACCTGACATAAATAATTATCACGTCAATACTTTACCTACTCACTTTGTCAGCGGGATGGTCTAACACACTACTCTCGCAATAGACTAGACCACCGATGATGGGGAGATCGAGGTTCGAATCTTGGCTAGGTGTATCACTGGTGGTGTTCCACTCTCCCGCGGAGAGCAAATGCGGCTAAACATCCCCTAAATATAACCTTCCTAATCCTTAAAACTATTGGCGAAATTACCCACCTCGGTGGCGTAGTTGGCTAACGCGCTTGTCGTGTTGAGCTCGACTGCTGAGGACGGGGAGATCGAGGTTCAAATCTCGGTCGGGTGAACTAGGAGGGGCTTTTCCTAAATGGTTTTCCACTCGCCCTCCACGCAAATGCGGGTTCACTTCCTCTAATTCAACCTTCCCAATTCCTAATCCATTAGCGTAATTAGTACTTAAAGCGTATAACCCGAACGGGTAGTAAGACGCGGTGCTAAATATATATTATTATTAGCGTAATTAGTACATAAGGCGTTAACCCTAATGGGTAGTATGACGTGGTGCTAAAATAAACTTTACTTGCGAATGTTGACGTCATCACAAAACCAGGTGGACTCAAAGAAAGCTGAACCTCAAGGTGTTGTATTCAAATTATTTGTTAGTGTGTCTTTGCAAGAATTAACGCTGACATTCAACAGGTAAAATAAGGCCAAGCTCTCGTTTATAACGAGCATCCATTCCCACCAAATGTAACACAAAATAATTAATTAAAGTATGAGTTTATAATCGCTCGGTATATTAAAAACACTTTAACTGGTGTTTATTTGGTTTCCCGATTCGAAGGTAACAAAAAAAAAATCCTAAACGACCACTGATGCGAGATAAGTGGACAAATTAAAATTAAACAGTGGTTACAATATGTGCACTAGTAGTGAGACACGTTACTTTAACCGTTAATCCAGGATTAAACTTTTCCAACAAATGACGGGGCAAGAATTTAAAAAAAAACTAGAAGTAATTATACTTACTTTTACTGACTCCATAATTCATGAGAGATTTCCGAGGGGCTCTTGCGAGTGAAAGGAAACTACGTTGTGTGTTTTTTTGTCTCCCCCACTCTTTTCTTTTCCCATTCCTTTTCCTTATTATAACACATTTATTCTGCTTTCATTATGCATTCGAAAACAAGAAGGTAAGGAATAAAAGGCAAGAGTTTAAACCTTGTAACTTTACTGCTGGTCGTATCCATTTGTTTTTATGAGGTAACTGGAAGCATGGTACTATTAATGTGGTGAGACATTTAAAACATGGATGTTACGGTATTAAAGAGTCGTCTTGTTAAAGAATACGTTGTATATGTTATTCACGCCTCTTATGAGGCCTACCATCGCCGACAGTCTCCTGGGTGTGTATGTTCGAACCCCGTTTGACGATGTCACGATAAGCGTGGCTAAGAGTCAAAAAGTCAGAAAGTCCTTTGCGCCTGTTAGCTGAGATTGAACAGATATCTAGTTAGTTATAATGAAGATGTTTTGCGGTTTTTATAGCGAAAAACCTCATAAATGTATCTCAACGACAGTTTTTGTACTGAATAATATAATTTGTGTACTTTGAAAACACTTGAATTGAAAGATTAGCTTGGATTCATAAATTACCACTCCACATACAAGTTTAATTTGGTATTACTTAGTTTGTAAAACAGTTTTTTCAACACATCATATCAAATATATTTCGTGTATAAACATTATAATACAAATATTTTCTATAGGATACGAGTAAAAGTAATACTTTATTTCGATTGATAAATCAGATACATTTAGTTGTTTCTTAAAAGTGAGTGTAATAGGTTAAGGCAAGACTCCTAAAAAGACCATATATTACAATATATATACGACATATTGTAGTTAGAGTAAGATTTCTATATTTCATGATGTAGTGACTGTAGCTATAAAATGAGGCTATCGTGTACTCAATCAAAAAGAGAATGTCAGCTTTAAGGTTAAACGGAGTATACTTACTCATCCACTTGCGCTACCTTGATTTTACTTTTATTTTTTAACTAGCAATGAATAACTTAAACACACGCACATTTCCTCTACGAAATACATATAAAAAAAATTGTATCCGAAACCTTAGCAGAGTCGGTAGCGTATTGAACTAAGGATACCGAGTTTGATTTCTGGCATGGCAGAAAAATTTATCATGGGTGAAATATGATTTTACCCTTCCACAGTGATGAATTTACGGCTGAGGACTGGATGTTGTTCCTGTCCTATTCTTATGTAAGAGTATAAAGCATATGAAGCTACAACAGACCTATCAAGCCGGTAGTGGAAAATATTTGGCTCGGATAAAAAACCGGCCCAGGCCAAAGGTTGTAAACCATAATAGATGTAAAGTAAATTCAAACAAATGTATTTTTTCCAACATAAAAACCACACTTAAAACCAAAAGCAAGATACGCACAAAGATTTCGTTTCTACTTTAATTATTTAAAAAAAAAACTATGACGTCATCTCCCAATCGAGTCATATCGACCGAGTAATTTCATTAATCCTGACCTTAATAAACGTGTACATATAATCTACACTGAATAATTAATATATTTTATCTGGCTCTAATGTTCAAAACACTTTAATTTTATAATGACACAAATAACTTTGGTTTCATAAGAGAGGCTTTGTAAAAATGAAACTTTACCTAAAAACTGAAATGTTCGTTCCCAAAGGACTACAGGTGTTTTGAAATTTTTCTTAAGGTTATTGACTCTTCATTTGGCGTGGCAAAGCCATGGTAACAAATGGTTATGTTCAAGAATTTTTATTGTTTTGCAATTTTATATTTTGGAAACGGTTTGTTAAAGAATAGAAGCATGTTGACTAAGTTATACTTTTTATATACACCCCCCCCCCCTCTATATTTTTAACAGTGATTGAATATCGATAAAATTGACGTTTTTAAATAGAAAACAGCTGGCTCCTTAACAAAAAATAAGAAAATGTAACTAATAAATATCGATACACTATCTTAGAAGGGGTGTTGAAAATATTAACATAAACATTTCACTCGTTCTTGAGAAAACTGATATTTCCAAATGTATGATTTTTCCGCAAGACCTGTCGGTATCTAGCGCAATCTACGGTTTCCGTGATCTATCTGTTCTTGTTGTTGCGGAAGGATACTTTGGTTGGTTTTGAAACCACGCCACGCCTTTCATCCTCCCGCCCACCATCTCACAAAATAGGTTTTAGACTAACTTGCACTCGACAGGGTCAAGAGTTACAAGGAGATTATTTTATAAAGTCTAACGCCTTTATATTGTAATAATACTATAT
This sequence comes from Timema cristinae, assembly GCA_039000515.1. Lineage (NCBI taxonomy): Eukaryota > Metazoa > Arthropoda > Insecta > Phasmatodea > Timematidae > Timema > Timema cristinae. The sequence goes on from JBCFYV010000935.1 coordinate 59,353,057, forward strand.
TCAATACATTTGTGTACTGATGGTTGTATTATTAATTATAAGGGGAACTCTTACGTGAGGCGTGAAGCTACTGTTTATTCTGTTTAATGGTATTTCAAAATAAAAGTTTGGTAAATATAAATAACTTTTAATTTGAGTTTTTTCGTTAGTTTTTATTAGAGATATCAATAATTAAATTGCATATTGGATTAATTTTATCGCCTCCTTGTTCTAGTAAATCTTTTTTAAAATTTTATTCGACAAGTTGACTAGTTTTTTATAGCACCATGTCTTACCCGTTTAGGCTATACTCATATGCACTAATTACACTAATGTTCTAGGGATGAGGAAGGTTCAATTTAGGGGAAACGTACCCGTATTTGCATGGGTGGATAGTGAAAACTTATTTAGGAATACCCACCTTCAATACATCCGATCGGGAATAGAACCCTAAGCTCTTCATCATTGGCAGTCTAATCTATTACGATAGTGATGCCTTAGACCATTTAACCACTGACGTGGGTATGTCCGTAGTTGATATATAAAAGGTTATTTTAGCAAGAAATTTATATCTAATTAAAACTACAAATACGTAGCCTTTATTATGCAAAGTTGATTATTGTTATTTTATAATTATAGCTACCTTTGTGTCTGCATTTATAATATAGTTTGTTTATCAGATTGGATTATTTTATTTGTATAATTTAATTTACCTTCGTACTATTTTTAGTTTCCGTTCGGGTTATATGCTTACATTACTTACGTTAGTGGAGAAGAGATGAGTATGGTAGACTTTTAGAGGACCTGGGATTCGCTTGGTAGGAAAGTGGGAAACCATTTAGTAAAAAACACCCCCTCACTAGACCTTACAAGTATTTGAAACCCGTTCTCCCCGTAAATGGCTATCCAGTCTAACACATGAGTGTCGCGTTATACCATAGGACCACCGGTGTTGCGTAGATTGCAAATTAATTAAATTGGGACACCATCCCCTTTTCTAAAAAAAAAACCTTAATTTTTGTCAAGAAATTTTAATGTTAGATTAGTAATTGGTCATACACAGATACTTAGTTATTTTAATGTTAGCTTAGTAATTGGTCATACACAGATACTTAGTTATTTTAATGTTAGCTTAGTAATTGGTCATACACAGATACTTAGTTATTTTAATGTTAGCTTAGTAATTGGTCATACACAGATACTTAGTTATTTTAATGTTAGCTTAGTAATTGGTCATACACAGATACTTAGTTATTTTAATGTTAGATTAGTAATTGGTCATACACAGATACTTAGTTATTTTAAGCATCCCCTGGTAATAAACTAGGGCCCCTTATAAGTCTCTAAATTGGCCTCAGACGTATGATTGTAATGTAAACAAAAAATGTACTTCCGGTTTTACTGTTATTATTATTATTATTATTATTAGCACCACGTCTTACTACCCGTTCGGGTTATACGCACTTACGCTAATGTGTAATGGTAGGGTGATTGTGAGATGAGATGAAGGACCTACAGTTTAACGTGGAATCCGAACCACGGCGGCGGCCTGGCATTCCACACATTCACAAGATGTCTTGCCAGAGGTGTAGGAAGGGTTTGGAAATCAGATAAATCTGTGCCGGGACCGAGGATTGAACCCTGGCCGCCAGCACAGAAATCTGACACCTTACCCCTAGACCACCAGGTCACCGGTTTTACTGTTAATGCTTCAATATCCGCACCGGTGGGCAATTGGTCTAAATGTCATGCTCATTTAGTCTAGTTTGCCAATAATTGTGTGGCTAGACTTCATATTACAGCTGGATGTACTGAGAATGTTTTTTTTTCTGAATAGTTTTTCACTATCTCTACCGATTCTGGTACATTTCCTCAAAATTCTCCACTCTCTATCTCTATTAAACAAGCTTAATTGGTGAACTGGCGGTCTAGGGGTAAGGTGTCAGACTTCTGTGCTGGCGGCCGGGGTTCAATCCTCGGTCCCGGCACAAATTTATCTGATTACCAAACTCTTCCTTCACCTCTGACAAGACATCATGTGAATGCGGGGAATGCCAGATCTCCACCGTGGTTCGGATTCCATGTTAAACTGTAGGTCCTTCATTTAATCTCACAATCACCCTACCTTTACACATTAGTGTAAGTGCGTATAACCCGAACGGTTAGTAAGACGCGGTGCTAATAATAATAATAATAACAAGCTTAATTGGTTTTCATGTGAGTTGCTAGAACGGTTAGTGAGAATCAACGAGAAAAAATAAATTGTTCAAGATTTGTGAATGCATAATAATATTTAATAGATACGATACAATAATGAGAAATTCACCAAAAGTTTAGTATATTTACGTTTAAAAAAAAAAGTGTCCATACAATTGAATCCATTTCCAATAAGTAAAAAGTATGAGGACTAAATTCAAATTACTTGAAAACTGAAGCTTTAAACTTCCATACCCCATAGATCGACGTTGGGAGCGATGGGTGGGTAAGAGGGAAGAACAAAGTTCCAAAAATACTGACACTAAACTATGACGGGCTTTTTAACAAGATAAAATTATATAGCTGTTAATATATTTCATCTTTCTCCGGTAATCAATACCACTCTATAATTACTCTCTTTCTATGGCTTACGCTTTCTCCATTTTTTAGTGGAAAAAAGCCACTTTTTTTTTTTGCTGAAATATTAATTAGCTGCCGAGCACGAAGTGTAGTTCATTAAATTAACAGACCCTTTACACTCAAATGAAATGCCGACAAAAAAATTATCTTCGCCAGTACATTAAGAGCCGCCTATGGGAAACTTCCTGAGTTTCCATTCATTTCCGCTTTAGGATTTTCCTCGCTCTATGATTCATACTTTTTTTTTCGGAAAATAAAAAAGCTATAATAAAGAGTACGTTGTGAAAGGTAAACTGAATTAGTAATTATCCTTGTTTGTAAAAGAATAATAATAATAAAAAATTCCTATTAGATTTTTTATGCGGTAACGATTATGACAGGAGCTGATGAATAATGAAACATTTCAAAATTGGATGGGAAAACTTTTGAAGACCATTTTATAAGGGAGCGTTAAAGGCCTTTACTTTTTCTTTTACAAACGATATAAAAAAAAAGTTAAGAAGATTTCACAGTTTATTTTATCCTCTCAGGGGAAATTCCACGGAAGTACTGTTTGTAAAATATGTAATAAAAGCACATCAGCAACATTGGCAGCTCCCTGAGCAATACAACCGTTTTACAATGAACACTCAGAACTAGAGAACAGAGAAGAATTGAGCGTTCACTGTTTCCTGTGAATTTTCGGTGGTACCCGATTCCACATCAATGGCGGAGCTACAGTATGAATCGCAGGGTGTTTGTCGAGAGATTTGGGAGCGCAACACATTTTTTTGAACAAAATAAATAAAATATTATACATGTAAAAACATAGATTTTAATTGTCTTCACATGGTGACATCAACCGTTGTTGAATATCTGTCAAAGGTGTCCTGGAACTTATTGACAACTTTTTCTCTTAATTTAAATAGTTTTTAAACTAATGCTGCTATGCTCATGACAGATATTCAACAAATGTTGGATATCACCAGGTGAAGAAAATTAAACTATATTAATCTACTGGAGCAATCTTTTATTAATTTTGTTTAAAAATATGTTTTGCTATAATAACGGCAAAAAAAAAAAACAGTGCCCTTAACTCGCGTTTCCTATATCCCCACCTTAAGAGAGTTTTTAGGGGCGTTAATTTATAGAGGATACGTTGAGCTATTTTTTCAGTTTATCACAAATATAGTTTTTCTTTATTTTTAAGGCATTTAACACACATGGTGCAGGTAAGAAAGAACGTCTGACAAAAAAAAACAAAAAAAGGGAATTAATTTTGAACACGTGCCCTTTCTTATATATGGTTACAATATATGGTTTTCTTAATCCTGTGCTATCAGATGTGTTAATTTAAAATTTAGTTTCCTTGAACGAATTGTAATGCGCGTAGTAGCACCCAAAAAAACCCAACATGGCTGGTGTATGTGTGTGTGTATATATATATTTTGTATGTATGTAGTGTGTGTGTGTGTATATATATATATATATATATATATATATATATATATATATATATATATATATATATAATTGTGTAGATATGTATGTATAGTAAAGAAACTTCTAATAAAGGAGATGTTAACAGAACATGTTTGATATCATACTTTAGTTTAGTTGGTATAGTTAGCTATTTAGCTCAACATTTAAACCTTATAACACACAACTGACATGACTGACACAGAGGATGTAACCATGGTTCTTTATTTCAGCAGAAAACATTAAAACCAATGAACTGACCTAGAAAGTGGAGCCATGGTTCTACAGTCCAACATTCAACCCTCACAGCCAATGAATCGACCTAGAAGTGGAGCCATGGTTCTACAGTTCAACATTCAACCCTCACAGCCAATGAACCGACCTAGAGGAATGGAGCCATGGTTCTACAGTTCAACATTCAACCCTCACAGCCAATGAACTGACCTGATGGAGCCATGGTTCTACAGTTCAACATTCAACCCTCATAGCCAATGAACCGACCTAGAGGATGGAACCATGGTTCTACAGTTCAACATTCAACCCTCACAGCCAATGAACTGACCTGATGGAGCCATGGTTCTACAGTCCAACATTCAACCCTCATAGCCAATGAACCGACCTAGAGGATGAACCATGGTTCTACAGTTCAACATTCAACCCTCACAGCCAATGAACCGACCTAGAGATGGAACCATGGTTCTACAGTCCAACATTCAACCCTCACAGCCAATGAACGACCTAGAGGATGGAGCCATGGTTCTTCAGTTTAGCAGTCGTCACTGAACGTTGAGTGTGTCTGGATCCTTGCTTAGTAGAACACCCCATCCCACCCTCCCCCTCTCAAAGATGTGCGAGGTTTGGACAGCCGCCAACATGTTCCGATCTATACAGTGTCATATCGTGACCAGCTTTAATAATACAAGCACACATTCAGGTCATAGACTTAACATAGACTATGTTGGACGAGTGACAGGATGTGCGTGCCACCAGTTCTGATAAGAGCCACCACGATAGTTGGGCTTCCTCCGGGTTATTGTAAACCTGCATTCAATTCAATTCTGAATTCAGTTAGGAAAAAAAAGAAAGCACCGTTTACCGGGAATAGGATCACTGGTTATCCATATCAATGGTCTATGGAAGTATTTTTCTACCCCACATAGCTACAGACGAATATTATAGGAACAGCCTTTTAGAAAATACAAACATAGCGTTTGCGATCACCATTTTCTACTATTGTATAAGTGTTATTTTATAGGTATTGATAATATCTATCAAAAGTGACAGGGGAAGATTACATGATTTGATGTGAAATTATATCTAATGACTGTTTTAGATGTCAGGTAGTGCTCACCCTTAGAAAATTAAAATTTAAGTATCGTGTAAACCCTGTTCATGCTAGTAAGGGTGTTCTTAAAGGCCTTTTTCCCTGTCAGAATTCCACTATATAGTAGGATTTGGTAGGAATAAAGACCTTTCAGGTGAGTTTTTTTTAGCACAGCGTACTACCCGTTCAGGTTATAACCTTATGTAATAACTACACTAATGTTTTTAGGGATTATGAAGGTTATATTTATAGGAAATGTACCCTGATTTGTATAGAGGGAGAGTCGAAAACAATTTTTGGAAAACCATCCTCAGTACACCTGACCTAGTTTAGAACCTCGATCTCACAGTCATCAGCAGTCTAGTCTACCACGAGAATAGCGCGTTACACCACGCGGTCATCCAAGCGGTTCACTCGTAGTTTCCTTTTTGCCACAATGACAAGGTATATGTGTACGTTGAGGAATCTTGAATCTAGAGGAATTTTAATCTCATTTGCGTGGAGGGAGAGTGGAAAACCATTTAGGGATAAAAACTTATAACACTCGACGAGGATTCTAACCCTGATCTCTTCGTTGTATTCAGTTCAGTCTATTGCGAGAGTGACGCCTTAAGAGTTAGACCACCCGACAACCAAAGCAGGTGTCAACTTGTTTAATACACTCCAAACCTATTTGACAATCATCCCTGTCCCATCCGCTGTGCTGTGTTTCTACAACACGTCCAGGTTATCCGCATACTGATAATAATGGAAAAATAACGTGGGAGGTATAATTTTAAAGAATATGTATCCGCATTTGTTCTGTATGAGGGTGAGGGTAAAACAGTTTAGGCGTAAATAACACCTTAATACACCTAGCAGGAATTCTAGCTTTGACCTCTTCGTAATCGACTTTGGCGGTCTTCGGGTGAATTGCTCGCCTCAGGACCTGATAGTCGTTGGTTAAAACCCAGTCTGGGTCAACGGATTTATCTTGAGTGATAAAAATTCGTATCTCAACTTCTTTCGGAGGTGTCGTTTGTGGCATGTAAAAGAAACCTGGAATATATATGAAAATACCCTTCCCGGCAAAATTGGTAAGCCCTTTCGCTCTCGTTCATAGAAATTATCATTCAACGATATAATATATTTATATTTAGCACCCGTCTTACTACCCGTTCGGGTTATACGCTTTAAGTACTAATTACTCTAATGTATTAGGAATTGGGAAGGTTGAATTAGAGGAAGTGAACCCGCATTCGCGTGGAGGGAGAGCGGAAAACCATTTAGGAAAAAACAACACCCAGTTCACCCGGCCGAGATTCGAACCTCGATTTCTCCCCGTCCTCAGCAGTCGAGCTCAACACGACAAGCGCGTTAGCCAACTACGCCACCGAGGCGGGTAATGATATAATCATTCGGTTCAGAAAGTGCACGTTAAACACCTCAAATATAAAACCAGATTGAACGATACCAACGCTTTTTGACAGCGTGTTCACCAGTGCGGCTCGGGCCACCCCACCTCCCTTTCCGAACCCCACCCAACTTTTCCTCTCCAACAATACGGAACTAAATTATGTATTTAATGTTCATATTTATTTTGTGTACTTGTAGGGAGTGTGTCCGGCCTGTATTGTGTTTTGTCAAACATCCTTGCATAGTTGGGTAAAAAGAGGGAAAACGGGTGTTCGAGGGGAATCGAATAATTTGTAACGCTCTGTGAACGTGAAGCGAGCCGGTTTGAATGTTAAATAGAACTATTTTACTGCCATAACAAATGTACGTTATTGGAAAATATGCAAATGATCATCCAATAAAATGCTTAAAAGACTCATAAAGCCAGATAATTATAAGTTTATGATTTACTCAATAATAGCTACGTTGTCCACTTCACAAAAGCGCATCTATTTTTTTATTTGTCCCCGAATCTTACTACCCGTCTGAGATATAGGCATATGCACTAATTACGCTTATGTGTTAGGAATTAGAAAGGTTGAATTTAGTGTAAAAGTAACTGAATTCGAATTAATTCAAGTGTAAAACCACCCTTAATACATCCGACCAAGATATTCAATTTCGAACTTCTTGTCATCGTCAGTCTAGTCTATAAGAGAGAGAGTGACGTCTTAGAAGTTAAGGTATAATTGAAAGAGAAAGCACCCTCATTTGCGTGGAGGGGAAAATGAGAACTATTTAATACAATTCATACGCTGATCGGGTTTTCGAATCCTGACCTCGTCACAACCAAACCAAATTACACTTATATCCCATATCTTTGTTCATGTGCCATCTAGCGTGGGCCCAACGCTGTTGACATCTTAACTTAAGAGGGAGAGATTCTGAAGTTGTTTTGGATGAAGTGCACCCGAATTAGTTGGGGAGAGGATGAGGAGCCCCCCCCCCCCTCCCTCCAGAGCACACGCACGATATTCCAGCCTCTGCCTTCCCATCACCAACGATACAATATATTGCGAGATATTCTAGTGTTATACTAATAAACACTCGCGAGTTTGTGTTATCAACCGTATTATTTTTATTTTATTATTTATTTAGCACCACGTCTTCTAACCGTTCGGTTTATACGCTTAAGTACTAATAACGCTAATGGGTTAAGAATTGGGAAGGTTGAATTTAGAGGAAGTGAATCCACATTTGCGTGGAGGGAAAGTGGAAAACTATATAGGAAAAATCATCCCATTTCACCCGACCGAGATTGGAATCTCAAATCTCCCCGTCCTCTGCATTCTTGCTCAACACAAAACTAGCGCGTTAGCCAACCACGCCACCGAGGCGGGTTATCGACCGTATTGATTGAATTAAAGTCCCATTTGGGTGAATCGAATCGAAGCGAAGCGAATATTCTCGGAGGAGAATATTTTCTTTGACTCGACAGCGTCGTCAGGCGAAGTTTGTGGCATCGGTTATTTCCGGGCAAGTTAGAGAACATTCGGCAGATCAGTGGCTTCCGAGCTTCGATTCGATTCGATTCGTCTATGTGGGAGCGGACCCTTAGCTCAATCAATAGCGTGTCTGCCTAAATTCCAACCGAGTGTACTGAGGTATATTCTCATAAATGGTTTCCCACTATATACCTACTAAAATGCGGGTACACTCCCTCTAAATTATATCTTACGCCTACCTTCCAAATCAGTGTAAATATGCGGATGGGGAGTAAGACGTAAGAGTGAACACAACAAAATAGAGCTGTTAGCCAGTAATGAAACTAAGCCGTACCAATTTAAAAAAAATAAGCCTTAGAAGTGTTTTATTTTTATTATTTTTTGTAACATTTTGGTTTCAAAACAATCTAACTTTATGTAGTGTAAAAAATTATTGGTAAAATGTTGATGTCGCAACGTTATTTATTGACCCACAAGACTCTGAATAAAGCAAGTCATGATACATATTCTCTTTAAGATTATCTGTTCAAGACATTTAAGAACAAAAGTTTTAGACGGTAAAAATATTTTCAGAAATGCCAATAAATCGATACATTTTCCGATATGTTATTAATGCGAAACCGTTTCTAAAGTGCAGAACATGGGTTGAACCATTGACTTATTGACTTTTCAAAATATTTATATGATAACTGAAGACGTATAACGAGCCTTCAAATGTATAAATGAACGTGGCTATAAATGTCACATTTGTTCTGAAACTACATACATCATGTAAATAAATAGTGCGTCTACTACTGTTGGTTCGTTTAGAATTATGCAAAAATAGACATGGAGCAGTAATGTCAAAACTCATTTTGTACTGCGGGCCACAAAAGAAAAGTTGTATTATGTTAAGGGTTGCATTTAGAAATAAATAAAATAAACACGTTTCGACGGGCTGCGTGGTCTAACGCGCTACACTCGCAGTAGACTTGGTTGCCGATAGCGGTCGAGTGTACTTAGGTTGGTTTTCAACTCTCCCTCCACGCCAATACGGGTACACTTATTATAAATACAACCTTCCTAATCCCTAATACCATTAATGTAATTAGTATTGTACATAAGCATATACACCCGTAAGACCGCGTGTTTAAAAAAAAGTAAACAAATACTTTTTTTATGAATATTTTAAACACATAGGTCTGTCTAATACGTGATATTATGTTCACATACGTAAATTTATATAGTATGGGATTAAAAATATTCCAAAACAAACATTTGTTAATACAAGAGATTTTAAATGTGTGTGTGTATATAATATATATATATATAAAGTAGGGCCCCCATATCTGTAGGTAATACGTTCCTAGGTCTACCACGGTTACGTGAAACCACGGATAATACGAACTATTATAATATAACGTGATATTCATGTAAAATACATAAATATGGTAAAGTTTAATTGATAAATTATTCACAGTAAGACATTACCAACATTAAATAAAGTACATAATAATGTATACTGTACACTACAGTGTACTGACTATTCTCCATTATTCTTGTTGCAACGATTATAGTGATGATGGTGGTGATGGTAATGACAGTGATATAGCACAATGTCCACGATGAGTAGATGTAGTGGGGTGATGGTATAGGCATTGTGGCTTATAAACAATTTTTTTCTTTGATTAAAAATAAATAAAATTTGTTAGCAGGAAACCACGGATAACTGAAAAAGCTAATATTGAATCAGTGCATACTTGGTACCTACTGTATACAGGGAAGAATTGGTTGTTTTTTTTAAATACAGATATCTCATTTTAATTTTGTTGAATAGTGATCAGAATATTTCCAAGGTAAAAAAAATAACCTCTTTAACACGGGATAATCGATTTCCAGGAAGTAGTGTGAACCCTTAAACAAACCTCCGTCGATTTCGAGATACAAGACGTTAATTCGGAGCTACATGAGAAGTCTTTGATCTTCGAAGAACAAACGATTGCAATCATAAAAACTTGATTTTTTTTAAAAGTGGGGGGGCCAACTTCACGGACGTTGCAGAATCTCTATTTTTTCAGCCCCTCAAACTTTTGGGCTGAAGTAAAAACCCAAATAAGAAAAGGAATATAGACTTCGTCCATTTAATTTGGCAATTTAATTTAATAAGGACGTGGATGAACCAAATCTACTTCTTGTCATTTGATATATATAATCTGTTCCTCTTAGTTACACATAAACACACAAGCGCGCCCCCGCACTAATAAAATCAAATCAGAAGCGTTACGGTACAGTCACATAAAAAAATAAATAGATGTCATCAAAATGCTGACCATGCGGGTATTTTAGAACTGTCCCCAATCCTAATATCATAGCCTCCCTTCCCCCTTTCTCTCTCCATGTCTCTTAGTACACCCCTGGGTCCCTAGGGATTGATCCCCCCGAAGGCATAGTTTGAAATAACCCTCTTCCATTCCCCCCCCCCCCTCTCTAAAACCTTTCTCAACGCTTTATAGTTTTATTTGGTTGCCTCATATCTCCCCTTTCAATTTGGTAGCCTATCCCTTTTAAATCCTACTCTCTTTGTCAACTATCACAACACGTTATTCTCTGGCGAACGGAACAAAACACTGTCCAAAGACTGCCTGCGCAAGCATAAACACAAAGAGAAATGTGCAACCCGCAAAGTTAAACATTTGTTTCGAATGAGATCTGTGCGAGAATGGGATATATATATGAGAAAAGGATACCTATTCGTTTAGTCACCAACAGGCTCTTTGAAAATTATTTGAGAGGGTGGTAGGTGCCCATTATGTAATATACAGAATCCCAATATGAATTAGTTCACACTGCAGTTTTCTTTAATTTCTTTCTTTACCGTGTCTTGCTACCAGTTCTGTCCATGCGTAAAGGCCTATATTAATTACACTAATGTATTAGGGATGAGGAAGTTAGAGTAAATGTGCCCGCATTTATGTGAAGAGAGATTGAGAAACATTATGAAAAAAACTTATTACACCTGACCGGATTCGAGCCCCGATATCTGCATCACCGTCAATCCAGTCTTAAGGACAGGGATGTGTTAGACCACGTTATCACTGATGCAGGCCATAATTCAAAATTAGTATATTCTGTCAAGAAAAGAACAGCCGAAGTACACAGCTAATTTATAAATAAAAGATCGTACATAACACGACAGTTTTATTGTTGCATACTTATGATCAAAATACTAATGCCAATACTAAAATAAATTTCAACATTTGGCTTCCTTTGCAATCAGAGCATAATGAAAAAACACTCGCTCTTAAGAACAAGTGAACGATATTTTTAAGTTCTGCCGCTGCTATAATGTTTTAAATTAATTTTATTATTATATTATTATTATTATTATTTTTAGCCACCTCTGTGACTAAATTACCTAAGACAGCCCTAGTAAAATTAAGGCCCGTGGGATGCATTCAGCAGCTATCATATTTTTATGTGGCCCACAAGTGGTGGATTCTAGTTAGTTGGGGCACCGGTTATTCGAGACGTTAAAGGACTCCCTCAATCGCCCAATTGGACCTCTTTCCACTATACCGCCCATAAGTCAGAGACTTTTAGCAGTGCAACCGCGACTTCAAGGGCACGTAGGCCTATAGCAGTAGGGATCGAAATAATGTTTTTACCATACGTTTTCCGGTGGGGACCTCGTGGAGGTACCCACCCGGACTCTTTTGAAGAGCCGCCTCCGTAGATTGAATCCACGCCGAAAGATAGCAAACAATTCTAGTTTGCATTTAAATTTGGAATAGTTGAAGAAGAGTTCACAAACAAGAACATGTCTGAGCCTGTATAACTCACTAATCCCTCCCTTCCAAAAAAGAATATCGTCAACAAAAATCCCCCCAAATACTAAAACACCTATCCTACCACACTAACCACCTTACCATCCTACCAACCTACATATTACCTTACGTTACCTTGCAATCTTCTGTCGCTCTTCCTATTGACAGCCGTGTGGTACTTCAGAAAGTACGCTCAGTTCCTGGCGTTCCTCACCAACGCCCTCCTCGAAAGCGCCTCTCTCCCTCCTCGCAGTCCTCCATCTCCAGAATCCTTCTCTCCCTCTAGTAGCGCTCACAAGTCAGCAGAACGTGTCCCACGACTTCGTTCACACCGCATGCCCTGCAGCCCGGGTTCTCCTTCAGACGAAATCCATGAACCTTCCAGTTGAAGTCGCCATTCTCGGTGAAGAACTGCTTGGCATAGGGATTGGCAAGCATCCACTCACTCTTCATCCTTTCTTGCACAGAAGGCCAATACTTAAAAGTCTCCCTGCCTTTCACTGATGATTCTCATAGCACCTGCCAATCCACGAGGGAGTCACGCTAGCCCATCCTCTTCTACTCATTTAGGTCCAATCCGTTTCTCTTCGCCCAGTAGCGTCCGACTCTCTCCCTTACCAATAGGTCGATCGGCAACACTCTTGTAACAACAGGCAAAGCATTATAAGAGACCGTACTATAGACCTTGGTCACTGCTAGAAGTGCAAGCCTCTGTGCCCATTTAAGGATGATCCTGCTGCGTTGAACTTCCATCTGATTCCATCAGACCACGCATCCGTGCATGAACACTGACTCCACCACGGCCTTGTACATCTTTCGAAGAGTCAGGAAGTCCAATCCCCAGTTGATCCACGAAACTCTGATGAGTCTTCCGAATTCAGTCTTGGCCACTCCAGCCACCATCTTGAAATGATCATTAAAAGACAAAACCTCATCCAATAACACATCAAGATACTTGTACACCCTTACGTATCAAATGAGCACCCCACCCATGCGAACGGTAGGTTGTCACATCGCCGAGTGTTTTCCCTTGAGCAGAGTCATCTTGGTCTTCTCCTTTGAAAAGGAGAGCCACGCCTCCCGTTCTCAGGTAGCACCGTCTCCATGGCGTGCCCGGTTTGACCTCCAATTCAATCCTAGTGTCGTCTCTGGCGAGTAGAAGACCGTCGTCCGCGTAGACGTAGCAGCTGACACCCTCTCTGAAATACAATTCCAAGAAAACATCAAACAGGAGAAGCCACAAGGCCTTCACGGACTCCGTCTGTTCCAAGAACAGCCCAGTCATCCTATTCCTAAAGTAACCCTTGGTTACCATATACAGGTTCCGTGGACATCTGGTTCTTCTCAGCTTCTCCAGGATCCCAAAGCACTAAGTGCTGTCGAGGGCACCATAGATTTATAGGTAGATGGCCAGCACGTACCGACTCGCTCTCGTTGACGACTCGAAGAACCCTCTCTAGAGCAACAACCGTTCCTCTGCAGATAATAAATCCAAACCAGGGGCCTTCTTGTTCTGACTGCGTTGTGTAGCTCCTCCTTCGTGAACAGAGGAACGTCCACTCCAGCATAGTCCTCCATTGCCTCCGCTATCAGGGCCCGATGTCTCTCCGTGTCCCTGGTGGGGTCATCGTCTGGAACAATGACCCTCAACACCGTCCTCCCAATGTCAGCGGCATAATCTGTAACAAGACCATCCACTTTCAGCCCAGCCACGACCTGAGCCTGTCGTGCCTTACCCATCGCGAGCTTGTAAACCAAGCCCCCATGGTACTCGCTCTGGCGTAGGCAAGGCCCGCCTCCTCGCTGTCTCATCTCCTGCGCGCACGGATGACTTCTCTCTTTCTCCTCTTCACCTCCGGATTCCACCAGCTGGCCTTCTTCTCCGGTCTTCTCATCCGTGGAATCTAGCGGTTACAGGCTCTCCTCATGGCCTGGGTAAGGACCCTGAACCTTCATCGATGTCATCCGTGGGCTCCAGGCTCCGCATCTCAACCTCCAATTACCGCTGGTACTTCCTTCAGTCAGCGCGCTCCACGCAGTACCTTATCCTGGGTCCGACTGTCGCTGGAGTCTCTCTCTTCACATTCCATCTTGAAGAGGATGAGATTGTGATCGCTGCTCATGTAATCTGAAACTCTCCAATTCCTAATTAGTCTCCCCACCCCTTAAAAAAACCAACTTACCAAATGACAGTCAAGCTCGAACACAAAAATCAAATTAATTCACAATTCTAAGCACTCCTAATTACACATCACTATTTATTAAGGGGGTTAGGCCTCCCTAAAATCACAAATTAACACGAAAACACCAAAATCATACACAATTTCCCTCAACGTATACTCTTTGGGGAGATTCAAAATGACGGTATTCGCCCAAATAAATTCTTAGTCTCTAAATATGCTATTTATTCGACCAGATGAACAAGAATCAACTCAAAGATACTACCACGAACTAAATAAACCCCTATGAATAAAATAAAAACAAAATTAGTACCCAATTATACTTATTTTTCCTTCAATTCACAGTAAAAACCGCAGCAAACTACGCGTAAGCATCACCGATGCATATTTATAAGAATTTTTTTTTACAGAATCTCAACTCTATTTAAACCTGACATTAAATAAACGATGAACTATACAGAAAAAATTACTACATTCATCTAATTAAGTTGTGTTTTATTCTCGAATCAATAACTTAATTTTTATAATGTATTGTCTAACTTAATCCTCTAGTGTTTGTTACAGTCTTTTAAGATTTATCTTTGAATTTCGGTTTTAAATCTATCTTATAATTTATCCTTGGTGATCGAGTTAGACAGAAAACAAATGAATACTATAATCAATGGTATAGTCTGATTTTAACAAGAATCCAGTTAGTTATATGAAACTTATGTTGTCCCAATGTCACTGTCTGGGAGAAAATTATTATTTATTTATTCTTGGTCTCTTAAATTAATGATGCAAAGATAAATCATACAGTACTCCATAAGAATGTATAATTGTAAGCTTTCGATAACGTTTGGCTGAACTTTATAATTCATAAATCAAATAAGACATACTAAAATTTTGTCATTATAAAAAAATTAATAACTTCCATTATATGTTGCTGTTCAAAAGTGAGATTTCTATAAAAATCAGGACTTACATTATATTCATAGAGAATAACTTGGTTCAAGAAGTTTAAGACGTCAATATCTAAATATATGTCAAAACTTTTTTTTTAAATGCGTCCTAGGTATTTGATCGTTCGCTTAGAACTTTAAATTCAAATAAGTTTGAATAATGATATTTTGAGTAGCCAGCATATTTAAACGAATAGCCTGATTAAATATATATGTGATAAATCGTTCACCTTAGATTTGAAGAATATCCCTGTCAAATTTATTTTAAGATTATTCCACATGTTTGGCAGTTCATCACTGAACATACAAATATATTTTTGAATGGCTGCCATCTTTAAACGAATAAATAGATAGAAAAACCATGTGCTAGCGTTATTCGGCATAAGTTCGAGAAAAATGTGCCCACGCGTTTGACATCTATCGCGTAGCAAAGATCCGGACAGACGGATGAAATTACAAATGGGTTTAAACAATAAGCTCGCTTTGTTTGGCCATTAATTTAATTTAATTGAATTTTTCATTGGTAATTGAAAAATAGTTTTCCCAGAACTCAATAGCTGTACTTTTTTTTTTCACATGACTAAAAAATATCCTATGTTTCTTTAGTGACGTGTCAACAGTCATCACTTAATGTTTCTGTTCACCTCGGATATGATAATTCTTCACTACTTTTGATATACATTAACCTGATTAGTGATTACGTAACTGAGCTTTACCTGTTTGTGCGCTGTCATCATGTTGTTAGGTAATTTGCTAATGGACTGTGAATTGCCGCTCAAGTCAACCCTTTACAATAAAAAAAAAGGTGAATGAAAGGTGTGATAGTAAGAAAAAAAACCTGTAATATCTGAACATTATAACATGAAAGAGGTCTCACATCAATTATTCCCATCCTTCAAGCTACAACATTTTTTTCTTCTGAAAAATGTAAAAAATAAACAAAGGGATCAAAAGTTAAATTTTTACAAGCAGAGCCTTTCTTTTAAAATACAAACACTCTTTCAAATTGATAACATTTTAATATTAAAATAAGGTTAAGACTTAGATATTATTCAATTGTAATTTAATAAATGCAAGTATGAATTAAATTGGTTAGTTAACCTTTAAAATATTGTATACAAATCACATTATAATTTGCCCTTATAAGAAGTTGGCGTAATTTGGTAATAAGGGAGAGTGGGGGAATCATGCGCGGCGTGTAATCGTGCGCACCAAGATTTTTCATATTCCGCAGTATTATTAGTGACTCCGACTGGTGCTGCGCTCTTGTTTTTGCTATGCACAACAATGACGTACAATCATAGTTTCGCCATTTCCTTTTTCAAGGGCGTGGGAGCTGGATTACAAAAACAGTGTTGTGTCTTGAAATTTTTATTCTTCACAAAATAACAAGGTGAGACTACAGTTCTCATTTAATTATATTTATCTAATTGTATTCTTAAATTGCAGCATTTACTGTTCTTTTACACGTATTCATATTTATTGTATACATTGCTGGTGTCCTTGTTACAAATATGTTTTGTTTTGAAACTGCTATGGGGTAATGATGCGCAGTAACGGTGTAGGTGCGCACAGTTCCCCCATACACAGTTAAATGCGAAGCGATATTAATGCCAAACTGATCCGTGTTTGTTCTCAGATGCCGAGAAATTACATTCGGAAAACTCAGATAAACTCTTACACACCAGAAAATTTACAAAAGGCAATAGATGCAATAAAAAACAATGGCAGGAAAATAAGGGAGGTTGGGAGAAGTTTCAATATACCAGAGTCAACTCTAAGGAAACAACTTCTAAAAAATCGGCCTGTTCCTCCTCGTCTAGGTCGTAAAGGTGTATTCTCAAAAGAAGTGGAGACAGAATTAAAGGACTATATTCTGACACTAGCTAAATTATTCTATGGCTTAACGCCCAGGGAACTAAGGCGGTTAGCATTTAGGTTCGCTGAAGAAAATAATATCCCTAATAGTTTTAGTAAACAGAAAGGTTTAGCTGGCAAGGATTGGCTTTATGGCTTCTTAAAGCGAAATCCTGAGGTAACACTTAGACAACCTGAAGGAACAAGCTTAAACAGGATTGCTGCTTTTAATGCTGAAGAAACAAAACTATTCTATTCTAATCTTGAGAAAGTTATGGGGGCATTCAAATTTGAACAAAATAGGATATTTAATGTGGACGAAACAGGCATAACAACAGTACCAAAAAAATGCCCTAAAGTTTATGGACTGAAAGGGGCCAAAAATGTTGGTGCTGCTATTTCTGCTGAGCGAGGGCGAACCATTACAGCCGTTTTCTCAATGAGTGCTGCTGGAAACTACATTCCACCTATGTTAATATATCCCAGAAAACGAATGACTCCTATACTTCAGAAAAATGGGCCTATTGGTGCTTCCTACAAGTGTTCAAAGAACGGATGGATGAATTCTGACCTTTTTCTTGACTGGTTATCTCACTTCGTAAAACATGCAAAGCCCACATCAACTGATCCTATTCTTCTTGTTCTAGATAACCATTCCAGCCATATTTTGATTGGGACATATGATTTTTGTAAGACAAATTTTATTCATATGGTGTAACTTCCACCCCACACATCCCATTATCTTCAGCCTCTAGATTTAACTTTCTTTAGTCCTCTGAAGGGTGCACTTTACAGAGAATATGTTATTATTAGCACCGCGTCTTACTACCCGTTCGGGTTATACGCATACAGGGAATATGACCTTTATCTATCCATTACAGGCCATGAAAAAATTACCGAATATGACATAGCAGAGCTTTTAAATAAAGCTTTCATGAAAATCGCCACCATGGAGAAGGCAGTTTCAGGTTTTCGATCCGCTGGAATATTTCCACTAAACCCTGATAAATTTAACGAAGAAGATTTTGCTCCTGCTAGCAAAGTAAGACAGTTTATAGTTGAAGCTTCTACTGAATCCGGAACTCCTATTTCTGCACGAGTTTCTGACCCCGAACTTCAGCCTACATATATAGATCAAACCAGGCCACAGAAAGATTGTCGGACCGATGGACATCCATATGCACAGCCTGTTCAAGATCCTGTATCATCAACATCTAAAACTAATTTGTTTTTCACTATTTCACCAATTCCAGAAACGAAGATTGAAAAACAAGTAGGGCTAGGAAGAAAGTTGTGTAGAAAACAACACTCGGAAATATTAACCAGCTCACCAGTGAAACGAAAATTAGAAGTAGCTCAAGAAAAGAAAAGAATTATAGAAGAAAAAAAATCAGAGATTATAAAGAAATCTGGAAATGTGGTGCGAAGGTGCTTCGACCAATTATCACAACACAAGAAGAGTAGAGGAAAAAAGAAAATAAAGAAGCAACGAACATCCGTGTCATCCGAAGTAGACGGTTCCACACTTAGGGATGATGAAATGGACAAAGCGGTCCTAGCAAAAACTGGCAAAGAACCTAATGAATTGTGTTTTATCTGTGGAGAAGTTGGAAGAGACAAGGAATTGTGGTACAGGTGTGTTTCGTGCTCATCTTGGAATCATGCGGAGTGCACTGGAGTTGATACCCCAAAAGATTATGTGTGCGATTTTTGTACAAAATGAAACTTGAAAAACTGGGGTAAATAATATTTTGGTAACTTAGCCACTATTTTGTTATATTTCAATTTCCTTTCATAAAAATAAATTTACCTTGAAATTATAAAATATATATAAATTTAGCTGTTTATGTATCTATCACCTGACCTTGTTTTCAATGTGATTTCCAAACATTAATTCTACTGCGCACCATTGCCCACCCTCTGCGCATAATTACCCCAGAGGGTGGGGAAACGTGCGCAAATACATTCCTATGCTTTTTTCAATATTATTCAATTATGTATAGTTATTAATCAAATATGTTTCTACCAAATGAAAGTAGAATAGCCAAGGTTCTCTTGCATGTAGTTACATTTGTGATATATATAAAAGCATTACTACAGAAATAAATCTCGCTTAGGGGCGCACCATTCCCCCACTCTCCCTTATCTGTTTACATAGGTTAAGTTGTTGTGATATGAGTCAAATACATACAAAATATCACCACGACATAATAACTATGAACTGACATTCACAGTGGAGTTTAGAGTCAAAACATCTTAACAATATAAACAGTTTAAAAATAAGTTAAAATAAAGGACAATTTAAAATACCAAGTTAAAATCTATTACACCATATATGAAAAGTTGGTTAGTTAAAATGTTTTAGTGACCAAGTAATTTACATAAAAGTTGGTTTTGAGTTTTTATTATTATTATTAGCACCGCGTCTTACTACCCATTTGGGTTATACGCACTTACGCTAATGTGTAATGGTAGGATGATTGTGAGATTAAATGAAGGACCTACATTTTAACGTGGAATCCGAACCACGGTGGAGGCCTGGCATTCCCCACATTCACAAGATGTCTTGTCAGAGGTGAAGGAAGGGTTTGGTAATCAGATAAATATTTGCCGGGACCGAGGATTGAACCCCGGCCGCCAACATAGAAGTCTGACACCTTACCCCTAGACCACCAGGTCGCCCTTTTTTTAAGTTTTTAATATTACCTAAGTCTTATCTGTGTGTTTTTCTTTTTTTTTTATCCCTATACTTCTTCCAGTTTTCCGGTGTGAGCTGGAGTTTACCGGAACTTCACTAACCCGACATGTTTCGGTACTGTGAATGGCGTACCATAGTCATGGAACTGAAAATTGAAATTAAAAACTGAGGAAATAATATAGATTACTAACCGAACATAAAAACATATATGCTTACCTCGGGATTTCAACTACACATCGTATTAGGTTTCCAGCACTGCAAGTTCCATTTCACCCGATTCTACGATCAACCACACTAAGACAGTCAACATCTATAGGTTGTTACAACACGCAGTGTTTCTGCACATAACGACGTAAGTTTATTTGTTGGAATATTACTGCTTTACCTTTATATTTTCGGTTTGTAATCTATATTATTTCCTCAGTTTTTAATTTCAATTTTCAGTTCCATGATTATGGTACACCATTCACAGTACCGAAACATGTCGGGTTAGTGAAGTTCCGGTAAACTCCATCTCACACCGGAAAACTGGAAGGAGTACAGGGATAAAAAAAAACACACACAGATAAGACTTAGATAATATTAAAAACTCAAAACCAACTTTTATGTAAATTACTTGGTCACTAAAACATTTTAACTAACCAACTTTTCATATATGGTGTAATATATTTTAACTTGGTATTTTAACTTGTCCTTTATTTTAACTTATTTTTAAACTGTTTGTATTGTTAAGATGTTTTGACTCTAAACTCCACTGTGAATGTTTGTCGGTTCATAGTTATGTCGTGGTGATATTTTGTATGTATTTGACTCATATCACAACAACGCTACCAATGTAAACAGATATTACCAAATTACGCCAACTTTTTATAAGGGCAAATTATAATGCGATTTGTATACAATATTTTAAAGGTTAACGAACCAATTTAATTCATACTTGCATTTATTTAATTACAAGTCTTAACCCTATTATAGTATTCGCTTCTTACAAAAGATCAAATTAGAATGTTTTCTAAAATGTTTTAGTATTGTGTTGTTGTTTTTTCAATATTTATCTTAAACTTTACGACCCGACCGATTATATCAGCACTTGACTTATAAACTAAATTAAATCTAGAATAGACACAACATCCAGTCCTCTGGCCGTTGATTCATAAATCATCACTGTGAAAGCGGAAACTCACATTTCACCAACTATACATATTTCGGCCTTGCTGAGAATCGAGCTCGGGGCTCTTAACTCAATAACAGATACGCTACCGACTGAGCTAAGGCGTAGGACGATAGCTATTATCAATACCTATAAAATAACAGCAATAACATCGTAAAATGTTATCAATGTTGTCCACAACAAAAAGTTTGCGTTTTCTAAAATGCCCCTTTTTTTTTAGTAAAAATCGGGCTGTAGTGCGATTTAAACAAGTTTAGCTAATCCCTGTGGCTCAGCCGCTAGAGTGCACTTGTCGATATTGAGACTTGGGGAACCTGGTTCGATTTAGGGTGGTGCTAAGGAAGATATTTTTTATTTTACACAAATCCATCCCGTGGTTCATTTAGTAGCTTTTTCTGCTCTGGTGTTGTTTGTTTGGCTCAACTTAAATTATATTTTTTTAAATTACGCTCTAGTGTTTTTTTTCACTGTGTCTTACTACCCGTTTGGGTTATAAACTTATGTACTAACTACGCTAATAGTTTTAAGGATGAGGAAGGTTATATTTATAGGAAATGTGCTCACATTTCCATGGAGAATGAGAGAGAGTGGAAAACCAATTTGGAAAAACTCCCTCATTACACCCGACCGAGGTTCGAACCTCGATCTCCCCATCATAGGCAGTCTAGTCTACTGCGAGAGTAGCGCCTTAGACCGTGCGGCCAGCAAAGCGGGCTTCGCTCTAGTTACAGTAGTGATTCCACTCGATATATTTAATCCAAGGGAACATATTATTAAGGGTAAACGTTAATAAATTTTAAAAGTCTCGTCCTGGAAAGTAGGAAATAACCCGCAGGGCAGGGCAGACAACCCCAGAGCGGTAAACTCCCCCCGGCCAGCGCTGCCACCAAAAAGTTGTTATTCATGGCGTAAACTTGGTTAGCGGGGAAACTAGCCCAGTTTCGGTACAAACATTCTTTCACAGATATCTTTAAAACTCTTTCCGGGTGTTTTGAGTTGTTTAGGGTGAATCTGACGCCCTATAGCTAGATACTACCTGCACCACTGACCATGTCGTTGGAGGCGTCATTCTCGCGATATACTGTATTTCCGTTGGTGAGAAGATCACGGTTAGAATCCTGATCCGCTGTGGTGAGGTTTTTTCCCTTACTAAATGGTTTTCCACTTTTTCTCCTAACAAACGTGTGTACATTTCCTTTAAATTCAACCCTACTCTATTTGTGTAGGTCTAAAAGCTCTCCCTCGCCCCAAATAAAATTCATTGAATAACCCTCGCGTAAAACAAATGAATTTTTTTTTGGACCATTTAACTAATAAAGTATGAACGGGAGGAAGCACTAAATATTATCGCGGATAAAAGGAACACTACGCCAAAACATTTTAATGTGATTTACTTTTTTTTTTTTTTTTCTACCTTGCATAAACCGATGGTTTTATTTTATTTTTATTCAATTATGCTCTGTTTGAAATAACATTTTATTGAAAATAATTTCCCAGTAATCCATGACTGGATTAAAAACTCTGTTTGAAAAATATCAAATAGAAACACGGGAAAAAAAACAAACAACCCCACACATCATCTGTCATGTTTTATCGTTACAATTAATATGAATAATCAAGAAATTACCAATAATATTTGTTGAGGTGGTAAGGGATAGTAAACTAATCAAAATGAATCATCAACAGAAAATTATTTCATGTTGTGTTCAATGAATGTTTGGTATTTGGAGTAAATTTTTACCTTCGTACAAACAAATAAAGAGAGAAAGGGGGGGGGGGGGGACTAAACGTCATGGATTATAACCGTGATCCTTTTATTTACCCTTGTCAGCGTGGAGCGAGATCAAAATGTTGATACAAGGTTGTTTGTTTTTTAATGTAAAAAGTGTTTCTCACGTTGTTATTGACTACATCATCATTAGGGTTTATATTTCACATTGAATAGAGTGGATTTGGAAAGGTTAATTCGAGTCTTGATTGTCTCGTGAGTGTGTTGATATATTTTGGAACACACGAGCGCAGATTGGGTTAAATCCAGACACACATGATCCTACGAAGATTTTGATTAACTATAATTACTAATGAGATATCCCACTTAAGCTAAATATTGAATAACATTTATACATACTTTCTCAAATGTGCTATTATAATAAGAAACATTTTTTTTAAATCACTTGTAAGTAAACACCTCTTAAAAATTTCCCCAAGCAAAATAAATTGTTAAGCATATCAAACACTTTTTAAATATATATTATGAAACTAAATTGTTTGACTTATTTTAAATTTCTCTTTTAAATTAGTCATAGAAAAATTAACCTAAAATTATTTTAAAAAAAAGTAGAACATATTATTATTTACTATGTAAATACTCCCCAGATATTCATTTTGAACAAAAACGTTACAGCCCTTTAAAAAAAAAATCTACTTGAAAAATCACAAACTACATTACCACTAATTTTAAAGCTTGAATCAAAATCATAGCTTGGCCTCTTAAGTATGACCACATCACATCTATACTTATAAAATAACATGTCCTGACTGACTGACTGACTGACTGATTCATCATCGCCGAGCGCAAACTATCAAGGCTACAAGCATGAAATTCGGACCGTATATTCATTTTGTTATGTAGGCACCCACTAAGAAAGGATTTTAGAAAATGCCACCCCAAAGGGGTCAAAATAGGGGATGATAATATGTATGATAATATGTATGAAAGTCCGTCATTTTGAAAGTTACATAAACAAAATTTTGTATTTCGGTTATTGACGTAAAACAAATAAATACGTGTTTCAGGAATTTTGGAAATTTTATTTAATAAGGGATGAAAAAGGGGGTGAGAGTTTGTATCGGACTTGCATTATTTTTGATCTGAGGTCAAGTTATGGTCATCAACGTAACGTAATATTTTAAATTAATCTGTAAATACATATGTATATTTTCGTATTTGTATATAATCAACTTCCACGCGAGCAAAGCCGCGGGCAACAGCTATCTAGTCAGAATATAAATTATTATTAGCACCGCGCCTTACTACCGTTCGGGTTATACGCACTTACGCTAATGTGTAATGGTAGGGTGATTGTGAGATGAAATGAAGGACCTACAGTTTAACGTGGAATCCGAACCACGGTGGAGGCCTGGCATTCCCCACATTCACAAGATGTCTTGTCAGAGGTGAAGGAAGGGTTTGGTAATCAGATAAATCTGTGCCGGGACCGAAGATTAAACCCCGGCCGCCAGCACAGAAGTCTGACCACCTTACCCCTAGACCACCAGGTCACCCTGAATATAAAGTTGGCCCAAAATCACATGATTAGCGTATGGACACGTGAAAGTAGATCTAGTAACTTTTTCTTCTTCTTAAAGTCGGATTGTAGACGAGTCCTCCTTCACCTGTCTAGATGGCAAATATTACCTCCTGATGTGTCTTACGCCACTGTTACATGCAACTAAATGTATGCACATTCACTGACATATGCATGGTGGAAACAACTATGTTAATATTGTATTAAGTTATCTACAAGGGAATACATTTTATATGTATAAAAAAAGAGTAGTAGGGGTAGGGGAAACATCATGGCTAAGGGAGGAAATTGAAGAACTAGAGAAATAAGGGTTGATCAGGGGTGGGGTAATTGAAAAGCAATCCAATTATAGAGAAAATAAATAGACCAAGTGGAAAATGAAATTCTACTTGTAGTGCTTACATTCTGCATTTTTCATGAAATGTCCTAACCCACCTCCCCCTCTACCCCCAACCTAACATACCCCTAACCATTTCTTTACCCTCTTGTTGTTACAACTGGGTATTATATTCCGAGTATTGTAAGCCTCTCTTCTTTATGAAAAAAAAACATGTTCTCTTTGGGCTGATTCATTGCGAGAAGCTCATATGTTATCCCTGTCATATATATATATATATTTCCAAACCTCTAAATATTTATTTTGTAATACAACAGTGTTTGCGTAGAGCAATACATCATTATATCACGGTTTAAAATAAAAAATATGCTTATGTTTTGAGAAAAAGAGGAGTGAGTATGTGAGTGAGAGAAAATCTGCTTTATTTAATCTAGAAGTCGTTGTTTTGGTGCAAATATACCAAATACTTGTGATACGTGTATCAAATGTGTGTAAAAGAACCTGCATTCTTATATATATTCCCGTGTCGTGGAGTGTTTCCAGGAAAACCAGAGCATTTTAAACCCACCTCGGGTTTGCATGGTTTGAAAGCGCTATTTTCGTGTTGGACTAGACCGCCGAAGACGGGAATATCAGGATTCAATCCCGGTTGACTGCACTGAGGGTGATTTTTTACTAAATGATTTTACAAGCAAATGCGGGTGCACTTCTTCTAAATTAAACTTTCCTAATCCCAAACACACTAGCGTAATTGGTACATGCTGAATGGGTAGTTGGACGCAACGCTAAAAACAAAAGCTTTTTAAAAGTTGTACTTTTAATACAGAATGTTGTCAAGCATTAGGTCTCCCATTTGACCGATCGTGCATATGCTCTGCTCTGCACACCTCGCATTAGAATGTATTTTCGTTTATACCTGACCATTGAGTGTTCTACTAAGGTATGAGAATAATATATGCCACGCCACACCACTGGTTTTTATATACCAAGAAAGATTATATATATTCTATTTTAATAGTACCACAAACACAGGGGCTATTAGCGGTTTATTTTAAGAGGGGGATAGTATATAATAATTGCACCCGCAGTAATGAAGAGAGGAAGGAATACAATGGTTAAACTCACATAATATGGTAAACCAACTTTGTTTGAGACTTGAACCAAGTCACGTTCCGATCCAAACCAGGTGCACATATAACCATACCAACCTGGTCGATACACCTTTGTCTATGACACGGTAACATTATTGGTTGGTATCTGAATGAAAGAGGGGCCACTAAAACTATTTTCAAGTATTCATAGGTTGAGTTACATTATATGTACTATCAATACCTATAAAATAACACTAATAATATCATAGAAAAATGTCATCAATGTTTACAGCCAATAAAGTGTATATTTTCTTAAAGGTGTTTTCTACCAAAATCCTATTTTACTCTATGTATAGGCTACGATATATGTGTGTATATATATGTTTGTTTGTGTGTGTGTTAAAGCAGGGATAACTTTTTATAGAACAGAGTTTAATACAATGAATGCTTGTATTCACTACTGGCTATCTATAATCGAATCTCCATAGAAAAGTTACGTCAGTGGTTGGTATAATAAACGAATTAAAGAGTAGCTATCATTGACGAAACGTCACTGCATTCATCTTGCAGATGTCAACATTGATATCCTGTGTCAAAAGAGGCAGCTAAATAATACATTGCTTAGCGTATGATTACATTAAAGTAGATATAGTAACTTACTCGACTGTCAGATACGGGAAACTGTAGTAGAATCTCTAGCTATATTATTAGCGTAATCTTATAGGTATTGGTAAAAAATTATAGCTGTAGATCGTATAACTTGATGAATGACTACTTGAAAGTAGATTAGTAACTTGTCTAGCTTTTAGATAAAGGCATTCTTATGAAAATTGGACTGTATTAATATAAGTTACACATCTCTTTCTATTCGAACCATTTAAATACCTTGTAATGCAATAGATTTGACCCTAAGGAGTATTTGAAAGCATTGACCATTTATCATTCTAATTATTTATATATTCAAAAATATTTTACATATAATTAAACATATTTTACTTTATTTAAATTGTACAACCTATTACGTGGCGCTTAAATCACGTCTTCCTCTAAATTATTTACTAGTTAGTTCGCGCCTCGAGGTACGATGGCAGCATCTACTGGAGCTAAACTTAAGAAATGTTAACGTCTTTTAACGTAATCCAGACAAGTTAAGATCTTTTAAAGTAATTTCCTCTTCGAGAAGATTCCACACGCAATAGGTAATTTTTTTTTCTGAGTTTGTAGGTGTGTAATTTACCGTTAGAAAGGTTCCTTCGAGAAGCTTCTATTGAACTCAGATATATGTGACTTTTTGAAACTTCGTATTTTACTGTGCAATCAGTCGTGGTCTTGAATGGACGTGCTTTAAGCGATCGGTGATTATAAGTTGCTAGGCCCTCGACATGATCGTGTTTCGATTAGAATACTAATAACAATATGTTTTCAATTTAAGGAATAAATAGATATCAAACTTTATGTGATATATTATCATTTATTAAAGTCTAATGATAAGGAACGAGGCATTATAAGTAAAGCACATAGTTGCGTAATAGAAACGATGATTTACGGAGTGACTCTTAAATGATTCTGTTATGTGATATAACAAATAGCATTCTAACGTGGGGAGGAGAAATATAACAAATGACGTCCAACGAGGGGCTGAAAAGAAGTATAACAAATGACTCCCAATCACGGGGCTATTATACGTCAATAAAAAGAGAAGTATAGCAAATGGCGATACAACGTGGGGGTTAATATGCAACTATTAACACTTGCCACGAACACGTAACATAACAACATATATACTCGGGCTCGGACTGGCCTATCTGCCCTCGGTCCGGTGCGCCCTCAAGTTTCTCGAATATGTGCCCTCGGCCCAGAATCCCCTTCCCTCTTGGCGAAAAAAAAAATGCAACGATTAAAATAAGAAATTTAAATTTTAAATAAGATTCGAACAATCAAGACAAGGTGTAACCGTGAAGGTGAAATTAAATTTAAGTGAGTACAGATTTAGGGGGTGGGGGATGTTGAGCAACAAGGAGCGATACAGAGGACAGAGTGAGAGAAGGCACATATCTTCAATGATCCGTTTGGCCGTGTCACGTGGCTGCAATTGGTGTGGCGGAAATCAGCTTGGGTGATCTCGTTTGGTGTTGATTTAGTGCCTGTGTAATTTTTTGGCTCTTGGGTAATTTTTAGTAACTGAGGAAAGAATTAAGAAAATTTAAGTTGCCAGACAACAAAAACTAATATTTAATTACCGAGTTTTATTGATAAGGAGAGCCTTTAGTGTGTCTTCCAGTTCATACCCACAAAATCTTACTGAGATCGTAACACATTCCCCTCCCTGGGATAACTTTTGATCGAAACGTTCTCTATATCTCTCTATCACCCTTTTCCATTTTTAATTCCTATAATTAACTTATTTTGACTAGTAATAACATCAAACGTAATATTATATTTTAGAAGGGATTTATAACAGCGCCCTTCCCTTATTAAAATGTGTATATGTAAAGTTAAATTCATTTAATAGTTTAAAATTTTTAATATTTTGGAGTTTGGTGTGAAAATGAAAATCTATTTTGAAATGTGAGGGTGTGTTGCTTTGAAGAGACTTGTATTCGGTACTGATACAAGTCAGGTTTATTTGAGGTGATTGGGGTTGTGATACCTACCCTTCTGCGCTGATACAAGTCAGGTTTATCTGAGGTGATTGGGGTTGTGATACCTACCCTTCTGCGCTGATACAAGTCAGGTTTATCTGAGGTGATTTGGGTTGTGATACCTACCCTTCTGCGCTGATACAAGTCAGGTTTATTTGAGGTGATTGGGGTTGTGATACCTACCCTTCTGCGCTGATACAAGTCAGGTTTATCTGAGGTGATTGGGGTTGTGATACCTACCCTTCTACGCTGATACAAGTCAGGTTTATTTGAGGTGATTGGGGTTGTGATACCTACCCTTCCTTTTCTCAGAGACAAAGCCAGTTTGCTTAGGGCGGATGTTGTCGAGACAAGCTGTATCCGAATAGTCCAAGGATCCTTGCCACGGATATAGTATAATATCTTTTACAGTCTGTTCCTTAAATGCCAGATGTTTTGTGAAATAAAATTCACTTATTCCATGAATGTTTCCTTATGCTGTATTTATTAAAAATAACCTATGAAATTCTGAATATTCGACAAAAGAAATATAAGGTGTTATTTTGGAAGTCCTTGCAATAACCAATAATATTTATTATTAATCAATATTATTATTTTACAATAAAAAGGTAAACTTTTTTTGAGTTTTAATAATATTTTACGCACTCTGAAAGTCCAAGGTCTGCGTCCTGTGTATGTATACCCGTTTTGAACGAGCACCATTGATTAGTAATAACTTATTAAGATTCATAAATTAAACTTTTTGTCGCGAGTTGTGGAATGAATGTATAAATCCGTAGGGAAGGTGAAACCAACTCCACTTAACCTCGTACAACTCTTAAGCTTGTGTTGTACTAGATAGAATCCAGCAGTCCGGATGAATAATAAATTGTCTTATAAAGGGCACTTCACAGCACGAAACTTCCAAGAACAATGGGGGGGTGGGGGAGGACACGGAAATGCAGATATTAATGGTAAGGACTCAATTCTTTTATTTTTGTGTCTCACCCTCCTAATGAGACAAAAAAATATGATAAATTGTGTCTTTGAGAGATAAATAATAGCGTTCTTCCCTGTTTGTGTAGAGAAAGAGATAGGGGGGGGGGGGGAAGACAGGCCGTCGCTGAACCTGGAGCATTATCATAATTCCTATCATCTCTTTTAAAAAAGAGGTAGATTTTTCTCCATGATGTAACGTTATTTAAGCTATATCCATTATAGATATATATACGTTTTAAATAAAATAAAAAAAACTCTGTGGTGTTCACACCAATGACTCGGGTAACTCCTTCGTCCATCCTAATTACCACGAAGTGCTGGGAGATATCTCGTTGTTACGTCCGAACTTCTAAGGGTCGCTACTGAGGGGGATACGAGTGGCGATGGAATAATTTATGTTTGGAGCAGCGTAGTCCTGCTTCCTTTTTTATTCCTTTTCTCTTCCTAGCCTCTCCCACTCTCAACCCTCTCCGCCTCTTGAAAAAAAAAACTTAGGGCGTGTGAGCCCAGCGGCTTGGAAATTTTCCTCGATACTATCTTATTGGCCTTGGTTTGATTTCAAGGGTGAATTAAGTGACGCTATTAAATTAACTATTTTATTTTATTTTATTTTTTTATTATTTGGAGGATTTAACATGAGCTTTCAGAACTGACTGACTATATTCAAAACACGACTTGTAAACCAACTTAATTCTAGAATAGACGCAAAACCCATTCCCCCCGACCGTTAATTTATCAGTATTAAAGGGTTCAAGATTCGAGCATGCTGTGAATTAAACTCAAGTGAGCCTTAGTTCATCCAGTGATTGAGCTTAGGTATCGGTCATGGATATTGTAATGTGTGCCAAAGGTACAAGAGGAAGGAAATGTACCAGCATTTACCTGAATAAAGGTATTGCCAGTAACGATGAAGTTAAAACCGACCTCCGGCACTAAAGACCATCATCCAACCGGGATCTGCCGATTCCAAGTCTAGCATATCATCGATACGTCCAAACTTTTATTAAAAATAAGTTATACAACTGGTCTGTCAGCTACAAGGGTTTGTGCCTTTCTTTCTCCCATTCTCTGATTTTTCTCATGCAAAGATCACCTCATGATGAGACAGGGGCAGGGGGTTAACACCCTTAAAGTCTCCACTTCACTCTCACCACACACACACACACACACACTCAAAACTATAGTCGTACACCGCAACTATGACATCACGGGCACGTGTCTTTATTAGCCTAAAAGTAGGGGTGGAGAGGATATAAAGAGTCCCCCTTATTCCATCACGTGTCTGGAGGGAAAGGGGTAGAGGGGGGTGGGGGGTAGGAAAATCTTGAGATAAATAATAAGAAGCTAGACCTACCTTTGTAGTTGTGGTAGTAGATTAATTTAAAAGTTATGTTAATGGAAACAATAGAATGATAATTGTAAGTAGTGATTTAGTAATATATCGCATCCACATTTACCTGAAGCCACATTGAGATAGGTCTAAGCTCGGCGTAAGCAGTTGGGGATTGAAGCCCTGAATTCCCAAGTAAGTCCGCGACAGTTACCACCCACCAACTCCTATGGTGAATGGACTCTTCCTGTTCAAGGTACTATTTCTAGGCTAATATGTTAGGGATGAGGAAGGTTGCATTTAGAGGAAGTATAACCGCATTTGCGTGGAGATAGAGAGGAAAACTATATAGGAAAATAAACTTAGTACACACGACTGGGATTTGAATCCCGATCTGCTCGTCATTTACAGTCATGTCTTCTGCGAGTATGACGCCTAAGATCATTCGGCCACCAGGCCTAATTGAATCTTGTCACAAATGGAGTTTTGGCCACAGAATTGGGCCGGTTCTTTTTTTTTTTACCAACACTGTACACAAATAGTGAAAGAAACTGGTAGTTATTTCAGATGAACTGCCTGTCTCTATTTTTATAAGGCCGTGGCTCAATGCCTAGTCACGTTTAGTTCTGAGGGATTACAATTCACGCTCGTCATCCTGAGTTGGATTAGTTTTTTTAGCACCGTATCTTATTACCCTTTCGGGTTATCCGCTTTTGTACTAATTACTCTAATGGTTTTAAGGATGAAGAGGGCTATATAAAATATAAATATTACCTGCATTTGCGTGGTGGTAAAGTGGGAAGCCATTTTAGAAAAACCACCCTCAGTACACCCAACTGAGATTCGAACCTCGAGCTCCCAGTCATCGGCAGTCTAGTCTACTGCGAGAGTAGCGCCTTAGACCATGCGGCCACAGAAGAGGGTTTTAGATTAGTTATTGTATTTTGTGGATAGTCCATCCAGACAATAAAACACTTTTAAAACATTTTTAGTAAATAGCTGTAGAAATATATTTAGACGTGGATGTATTTCAAATAATAATTAAACGTTTAACGGCCACCTTTATGGTCTAGTGGTCAGATTTCTCGAATACAGATCCAGAAGTCCCCGGTTCAATCCCCGTCACTACCTCATTTTCTGTGAAGCAGTGGGTCTGGAACAGGTTCACTTCAGATATGGTGAGAACAATTAATACTAAGGAGCCAATTGAACACCCTCTATCTGTAGAACTCGCCATTATCTTCGCCAACAGATTGTGGCCGCTTGGTTGGTATGGGTCTATTGCTGACTCCATGGGGTAATTATTAATTTATTATTGAACGGGGTTCAATCCTCGGTCCCGGCACAGATTTATCTGATTTCCAAATCCTTCCTTTACCTCTGACAAGACATCTTGTGAATGTGGGGAATGTCAGGCCTCCACCGTAGTTCGGATTCCACGTTAAACTGTAGGTCCTTCATTTCATCTCACAATCACCCTACCATTACACATTAGCGTAAGTGCGTATAACCCGAACGGGTAGTAAGACGCGGTGCTAATAATAATAATAATAATAATAATAATTTATTATTATTATTATTATTACTATACTTTTAACACAAGGTCGTTCATGTGTGTGGGTGAGTAAGTTAGTTTGTAAGTTTTACTCAAACATTAGCGTGTATAGAGGATGTAAGAGTCATGTGTAAGTCTGGTGGGGGTCCAATATCCGACCTTCGCGTCACCTTCGTCGAAATGTATTGTTTTGCTAGTCAACTCGACGGCCGGTAGGAGTTGGTACACGAGGAAAAAAAAAGTGAAAAGGTTGCAAGAAACTTTGATAAATGACGGAAAGGATGCGATCACATATTGGACATAAGCAAACTAACAAAAAAACACCAAACACAACGACATGGTTAGATAAAAAAAATAGTTAAAAAGTCGGAAAATGTGGGGAAGGGGGCTGGGACGTTTTTCTGTAAAAATAAACTAAAAATGAGAAGGAAAAAAAATGCTACCAAAAGAGAATACAAAATATTCCAATACACAAACCTCAAGTGGAAGAAAAATAATAACTAGTCAGGTGGAAAGAGAGGTTTGAATTAAACAACCGGAGGGGGGGGGGAGGGAGGTGTAAGAAAGGGCAGTAGCCTCTCTAGAACAAGGGAAGGTAAATAATTAAAAAATGAAACACAGTCTCGCAGAAATTCAAGAATCCAAAGATTAAATTCCAGGATTAGGTGATAGGTTAGAACTACTGATTATTATTTGGTGGTATTAAATATTACTTAGTATAATTATAAATTCATACGAGGTGTACACAATGAAATATTTATTATATTAATATTATAAATATCCAGTGTGTACACCTCATATGAATGTCTAGTTATACTCAATTTCATCCTCATACATTAATTACTTTACCTTAACAACGGTACGCCAAAAGCATAAAAGTCAGTTTGATGACCTCCTTATAACGCGCGAACTGTAATGATGTGAAAATCATTGCATCATAATTTACAGCTAATATATTAGACACTTGTTAAAATTGTGCAATAAAATTTTGATGGTCAAATGACCTTAAGGTGTTGTAGCACGAGGTAAGGTCTACATTTTTAAAGTTTTTATAACAAACAATCCTTTTTTTAAGAAAATAAATAACACCTTGTTCCGTTTAATTTTCTGCATAGTTTAATATCCCCAATGAGCACCGCGTAGTTTGTACAGAAAACTTTTTAAACGAGAGGATCAAATTTCGCGATGCCCGTGAAAGATGAACAATATTGTTAAGAATACTATAAGTAGAAAATTAAACTTAACGTAACTCTTTTCGGTGGCCGCATGATCTAAGGCGTCACTCATGTAGAATGTAGTTTGATCCCGGTTGGATTGTCGTATAGCTAGGGGGTCAGTCAATTATTATAACCCCTTAGAGCAATGACCATAATACCATCAGGTAAATAAAGTTATTTAATTTTCAAGATATTTAATATGTAAATATTATACTTATTGTAATAGTAACGCAATACAAAAAAAGTGACTAAGTTGTTTTAGAGTATATATTTAAAGTAAAGCCTAAGTCATACAGACTATAGTAATTTGGGAAGTGCGTGGTAGAATTGTTTTCCACGCAATTCCTTCCACCATTTATACTGCGTAGCTAGAAACTTCCACAGAAAAACAAGGGAGGTATATAAACCCTGATATCTGGAAATCGGGCTCTCCTCTCATAACTGTCATACTGTATGTATGTAGAATTACAGGCTGGACTACCCTTCATGTAAACCAAGAACTTGTAATGTACTTTTGTTATTATTTAATAAAAGTGTAAGACAATGAGTAATCATCATCAACAACATTTGATCATTTCTTCAAGTTCAAAGGTTCCTATCAAGGATTTGAAATTGAAACGAGCCTAATAGGTCCCTATCTCGAGTTCACGAACCTGAGGGATACGATAAGATGTACTGTGGGTCCCCCCCCCCCCCCTAAATGATTTTTCTCTCTCTACCTCTCCACGTAAATGCTGGTACCCTTCCTCTAAATTCAACCTTCTTCATCCTTAACACATTATCGTGATCAGTACATAGGCGTGTAGTCCGAACAAATGGTAAGATGCGGTGCAGTACAAAAAACTTAACGTGGGTCCACGTATTAAAACAATATTTTTATTATTTCTTTTGAGAAAATAAAGTTTTTTGTTATAAAAACTGCAAAAAGGCTGAGTCGAACTCATCCCACCCTAAGGTATAAGAAAATGGGAATAATAGGGTTTAAAGTCTTGTGTGATAAATAAGGAGAAGAGAAAATGGTAGAAAAGTCTAGGAGGATAATTGTAGATAAACGGATGAATGAAACTCGACACAGAGCCTGGTTTCATGTAATGGGGAGGGGGGGAGGGGGGGTGATAGTCCAAGATACCCCAACAAGGGTGGTTAGAAGGAGAAGGGGGTTGTTTGACTCTGAGCCCCAGGGTTTTGGCTGACCACAGATAAATAAGAGGGTGCATCTCTCTGACTTGGAGGGCGTGGTGTTGGTGGTGGGGAGGATTATGTGGGGAAATGAGAGCGGA
The DNA here is from genome assembly GCA_039000515.1 of Timema cristinae. Lineage (NCBI taxonomy): Eukaryota > Metazoa > Arthropoda > Insecta > Phasmatodea > Timematidae > Timema > Timema cristinae. The sequence continues at coordinate 59,387,701 of JBCFYV010000935.1, forward strand.
TTATTTACACACGGGGTTTGATTTAGTCGCGGTGAGCTACCGCGCCTCTCTGTGCCTCACCCTCCCTTGGGTACAGATTCACTAATGTCTCTATCCTGGAGGTTAGCCAGGATTTGTGTCCGCGGGGGGCCGGGGTGGAGTGTAACATAATATTGTCCTTTGTTTGGGGATGTGTTACTTTCATCCCGTTCTACGAAAATAGGGGTTATTTTTAGCAGTGATTGTCAAAACTGTATGCGTATAACCCGAACGGGTAGTAAGACGCGGTGCAAATAATAATAATAATAATAATAACTGTACCTCATGATATATTCTCACACACTATGGTCTCCGTTTGACCGATCATACAGATATTTGAATTCTGGTAGGGAAAATAATTTTAGAAAATACAAACATAATTTATTGGGGGTCAACACTGATAGCAGCTTACATAATTATTATGAATCTTATTTTATACGTTTTTTATAATATATACCAAAAGTTGGAGATATAATTCACATTACTTGATGTATGAATATATTAAAGTAGTTTTACTAATGTTTGTTAGATCGAGTTTTGAATTCCGATTGGGTGTACTGTAGGTGGCTTACTCTGAATGATTTCCCACTCTCTTTCCATGCAAATGCAAGCAGATTACCTCTCATATGCTTCCTTCCTCATCCCCGCCCCATTAGGGTAATTAGAACATATGCGTTTTACCTAAACAGGTAGTAAGACATGGTGATTAAAAAACTACAAGAAACTTCATTTCGATAGGACGCACAGTTTGAACTCAATCTTGCTACTAAGTTGACCCTCCAACTGACGGTGATTCACTCTTCCCAGAACCGAGGGAGTGTCTATCTTCGTTATCGTTTGGAGGGAAGGTAAAACAAGACTCGGTTTTCAAATCCAAGTTCGACACATGCCATTCTTAATCAAGACTCTATTTACGGGCTCTGTTTTGAGTCCGGGTTTCGCTAGCTCACATTCTGCCGATCATGGATATTTTCTATAAATATGAATCGTCACCTCTATTAACCGGGCCTACTGGTTCCTCATCCTAATACTCACTCACTATCACCATCATCCACTGACAAGATGTACATCAGTACATTCGGACGTCCCCTTGACAACGGCACATTAATATCGGATAAATCTGGGACACAAATAATGTAGCCCCGACGCGAAATATTATTTTTATCGCCTCTATTTTAAGGCTACGGCCACACTTGCGACCTGGTCGCCGCGTTTTATGACCAGTTATCATGGCACCGAGGCGTGAAGATGTTTTATTAGCCATAGTAGTATATAGTTTTATGAAGAAGAAACGTAAATATATATAATATGATGTCCACCCCATTAATATGTAGAGACGTACTTATAGACAGACTTGTAAAAAAAACCCTGAAAACAACTCCCTATTTAATTATGTTTTCGGTGTCACGTCTACAATGATAAAATGTAATTTATCGCTATGTTAACGGTATTTAAAAAAATATTATTTACAAAGTGGAATTAATTACTACGATTGGAAACAACCTTTGCACTCCAAGCCCTTGCCAAGCATTTTAATCTATTGTTAGTTTGTAAACTATATACTGCATATTGTATGATTTTATGTATGCTAATTAAGAAGTTCTTACCTTGTTCATTTTTTCTTCATTGTTTAATTCATTCCAAACCTCCATTGTTGCAAATGCAACCTCTATCCAGAGCCGTGATTTAACATCCCTGTTTGCGTAGTCTCGATGTTTCAGATTCCACAGTGGTGATCATTTATGAAAATGCTTAGTGGAGGAGTGATAGTGTGGTCCCAAGCACCTTCCTTATCGGTCGACATGTTAACCTAAGATGACGCAAACCCACACAAGTGTCCACAGTGTTCTCGCGACAAGCTGCAACCCGAACGCAAGCGTGGCCACCTCTATAAGAAATAAAGGCGAGCGTATTTGTCGCTGCAGCCTGAAAACGCTCACGAAAGTGTTTTAAAATATGTCGCTTTCGCTGAGTCGCCAAGTCGCCAAGTGTGAGCACCCTCATAAGAATCGATGTAAGACACTACTGTGACCTGGTCGCAGCGTCCTGATCGCAGCGTGGCCGTAACCTTATGCAGCAAGCTTCTATCTCATCTATTTCAGAGGGAAAATAAATCAAAACGGACATAATAATTTTGTTAATAAAAACACACTTTGTGGGTATTATGCTCTAACGCATAGGTCCCCAACCTTTTTGTACCTAGAGCATATTCAAAACTAAAGGTAGTGCGGCGGGCACCAATTACATTTTGAAGGTAAATTTACAAACTCCCGCCAGGCTCAGAGGTCAGTAACGCTATACACACGACCGGTCAGCTGTCATGTTATCAACAGCGATTGTCATGTTACATGTGGTTGTGGGTAATACTAAAGGCCGTAGCTACGGTGCGAAGGGGGGGGGGGGTTCAACCCCCTCCAAGTTGACAAAAAATACATTTAAAAAAATACTACTTTATTTACAGTTTTAACAAGACCAAAATATTATTATTATTAGCACCGCGTCTTACTACCCGTTCGGGTTATACGCACTTACGCTAATGTGTAATGGTAGAGTGATTGTGAGATGAAATGAAGGACCTACAGTTTAACGTGGAATCCGAACCACGGTGGCGACCTGGCATTCCAAAGACCAAAATAAAGACACAAGGAACTATTTAACTACGCACCACCATTTTAGTGCTTGGGTACATTTTTAAAATATATATTTATTCTGTGTTTACTTAGGCAACAAATCTGGGTAGAGTACACTTTGTAAATGAGCTGGCAAAGAAAGAGGAATGAGAGGGAGGGATTGGAAAGAGAGGGGGGGCTTCCAATCACCAACTTCTAGAGAATATCATACCTGGAGATAAGCACAAACTTGATTTTTGTCGTAAAAGTGAAGGATTAAAATTATTGGTCAAGAAATTTTCAGCTGTGGTCAAAAAGTGGCGGGCAGACACAAAAAGGCTCGGTGAGTGCCATGGCGCCCACGGGCATAGGGTTGTGGCCCCCTGCTCTAACGCATTGGGTTGCGACCCCATTTTGTCGTTCCGAGTTTATAAGAGGTCCATGATTTTTTTTAATGGATTATATAGAATATAAAAAATATTAGTTTAGATCCAGCCTTTGTTCTATTGTAATTAAATGTTAAATGTAGTAAAATTATTTTGCCTGTAGACATTTGACAACCTTAGAAATATTTATGGGGCTCCAAATAATTCATAGTAAACGTAATGTGTGAGAGAAGGTCTCTCACGTAAGGAAGAGGAAAATGTTTATTTTATTTACATGGAGACATGGGATCTAAACTTTAACCCCCGAAAAAATAATAATTGTGAAGCAACTTTTAAAGTAGGTGTGGACCTTTATTTGGAGGTCTCGTGTGGCTAAACGGTAAGACCTATTAAAAAACGGCTCTGGAATTACATTGGTTTACATTCACTTGCAAAGAAAACTAAGTGGGGGTTTGGGGGCGTAGCCCCCAGTGAGCAAAGTGAGTTGTTTTATATATCCGTACGACTCAAATGGTTAGTATGATGTGGAGACGACAAAAAACTTGGTGAAATGATGATTTTCGTAACTTAGATTTTTGGGGGTTTCTGGGAGGGGGGGGAAATGCTTAGACAAAGTGTAGTAATTGATTATATATATATATATATATATATATATATATATATATATATATATATATATATAATCTTGTGTCTTACTAGTTACCTACCACCTTGGCTATACACGTTTTAGTTAAGTTACGGGTAGGGATGAGGAAGGTGGAATTTAGAGGAAACTTAACCCAATTTGCGTGGTGGCAGGGTGAGAAACCATTGGATGGTATAACCACCCTCAGTGCTCCTGCAGGATTGCCACGTACCTGGAAAAACGCAGTGAATTTGGTAGTAAGAAAAAAATGTCATACCTGTCCTGGTCAGGATTTGAACCCAGACCTCTCCGTCATTGACAAACCAGACTAGATGAGCATATAATTTAGTACGCACGCCCACCGATGCGAGGTAATTTCTAATTCATTTCCTCTACCGGAGCTTAAACCCAGACGTCCCATCAACTCATTTATATACGTATATTTAAAGAGATCTTTCAGAACAAATCAGTTATATAAGCATACGACTTACAGACTAACTTAAATCTGGACAGAAACACGCCCATTCTTCCGTCTCTTAATTTATCATTATGAAAGAAGAAGCCTTGATTTAAGCAATCATCCATTTTTATGGACGTGCTGTAAATCGAACCCATGACCCTTGGTTTAATAGGTAGATATGATACTGAGTGTACCATAGCTGCCAGCGGCTTGTAATCTCAATTTAAACTCGTCATTTTTTTTTTTACCGTTTTGTTTAACCTTTGGAATTTCTTTAGAGATTATTAATTTATTTTAAACTTGTATATTAACTGGAATTTGTTTTTATTTTGACGCTTGGTAAAAAGTTTAGTTAAAAAAAATAGTAGTTTTACAACAAAGATGTTTTTACCCCAGAGCATGTTTGTGTATGTGTGGTTAAAAGCTTTGGATACCGATGTGATGTGATGATGTGCGAGGCATGAGTTTTTTTTTAAAAAAAAAGAGCTACCTTTATAAATTTCTCACATTACAATTTGTTTGGAAACTTTTCTATAAGCTGAAATGATGTTGAGCTTATGGAACGTTAGGGTTCATTTGATAAGAGCAGCGTTGTGTTAAGTCAAAGGTCCCTAGAATATAATATATAGCCTATATTTTTATTACGCAGCATTGAAAATAAAATATTAAAATCAAAATACTTGATCACTTTTTAACTATTCATAAATTATCGGGGCACGGGAGAAACTGGTAAAATGTAAACAACCTTTTTTGCTCTCAGCTTAAGTATATCAAATCACTCATATATTTTTAATAGGTTAGGCGTAGACCTTTGGGAATAAAACATTATATTTAATCACTGACATTAAATACGATTTTATACTTTATTTTTTATTTAAAAATGTATATAATATAAATGTATTTTCTTAAATAACTACAAGTTGTACACTTTATTTATTCCAAAAGTTTACTTTGCTAGTTTCCACTATGGTACAGCTTATATGATAGAGCCATAGTGGAACCTGTCAAGGTTAGATTTAAAGCCTTCATCGTAAAAAAGAGTTTATGTAAATATATGGCATTAATTCTTTTTTTTTATCACCGGGTCCTACTATGTGTTCAGGCTATGCGCAAATAGTGACAATTACTCTAAAAGGGTAGGGATGAGGAAGGAAACTTTTATATATAATATACCCGCATTTTCGTGAAAGGAGAGTGGGAAACCATTTAGAAAAATACCCCATTCAGTATACCGGACCGGTATTCAAACCCTGATATTACCGTCAACAGCACGCCGGTCTAACACTAGAGTTACGACTTATGATGTATAACCTCGCCCTAATTTTCCCAAGAATTAATAAAGGCGGGTACACAATATAAGTACAAAAACGAAAAACAGACAATAATTGGAGAGGAGCCAATAGGATATCATATGACAAATAGGCCGTACTCGGCATATAGGTCATTCTGTTTCCATGAACTTACTCTACAAACATTATTTGTAGGACTTGGAAGTAAGCCAAGATACTAGGATAGAGGACGTGATATTTTCATAATATATAGGTTCATACCTATGAGAAGATATATTCACATTTGATATTAAATAGTTTATTTAGATAAACAGTAGATAAACAAACATATAAAAATGTTAAAGTTAAATAGCGGGATAGATTCATGAACATTACTATATATCATAAGGATATATCCAATAGAACTATGTGTTCATTTTGCCAACTTAACAACTTGCAAAAGATGATTTACTATCGCTAATCAAACCAAAGTTAAATATGCTGTCCCTAACCATGATTATATAAATTAATTTTAACTAACAGCAATAATAACCTAAACGTAATTTTGACAGTATAAAGGCCGAAATATGATTTTATACCTTTTGTTCATCCTCGACACCTGATGTGTCCAAGGACGCTATCCTGACAAGAGTAAAAAGCCAATATATGTTACATGATTATATACGATTGCAATTCTAGCTCGGCAAGGGGAAAGAGGGGAAAACGACACATAGGTGAACATACACAAAGAGGGGTGGGAAGGGGTAGCCAGACGGGCGTGGATTGTTCTAGCAGGGAGCAGGCAAAGTGATAGACAACAAAGTGGTCGACACGAGAGGACAAAGTGGTAGACAGCAAACTGCTAGACACAAAGAAACGACACGGACCAAGTGATCGACACGAGCTGGACCATGTGATAGACAACCAACCGGTAGACAAAATGAAAACAATTATTTGGAAGGCTGGGTGGGTCAAGTGGCCGACACGACTTGTACCAACTGCTAGACAAGCTCAAGTATAGGAGTACAAAGTGATAGACAACCAAGCGATCGACACGAGAGGACCAACTGCTCGACAAACTTTGATATCATCCAGTTAAGAGTGGGCTAAGTGACAGAACAGTTAATTCAATACACGCTTGTCCTTGATTTCAAGTTATTTTCACCTACATTCTTACTTTAGCAAACCCTACAAACATATGTCAAGTAGTGTAAGTATGGTTTAACCTCCTAAATAACACTGTATGCAAGGTGTAAGTATTGTTTGACCTCCTAAATAATACTGTGCTAGGTGTAAGTATATTTGACCTCCTAAATAACACTTTATGCTAGGTGTAAAGTATTGTTTGACCTCCTAAATAACACTTTATGCTAGGTGTAAAGTATTGTTTGACCTCCTAAATAACACTGTTTGCTAGGTGTAAGTATAGTTTGACCTCCTAAATAACACTTTATGCTAGGTGTAAGTATTGTTTGACCTCCTAAATAACACTATATGCTAGGTGTAAGTATTGTTTAACCTCTTAAATAACACTGTATGCTAGGTGTAAGTATTGTTTGACCTCCTAAATAACACTGTTCTAGGTGTAAGTATTGTTTGACCTCCTAAATAACACTGTTTGCTAGGTGTAAGTATTGTTTGACCTCCTAAATAACACTGTTTGCTAGGTCTAAGTATTGTTTGACCTCCTAAATAACACTATGCTAGGTGTAAGTATTGTCTGACCTCCTAAATAACGCTGTTTGCTAGGTCTAAGTTATTGTCTGACCTCCTAAATAACGCTGTTTGTCATAAGGTCTTATAAGGTTTTAGAGTAGCTTGAATAAGAGTAATCATTCCGACTGAGTGGATTGGGCTGATAGTTACCACCCTTGTGATTTTTACATCTAACTTTTACACTAATGCGGGATTATTTCATCTTAACTCAGCTCCTTATTCTAACCCATTAATAAACCTGGTGCTAACACAACATCAACAAAATATTCTTAGCTTCGATGGTTGATGGTCTAAAGCGTCATTCTCAAAATAGACTGGACTGTCAATGACGGGAATATCAGGCTTCAAACCCAGCTGGGTGTATGGAGGGTGATATTTCATTAATGGTTTACATTCTTCCTAAATGAAAATGAGAGTACATATCTTATAATAACAACATTTCTTCTTTAATCCATTAGTGCAATTAGAATTTTTTTTGTAGCACTGTGTCTTACCACCTGTTTGGGTTATACGCTTATTTACTAATTACGTTAATGTGTTGAGAATGAGGAAGATTAAATTTATATATAGTGCAACTGAATTTGCGTGGTGGCAGGGTGGAAAACCTTTTTTAAGAAAAATCACCCTCACGGTACCTGGCAGAATCGAACCATGATCATAAGCTACCAACTTAGTTTCTGGCAGTTGCTCTTTTATATAAAATTTTATTTCATCTTGTTAGTTCTTAAAGTATGATTTTACCATTTATAACAAAACGTTTGTCTACTTTCCTCAGATCCGATAATTCGTTTCATTCAGAGAAACATTCATTATTTTCAGATACCAGATTGTATGTATCAAAACCTATTATTTATTTGAAATTATAACTAAACTAGTGTTAGAAAATATGTTTTGAAGAGTGCAATGTGTAAGTAAATTATTAAAATTAAAAACACGATGGTTTAATTTTATACAATATAAGGGGACCTCACCCTTTTTGGGCTAGTTAAATCTAGGGTGTCGGGAGGGCAGCCATTTCTAGGAGGATCCAGACCATCCTTATACCCAACTCTCTAAGCCCATATTTATCACTTTGTTAGTTTTGAAATAACTTGTCTGTCACTTGAGCCACTCTTAACTGGATTCATCTGATGTTTGTCGAGCAGTTGGTCCTCTCGTGTCGACCGCTTGGCTGTCTATCACTTTGTCCTCTTATATGGGAGCTTGTCTATCACATGGTCCAGCTTGTGTCGATCACTTGGTCCATGTCGTTTCTGCGTGTCTAGCAGTTGGTCTTTTTACAGATTTGTTCTCTCGTGTCGACCGCTTGGTTGTCTATCACTTTGTACTCCTATAATTGAGCTTGTCTAGCAGTTGGTCCAAGTCGTGTCGGCCACTTGACCCACCCAGACTTCTAAATATTTTTTTATAGCTTGTCGAGCAGTTTGTTGTCTAGCAGTTTGTATGGTGCCGTTCTAGCATTTTGTGGATGACAATCGAACAATAGTTTCGGGGCCACATCACCATTTTGTACGTCATACTTTCCCAGCATACCTCACGCTAATTCTTGGTGCGATTCTCCACGCGGCTCGTTCGGCAAGTTTTATGTTATCGTTGTTCGCTGAATGTTGTGCGTGAAGTTCACTGGGGAGGGGCCGCTGTTGAATGGGGCTTGGTGAGTTGAATCTTTCGTGTTAATTCAGTCTTGTAGGTTTATTATTTATTGTAGCTTTATGCCGATAAATGCTACAGATGCAGTCTTAATCAGTTAAATATTATATCTACAGTATAACGTCGATAATTCAGACTAATTTGGTATTGACACAGTTAGGATTATCGATTTTTCCGCAGCAAATATACAAAAAAAATAATAAGCTTGGACGGGATACTTACGAAAACTCGGTGTTAAGATATGAACATTTTCACTTTAGTTAAACAACGAACTTACGCATTGTTTTTTGTTGCAAAATATCACAAATTCAGAAGGAATATAATAAGGGAAAAATATATCAATGGAAAAAGTATCTCCCCCCCCCCCTCTAAACAGTGGTATAGGTGAGTTATTTTGCGGCCATGTCTCTGATATTGATACCATTGGGGTTATTTTTATAAATAATAATTTCTCTTGGTGATCCGGATTTTTGATGTCCGAATAATTATCACCGCTCTGCTGTATTTATAAGGCGTAAAGTAACCAACAAGGATATAATTTAATAACACAAAATATAAGCTCATATCACAGTGATCTTTTTATTTCAGCTTTTTTTTTTTTCACCGCGCCTCACTACCCGTTAGGAATATAATACGTATTTTAATACGCAAATGTGGTAGGAATGACGAAGATACAATTTAGAAGTTTACCTGCGATTACGTGGAGTAGGAAAACACTTAGGAAAATTAGTCTCAGTACAACAGCCGGTCGAGACTCAAACCCCGACTTCCCTCTCATTGGTAAATCATACTAAATGAGTTTTTTTTTATATCTAGATAGCATTCCTACAGGTGCGGAGTTTTTCAGATTTAATAAATTTTTAAAATTTAAATTGAAAATTTTAGTATTATAATTTTATCCATCCTTTGTAAGTAGTCCATATTTAAATACTTAGTACTAATTTTCTATAAATTATTAGATACACAGTACGCTTCCCTCTATGCCAATGTTTATCAAATTATTTTACTTTTATTATAAAGTAACTACCCTTTTCAGTGACCGCATGATCTAAGAAGCTACTCTCGTAGTAGATTAGACTACCGATGATGGGAAGATTGAGATTCGAATCTCGGTCGGGTGCATTGAGGCTGGTTTGTCGCTCTTCCTTCATGCAAAGGTGGGTACACTTCTTGTAAATATAGCCTCCTCATCCTTAAAACCCCTAACGTAATTAGTACACAAGACTGTATCCCAGACGGGTAGTAAGACACGGTGCTAAAAAAAAAAGTACAGTATATAAAATAATTTTCCATTTGTTCTCATCTTGTCCCCTTACTGGCAGGACAGGTCGGTCATGGATTTCTCTTGAGGTTGATATTAAATAGTCATCGCTTTTATACATAGCATTATCACTGCGTGGCTCTTAAATCAATTAATAGGGGTCTTCGAAGCTTTGAAAATGTCGAAGCCAAAGATGGAAGTTATCGCCTTCGCTTCTACTGTGAGATATCTCGCTAAATATGGTAAATTTCAACGTTTCTAGCATAGCTCCTAAACAGTGTTTAAAAACCGACTAGTGATTAAATTAAGTCCTTAACGTAGGTAGAGATAAAATTTAAGATATTTTGGCGTTGAAAAATATAGTCTATATATCTATATTTGTCTAAATAAATGTATTGAATTATTAAAAAAATTAAAAGTAGTGTTACTAGACATAATTTCAAATATTATATTTGACTTCTGTTTCGACTTTGCTTTGCATGTTTCAAGTTTCGCTTCGACTTCACTTCGCAATTATAAATTGACCTTTTTACACCCAGTCAATTAATATCTTAGCTACAAACTTTGCCCATCAAATAATAGTGTGGAATCGGAAACAAAATTTATATAAAACCATTGAGTAGTATTTTGAATTAAAAAAATAAAAATAAACTCTTTTCTGCATATATAACTCTATAGCGATATTAATTATAGCAATAATCCAGTTACGTCATTGAACGATCTCATCATCACCAGTAACCCCAAATTGTGAACGCTACTAGATAAATATGGCCAACCATTTGAGAGCTGGAAGAACCAAAAGTCAAACACCCATTTATAACGTTGAAAAGATCGCATTTGAAACCTAGCGAGAAGCCATTGACTCATTCCTGTGCTCTTCTCCGTATCTTACCCAACACCCCTTTCAACCTTGCCTAACAACCCCCCATCTGTCTTCGTCTTTTTCACCCCTTTCGTTTCTAAAGGGCTCGCTGCAAAAACCGTTCATGTGCATCTCATCACGTTCGCTAATACAATTAAGTAGATAGGGCCCTTGTCATATGGAAATTAGAGAAGGGTTATTCATTTACATTTCGTTCAAGCATCAGACTGGGCCCTTTTTTTATATCAGGAACAACCAAGTTCTTTGGATGACATTTTGTTTTATACAAACAGTAGCTTATTCTGTTTTATCTCTTTAAGTTACTCTTGAGGTAGAGTTATCGTCACTGACATCAAGCTATTACCGTGGATGATTTCGACTATTTTTCCACTTCAAAACATTAATAAGGCACTACTCTAAAAACTCGTCTAACTAGAAACACTCTATAAGAAAGCTAAATATTTTTTTCAAGCCTCGTTTAAAACTCTCTGCTATGTTGCATAATTTGAAATAGGACTTGCTTTACGCAGTTTATTCTTTCCACCCTCTCTCTCTAATGACTTAAGCCACCCACAAACCTGCAGGTCCGGATCGTGAGGGACCAAGCAAGGCCAGGCTGTTGCTTCGTTGTCCATGCTGCTTCGTTTGTCCATGCTCCGGTTTCCTAAAAGCGCTCACGACAAGAGACTCTAAATGAATCCAACAAGAAAGATCGTTGCATTAAGTGTCATTGAGGGAGAGAACAGGAAAAAAATAAAAGCTACGAGGAGGTTTTGAAGGAAGCAATGGTATCTTAAAAGGGATAATATTGCTGACAAGGCCAAAGCAAATGCTGCCAATAAATTCTCTTGGGGTCTCATCATTTTTGGCGAAAATGATTAAGGTCGTACGTAGTATCACAACTTAGGATAGTTTGCTTCATCTGCTTCCACGTCTGATTTTATTGAAGCAGTCACCTTCCCCAACTCCTTGAAAAATGATCCCTTGATATTTTAAATTTATTTCAACCTGTTGGTTGTCTGTGGTGATTTTTTATTTTATATAGAAACAAGTAAACTTTTTCCCATTCTGTTTGTCCTTAAGAGCTATTAGCGTTCATTGGATCTCCCTTTCCATACGAATGTTAAATACTAGTACTGTGCGGGGTTAACAGACGGGATTTTTCACACAAGCGTTAATTATCAAACGTAGAGCGAAACAATTAATTAACTATGAGCTTACCTTTGCGAATGGTGACTGAGAATACCTAGAGTGATGAGTTATTTTATTCGAAAGAGTTTCATGGCTGTCTACCCCAAGAGCTAAAAGGACGATTTGATCACAGTTCTACCCGTTATGCTAAGAAAAGCGTGGAATGAACGAGCCTAGAGCCATTAGTGGAGAAGGATCAATGCGGTGCTGATACCTAGTGATAGTGAATATAATTAATTAGACAAAGAATAGAGTATAACTGGCTCAGATATATTCATACTAAACAAGTACTTTTCAATAAAGTCAGTTAGAAATTCAGTTGATAAAACTCCCTGTCTACAGCCATAGTTAAAAATATCAAATGATAACAACAGATCCACAAAACCACACCTGGGTCACTAAAGTAGCAATGTAACTCTAGTGGTGAGGAGAGCAAAGTACATTGAGCATGCGCAGTGGCTCTCGCCTGCTTCATACCTCGCCTTTTTACCCCACGAACTGACACGTCTGGGGCCTGAACTTCCCTGGATCCCTAATTTTGAAACGTACGAGTAGTGAGTCACTAGCGTATTTCTCTCATCTCGCACACCCCTAATTTTGAAACTTCTGCACTGTGAAAACTGACGTCACACGATCGAGTAGAGAGCAGATTCTATTCGCCAGCCTGCGTATAACCCGAACGGGTAGTAAGACGTGGTGCTAATAATAATAATAATATTCGCCAGCCTCACACTGTGCGAGACAAGGCTTGTCTGTCGAGTAGAGGATAATATAAAAAAAATGGATGCCATCCCCCTCTTTAATTGCAACATTCTGAGAGGGATTTTGTTGAAATAAAACTACCACTGTACAAAATAGGTTTACAGAAATAAAAAATATTATTGCTTTATACACTTTATTCAAAATATTTGTTTGGGTGAAATTATAATAATATATCCTAATTTTTTCAAAGTTGTTTAACCGTAAATTCTGCTCAATGAGTAGGATGACATCCGATTAATTTAAATTTCGTGTGTTCAAATCCTCACTTCTCCAATTTTTTTTTATCAGACTGAAAAAAAAATCTTTAATTTTTAAATTATTGTATTAGTAAGCAAATATTTTTTAAAAATATTTTTATAGAGGTATACAAGGTATTTGAGCCTACATAGACTACCATAATATTCTTCTTTAAAGATAATTTAACAAGATAGTAAATTAAAAATATACATTGATCTTGAAATTTTGTATGTAGCTATTTAAAAATTAAATTTATGGGTTTTGACATAAAAATGTACACATTTAAAAAGAAAGGTAAGCAAGATAATTATTATTCACATAGTAAAAACCTTTAGGGCATATTTATATTTCTTAAATAGTTGTGAAAATAAAATAATATTCTACTGAATTCTAAGTGATTTAAATTCCGACAAAAAATAAAAATATTTTAAACGAGGTGGGATCAATCTCTTGAACTTCTAATTTTCAGAGAGGTACTCTACCAAGTGAGCTAAAGTGTATATTGAAATCAAATATGGTTTAACTTATTCTTAAACTGAACAATTTTTGAGACAACAAATTTAGATGCAAACAACTTGAATATGGTTTCCTGATAAAACGAAACAAATCGTTTTACATGATGCACTCAATACAATAATAGTGTTTATTTTCAGTTACGTATCTTGTATAATGGCATGTTGTGGCATCCCATCGCCTCAATCCTTTGGCACGTCATGGTTTTACAGTGTTGTCGGATTGAAAACTGAGTCGCAAGCGAAACAACGCCACATCGACTCGCATGATAGTAGAAATCTTTAAAATTAGCTCTGTTTTGGTACAGCCTGCGAATTGAGAGTTTGCTCACTAGTGAGTATTTTCGCAAGTTTCCAAATCAGGGCTACTGGAATTACTACCGGACTAATAGCCCACGCCTTACCCGAAATGGCACTCATGAACTTAGGTCCATGTCCAGCGAAAGGTACCGTTCCTGATGTCCTGCAGTGGTTGCACTGTTATAGCATTATGTATCCAGGTACAGTGTAGCTGGTGAAACACTTCGGAGGGTCTCTTGGGGGTCTAAAGGATATGAACTCCCGTGCGTAATTTGACTTCCGTCCTGCCGACCCCACACACACTGACAGTTTCTGGTATGTGACATCTCACGCGCCGGACCTTCATGTCTATGGTAGGCATCACAAATATACCTTGTCTTTACTTATCCGAAAGCCCAATGTTTTCCCCTACCTGCAGTTTTATTCCTTACTCAGGTTTGAATTAACTTGTAACTATCCTTGTTGGATTGTTAGTTACAGAACTTTACCTATCCAAAGTTTGTCTCCTGTTGAGGTTCAAACTGTTCAAACTAGGATGAGTCTCGCCCCTTGAAACCGAAATGTGAGGCATTTTATCATTAGAGATGTGATATTTTATACATAAATAATGTAATTCTAAGGCGTTTCACCCTCTCCAAAGGTTAACATTCCTTAGCACTTAAAGAATAGAATTCTAGGCTATTTCCCGTGTTACTATTGGAATTCTTAGGTATGTAGCATTGGTATTCTACAGGTCGCCAACCACAAGTTAACCACCCCAATCTCTTACATTGCAATATCCCTATCATTTCAGGGAATATACAATTCACCCTCTCAATATATTTCATAACTGTTTTCCTTAACCCATATGGTAATTTCCCGAGCAACCGGCGAGGTTTTGGAAAGATGCGCCTGTGCGAGAGAGACATCAAGTGAAGAGTGTGTGACCAGCCGAAATATGACGTGGCTTAACTACATGATTTGGACTGTTGATAGGCGCTCGTTGTAGACGCCGATTGAACCTTGATGCTGTCATTTCGAGAGAGAGAAAAAACCTTCCGCCTGAATCCTGATTTGTTAATGTTGTCAGTAGTCGTACAAATGATTTATACTACGTAAATATTAGTTAAATGTATTGTTTTTGATCATTCAGCCATTTTTACACGAGTTGCGAGTAATTGTGACGTCGAGTTCTTGTAATGTAGTTGCCGCGTGCGCCGAGATCTAATTGATTCATGTTCGTTTTTTTATTTTCATTTTTGAAGGATTTATAAAGCTAGCTATGTAAAGTAGATCGTCAGACAAAAGAAATTACTCATTAACATGTTCCAAGTAAATGCAAGGTTTCGCTCTTACGGCTCAGACGTGGGACGTCTTTTTTTCCAGAGTTTTACATGAGGTAGCTGGCACCCTAAAGTGGATAATTTTTGTTTGTTTCTTCAAGACTTCAGTTTGGATTCAGTTCTGAAAGGAAACGGTCTGAGAGATATTACTGAAGATATATTTTATATATTTCTGCCAAAAATGTGTTCATATAAAAATCTGTTAAAATACTGACATTACCTCACGCATTCTTTCAGTCCACTTTAATAAAAGTAGAAATGTATGGAAATGGGGAGAGGGGGGGTAAAACCCAACATATAGAACAATCTTTATCGTAATAAGAGAACTATTCTCTGGATTCCACAATGATCTTCTTACCCACTACACCAGAGACAACAGCCACTTTCTAAGTAATCCCTTGCTACTTGAGGACCTTCTCACCCCCTCCAACCCCCTTTACCCATCGCTTTCATTCGTCTTCGTCTGTTTCTCTCTTTCTCGTTCCTTACGAGAAGACTTGGAGTAAAACGGGGGTGGGGGAGGTTTGCACTTCTTGCTATCCTGAACACCAATCTTACCAACTTCAAACAACTACTTCCCTGATAATAGGATCGGGACGAATTTACTGCCTGAAAGATGGGTTTTAGGAGGGGGAGAGGGCGCTTTGAATCTGGAGTAAAAAAACAAACCTTTCACCTTTCAAATGTAGTCTACCGAGCTCAGCCCATCATGATATCAATGTAGTTTTCACACATCACTTTCCAAGTTTAAGGAATTAATTTACTCATTGCTGTTTGTTATATGAACTTTTTCTTTGTACCTTTAACACAAGGGCTACCCGTGTCGGTGGGAACACAGAATAATTAATACGGTTCATCTAATCTGGAATTGCCTGTGGCGTGGAGGCTAGAGCTCAAATCTCGGTCGAGTAAACTGATGATTCTGTTTGCCTTACATGGTTCCCACACTTTACTTTTACGCTAATGCGGACACATTTACTCTAAATTCTAACTTTATCCTCTACTCCACTAACCTAATTAAAATGCGGGAATTATAGATGGGCAGTAAAATAATATGGGGCAAAAAATGTTTTTATTCACTCACTTAATTATCAAACCATGGAATTTTATTTTAAACTAAATATTTACATGGTAATTACTCCTAATTACCAAGGTGACTCCCTTAATGGTCTCCCATAAAATAGTTTATTTTTTTCGAGGTGGATTTCTGAACAATTTTATGTAAACGTGGTTAGTTATACAATAATAATAAAAAACTAATGTGGGTGTAAACTAAGTTAATTGTAGGATTTCAGATTTCACTTCGAATATTAATTTGTCAACTACGACCTTGATTCGAAAGTAAAATTAATTATTGTAATTGTAAATATTAATTGTTTTTTTTGGTTCTTATTCTATTTATGTTCTTTATAATTTGGTAGGTGACCTGGTGGTCTAGAGGTATGGTGTCAGACTTCTATGCTGGCGCCGGGTTCGATCCTGGGTCCTGTCAAATTTATCTGATTACCAAACCTTCCTTCACCTCTGACAAGACATCTTGTGAATGTGAGGAATGCCAGGCCTCCACCGTGGTTCGGATTCCACGTTAAACTGTAGGTCCTTCATTTCATCTCACAATCACCCTACCATTACTCATTAGCGTAAGTGCGTATAACCCGAACGGGTAGTAAGACGCGGTGCTAATAATAATAATAATAATAATTTATAATTTGATTTGATTTGCAGCGATTAGTCTGAAATTAGTATGACTACAAAGAAAATTGCAATGATTTATGGGCTACTCCGTTTTATATTTTTGCCAAAGACTAAATAGTATTTTTAAATTTTCAACCTCGATTCGGCTTCGGAAAGCTTTTATATTATTCGATACAACTTCGCTTCAAATTAAAAAGAGGTTGACTTCGCACATCCCTAGTTAAATTTGTATTCAACATTATACAGAGTGTCCTAAAAGTTACTGTACAGTAAAGTACTTCGTAGTAGTTCTTCCTACAAGAGAGGTTAGAAATGTTTCCCCTCACGGTACTGAATACATGTTTAGACGCACTTCATCATATATGGTATGATGTAATATGTGATATATGATATAAAGAGGTGTGCCCACACATTTCTTTAGGCTCGTGGGAACATTTCTTACATATGTTGTAAGAAGATTTTGAATTAATTTTTGTTTATTTGTGATATTTAACATTCATTTTCTGAACTTACGGATTATATCAGCACACGAAAATTTCTCTCAGCGAGAGAGAAAGGAAATTTTTTCCGGGAAAGATATTTCCACAAACCTTTCAGGGTTCTTTTACACGCCACAATCGACATGATACCGAAAACTTTACTTCCTCTTCGAAGAGAGTTTTGTGACGGATTTCTATCGCTCATTATTATTATTATTAGCACCGCGTCTTACTACCCGTTCGGGTTATACGCACTTACGCTAATGTGTAATGGTAGGGTGATTGTGAGATGAAATGAAGGACCTACAGTTTAACGTGGAATCCGAACCACGGTGGCGACCTGGCATTCCACACATTCACAAGATGTCTTGTCAGAGGTGAAGGAAGGGTTTGGAAATCAGATAAATCTTTGCCGGGACCGAGGATTGAACCCCGGCCGCAAGCATATCTATCGCTCATTAAAAATCCGTTGACCTCGGCTGGGTTTGAATCCATGACTATTGTGTCCTGATGCGAGAACTTTACCTCAAGAGCACTAAGTTCAACAACCTGAATAGTAAATACTGTGGTGAGAAATTGCCGAGTACTTTAGAACTCTGTTCTCTATCCTATCTATCTCTAGTCCTAATTCACGAACTCTCAAAGTACTTAATATCTCATTGCTACCGAAACTACCCCCCCCCCCCTTGCATCGTCTGTTAACCTAAACAGACCCTCTCCTGGGAATATCGGCTCTGTGGCTACAGGAACAAACCGCCCTCCCAAGTTTCGGTTTAACGCCGCAACTATCATAATCCTGGTACCGGGCAGGTATTATTAAGGGAATATTAGGGTGAGGGGAGGGGGAGATTTATCTATTTGACGCAACAAAACATATTATATTACCACCAAACTATTATAGCTGTAGTTGTTTATTAGCCCACTCTAATGCCGTAATTATACTTAATCACTTAACACATTAGGAAGAAAGGGGGAGTTATAGGGTTGAATTAGAAAAAGGATTTTCTATAGAAAAATTTTTATTTTCGCTAAAATAAATAAGATAGTGCCACAAGTTTAGTTTAATTTACTACATGAGATAATATCAACTGTTCTAATATGCCTATTATAAAACTTTTGTTTTAGCAATGCGTATTGGTGACCTGGTGGTCTAGGGGTAAGGTGTCAGACTTCTGTGCTGGCGGCCGGGGTTCAATCCTCGGTCCCGGCAAAGATTTATCTGATTACCAAACCCTTCCTTCACCTCTGACAAGACGTGTATTAATCACAACTTGTGAATGTGGGGAATGCCAGGCCTCCACCGTAGTTCGGATTCCACGTTAAACTGTAGGTCCTTCATTTCATCTCACAATCACCCTACCATTACACATTAGCGTAAGTGCGTAAAACCCGAACGGGTAGTAAGACGTGGTGCTAATAATAATAATAATAATAATAATAATAATAATAATAATAATAATAATAATAATAATAATAATAATAATAATAATAATAATAATAATAATAATATAATAATAATAATAATAATAATAATAATAATAATAATATAATAATATAATATATAATAATAATAATAATATAATAATAATAATAATAATAATAATAATAATAATAATAATAATAATAATAATAATAATAATAATAATAATAATAATAATAATAATAATAATAATAATAATAATAATAATAATAATAATAATAATAATAATAATAATAATAATAATAATAATAATAATAATAATAATAATAATAATAATAATAATAATAATAATAATAATAATAATAATAATAATAATAATAATAATTAGCAATGCATATTAATACCCGTTCAGCTTAAATGCCTCAATACTACTTACGTTATTGGTTTTAGGGATTATTTAGGTTATATTTATAGGAAATGTACCCGCATTTGCGTGGATGGAGAATGGGGAACCATTTTGTAAAAATAAGCCTCAGTACACCTGACCAAGATTTTGAACCTTGATATTTCCGTCATTGACAGTCTAGTTTACTGGCGAGAGTAGCGCGCTAGACTATGCTGCCACCGAAGCGGGTATCAGAAACTTTAACTAGGGGCCTAAGTTAAAAATGTATCATCAAATTCCAGGATGTATATGACAAATATTCAGAAATTGTTAATATAACTGTGTATAGATAATTAAACCAGATCCCTTTACTGAAGAAATATTTTATTTATTGGGTCTAAAAAAAGGGGTTATAAAACTACCAATATTCTTGGGTCTCCTAACATCCCACCGAGTATTGAACTAAAATTTACCCACTTCAATGGTCGCATGGTTCAAGGCAGTGGTTGACACTACGGCCCACGGGCTGAATCCAGCCCGCCAAATGAGCTAGCCAACAAAAAAAAAAGTATTTATAAAAATAGAATAATAGTTAAATACTTTATGAGAAATATAAAAGTTGAAACTTTTTTCCTGATATTAGGCTGACTCACTCTCGTGATATACTGTACTACCGATGACAGGGAGGCTAGGGTTCGAATCCAGATCACGGTAATTTTCTCTAAATGGTTTTTACACTCTTGCTCAAGATATAATGCTAAGAAAAATTGTTACTAGACCGAAAGGGATTTAAGATGGAGTGTACAAAATAAAAAACTACAAACTTATTTCATAGGAAAAAGCTTAATCCGTTCACTAAAAAAAGTTATATCTACTTTCACATATTGATACGTCAAGTCATGTGATCTGAAGCTGTCAACGTTTGATAGATATTGTAACTGGGGCACTTGCAACCTGGGAGGTAGCGTGAGCGAGCTCATTTCAGGATATTGGAGTAAGTTGCTGATTAGACAAGATTGAAAATGCATGGGAACATTCAAGGTTTTGATTCTTAAAAATAAAACGGCACATACATCGATATAATTAAATTAACTACGCTACAAGTCACTAAATTAAATAATAATCATAATAAAAATCATATTTAAGTCTATAAATTAATAAGTTAATAATAACACCTAAAATTGAATCAAATTAAATAAACAAATTAATAACAATAGAACACACAAACTATCACAATATTTAAAACAGTCACAAAAATGTTCATTACTAACGCAGCTCACAGCAACAATGTCTACGTCACCCGTGTAGTCCACGTAAGTGACTACTTGTCCCCGCGCACGACACACTGTGCTGACCCCGTGATAAGCAAACGCTGGATTCGCTGATCCTCTCCCGGGTACGCCGACTCACTCGCTAGACACGCTGGCCCACACACACCCACCCACACACCCACACACACACACACACACCCACCCACACACCCCACACACACACACACACACACCCCACACACACACTGGACACGCTGGTCCATTTGTTGATCACGCTGCCCACTCCAGGGCACGCTATCCCGGATGCGCTGGGGATCGAATATGGGACCTTTTGGATATGTAACAAGGAATTCTGACCATTTATCTACAACAATTAATTAAATACATGCAAACTATATTTTAGTAAAATTCTTTATTTAATCTCTTAACGCCACGTTTTACTACCCTTTCGGCTTGTACGCCTAAGTACTAATTACGCTAATGGTTTTAGAGATTAGAAACGTTTGATTTAGAGATGCATTCATAACTGCGTGGAGGGAGAGTGGCGAACCATTTAGGAACCCCCCCCACCCCAGTACACCCGACTGAGATTCGGACATCGATCGATCTCCCCATCCTCGGCAGTCTAGTTGACGAGAGTAGCGCTTTGTTTTAATGAGTCATGTCATTTATCCCTCACGCATTAAAAAAAATTGTATCTTTCCCTCTATCCTCCCCCCCCCCAACCCCCCGTAAAAAAATCCAAGCAACTAACCATAACATACGCACTAGCAATACCAATGTTAATAGCAGTGGCGTATTCTCTAAGTATGCTAGTCCTGCGCCGCAACCCAAAATGATATGGACTAGGTTTTTGTTTAATTCAATGCTGTCTGTGCGAACTGTGTAAACACTAATGTTGAAATTGTTAATAAATATACATGTAATGAATTATTAATTTTAAAACTAATATTTGTTCATATTCCAAGAATACTGTGTTTTAAGTAATTCTTCTTCCGAAAAATTCTACTTAGCACAATAGGAAACCAAGGGATTGCTACTTGAAAACCGCAAGGCAAGCTAGGGAGGCTCTAATGACCTAGCCTCTAATGTCTAGGGGCTGGCAACACATTCCTTTCCCTCAACCATAAGTAATTGGACAATTAGCTCGGGTTTTCACAACCCAAGTCATGCTATTCATGTGAAGCAAGCTAAGCATTGTGCCAACTATTGAAAAAAGATTCAAGATCACAATGTTTATTAAGCTAATTTAGTGTAGTTTAAGTCAAAATTACATAATGTATATAAAATTAATTGTAAAATAATATTATACATAACAAGCTTTAAATTATACACTAATTAAATACATTGAGTTATGTTTAGGTATTATAGTCACATGTATTGTCATGTATGTGGCAAACACATTTAACCACCTTTCAAATTTAGGTATTTCAGCAATGATAGATGCGGAAAGGGGGGGGGGGTGACTAGGCTACTTTAACCGTTGTTGACGGTAATTCTTGTTTTTCTTTAGTAGAAAGGATCGTGGAGTTTTAATATTGGTCTTTCAGTTGTTTTTTTATAAATGAATGACTCATTAGTCATTGTGATTTTTATGATTATACATCAAAGAATCCCAAAACAAGGAGTGTGATTTCACCATTTAAAGATGATTTTGAAGGAAACGATAAAATAAAATATATTTTCATATAAATTACTTAATCAGTGGCGCACCCAGACATTTACTTTGGGGGAAGGCATTCAATCAAGGCTGTAGCAAGAATGACATTTTGATGGAGAGAACGGGTTTGGGGTTGCACAGCCTCTCCTAAGCCCTGAAGGCCGAGAATATTTATCAATACTAAATGCTTTTATAAATCATTTGGAGTAGTTTTATTGCAAATGGTATCGAAGATATTATTTATATGCTTTTTTGCAACTTTTAGAGTACATCATACCTATAAATTTTTCTTAGAATACGCCACTGGTTAATAGTTGCGTCTTATTTTAATGAAATAAAGTATTTTTTGTTCTGAAGTGTGGGCGAAAGAGGTGACAATACCCCCTTGTGGTGGATCTCGCCCTTAATAGATGGGGGTGTAATCCTCCCACATGATGGCAGAGAGGGCCGCAGGGCTCTTTCTTCGGTCCACGGATTAGCTTTCCGCTTTAAACCTCTGGGTAAACATTCACACAGGCGGCGAACATCAAGGTTGTAACAGAATTGGGGAGAAGAGGGGAAGGGGGATGGGCAGTATATTTTTCTTTTACTAAAAGTAGTATCTATTTTTTATTTGCTCGTCCTCTAGAGCGGGCTAACTGTCCCAAGCTTTTCAACCACTTATTTCCGTCTCTTCTAGAAATAAAGAAAGAGAGAGATAAAAACATTTCGGAGATTAGATCAAGTGACGTAACTTTTTTTTTTAGTGGTTCTGAACAGAAAGATCTCGTGTAGTTGTTGTCCTTAATTATATATATTTTTTTCTTTCACTGTTCCTTAAGCTTATCAAGATAGAGCTTCTGCCGTCCCTGTTTGGAGACATATTCTACTGGCGATGGATTATATGTTTTGTGTTTGTTTTCATTGTTCCTAAAACATTATAAAACACTAATCTTTCATTTTAAAAAATTAGTCTAAAAATGTACTGATAAGAATGCACAAAAATAAAGTGCGCATTTATTTTAAATTTCTAGCGTTGCGTCTTACTACCTGTTTAGGCAATACGTGTATGTACTATTTAAGCTAATGAGTTAGGTATGGGGTAGGTTGAATTTAGAGAAGGTTTGCCTGCGTTTGCGTGGAGGCAAAGTGTAAAACCATTTAGTAAAAACCAACTTCAGTACACCCTACCAGGCTTCAAACCCCCGATTTCATCGACAGTCTATTCTTTAGCGAGAGTGACGCCTTGGATCTTGTGGCCACCGAGATGGGTACGGTGTGTGAATAAATGTGTTTTATAAACAGGTGTGGATTTTAGAGGGTACAGAGATATACACAGATTCATCATATACATATGGTCGTGAACGTCATCCGACACAAAGCAACCTTATTAGGGTGCACTGATTTAAAAAAACATTTGGTATTCATTCACTGACATAAAAGTTTAATGGTGATTGTAGTCTATTACATAACAATTAACTGTTCATCCTTCTGTTCACGTATAACAGAAGCTATTTGACCACCGATGTTAGTGCAGGCGTGATAATGAAGCATCCTGTCAAGGCTCAATCGTGTTGAGGATGTGTTCATGCTTTCATAGTTCTTATGAGTCCATTTGTCATCACGGGCGTCTCAAAAGTCTTTTGAGATACATAACTAAAGAATCGATTTACAATTCTACCAATTTCGCACTTATTTATGAACGTATGTCAGACTTGGCGATCACCAATGGTCAATTGCATTTGAAGCTGCCAAGACACGGTCGAGAGTCGAGTGGCCGTCGGTTTATCAGGGATTCTCACACCCTCGACCATCGAACCAATTTCTACAAGATTCTGATCATCGGTTGGAAGTCGGGTGACTTGTCACACACACCCTTTCCGGTAACTAAAACTCCATCAAGGGTAGAGAGGCCACCGGTTCGCTGGGGCTACTCACCCCTAGACATCGGTTTCATCCTCCACCCGAATATCTACGTCAGACACGCCCATCATCGGATTCTCAGCCGCACCGCCAATTTCTGTCAAACTATCGGCTTCGGTCATACTCTAGGCTGTCCGCAGGGCCTTTGCAGCCCTCGGCCCTCCCTCTAAATTTTCGACCTCGTTCAACCATATTACTATTTTTTTTAAAGTGAAAAACACCCATGACAAACTCAAGCCCGTATGTAGAGAGAAGGTGGAGTAGAGTAAAAGGTAACGTTGAGTTGCAGCAAAATTAGACAGAAAATCAACTCACTTCCTATTCCACTCCATCTTCTGTTTTGTTAAGTCTTCATTCTGACATGAGGGTCTTAATATAAATGGAACACACCAGCGGGAAACTTAATATAAGTGAGACCTATCCGTGGGAAACTTTCATATCAGTGGTGGCGCGTAGCTAAAATTAGTGGGTGTGCTGCTAACACGGGAAGCAAAACAATGCCTATTTTACTTCACAGCCGCAAAGCCAACTTTTCCGTTGGTACCATTCAGAATTAAAGCTACGAATATATTTATTGTTGTTGCTTTTGCTTGGCTGAGATATTAGAATATCAGGTGTTGAACGACCTCTTTTCTTAACTGTAACTTTCTCATGGAGAGATAGCTGTGAAAACTTATGCTTTTGAAGTTCACTTACAGTCACAGAACTTATTTCTTGTGGATGCAAGGCCATGGTTAAATTTTTCTGTTAAATAAAAGAAGCGAAAAAAAATGAATCAAATAGAATAGCTGGAAGCAGAATAATAATCTAATTCTACACTCTTCTACACTTTATCACATTCAAGAATATGGTACACGGTTTTTAAGCACAACACACACTGAGTAAAAAAAACACTTCCTTCTAACATAACGCCAAAGCAACATTGCTCTCTCTACCTGGCAGTCCCGCCATCCTCCCCATCCCCTCCTATGTACGCATGCGCACAACAGTCAAACACCACATCTCTGGCACTGTGAGGCGCACAGTTCCATACAAAGATTTTTGTATATTTTTGTAAACTGAGGGATGGCTACTGAAGTACTGACGTTAAGCTTAAGGAATATATATTGTACTACAAAAATAAATAAAGAATTAAAAAAAAGGACACATTATATTAAATGTTATCGATAATATCAAGTGGAAATAGGGGTGCTGCAGTTCCGCAGTGCCTATACCTGACCCGCCACTGTTTCATATTATAATTGGAACTCGCCCGTGGATGCCTCCCCCTTACTTGAGACTTAGACAATAGAAGACATTCCCAAGACGTCTTCCTTTGCATCTGCCCTCTACCCGGCATTCTAGCGATGATCCCTAAGGTTTCAGTTTTCAATGTGGAAATCCTTCCCTGACATTGCCTACCTACTTTCTTTATTCTTTCTCTTCATTTTTTTCTTCTTTTTTTTTTTTGTTCGGTAAGAGAATTTAATAATTTATCAGGGATCGAGGTCTGCCCTGAGTGAATGCGGTAAAAATGAAAAGAAACTTCCTTAGAAGTCATTCTTGCGTCGCAAGAAAAAAGTTGGGCTAGGAACGCGTGCAAAAGTGCTTTGCTGTGGAAGTTGCGACCAAACTTTACAGTTTTGTTCTCTTTCACAAGGAGCTTATTAGAACAAAAAAAAAAAAAAGTTTCGAATCATCCCGTTTGCTTGTGTGGGAAAAGTATGATAAGAATAATACGGTTGAATTTCCAATCAACTATGAATAGTTCTTTTGGTTCTTTGTGCACCGCGTCTTACTACCCGTTCGGTTAGCCACATATATACATACACAGGGACGAAGAAAGTAGAATTGAGAGGAAATGCCTTTGCGTGAAAGAGTAGGAAGCTATTTATTTAAAAAAAAATCCTCACTACACCCCACCAGGATACGAGTTCTGACCTCACCAAACCATATCAGACAAAATTGACGGCTTTGTCATTCTTAGCTAGAAATGGTGTGGGAAACAAAAAAGAACGTATTTTAATTTTAATTGGAAATGTACATATAAATTCCCTAGTTTAACCTAAAACGCCATTAACCTTATATTGGACGACTAGCCTATAGTTAGCCTCTCAGTAATGAGGAAGAACGCTTCGGTGGTTGTATGATCTAACGCGCTACTCTCGCAGTAGACTAAACTTCCAGTGACGGTTAGATCAAGGTTCAAATCTCGGTCGGGTGTATTGAGGGTGGTTTTTCTGAAATTGTTATATACACTCTCTCTCCACGCAAATTCGGGTATACTTACTATAAATATAACTTTCCTAATCCTTAAAACCCTTAGCGTAATTAGTACAAAAGCGTATAATCCGAACGGGTAGTAAGACGCGGTGCTAAAAAAAAGAACTATACACTTATAGACTATATACAGTGTATCCGAAAATTGGTTTTACAACTGTTAAATGGGACAAACCCCAAACCCTAGCGTTTCTACACTTCCTGATTGACTTTTTATGTTGTTTAAACGTAGTAAGGATAATATAATTTTTGGACCGACTGTATATTAATGTTATTGTTACAGACCAATCTTCATAGGAAGTCTCTTATATGACAGCTAGAAAAATTACTAGATCCGCTTTCATGCATTTAAACGTGAAGCCATGTAATTTTTAACTGCCAGTTTTCATATATATATAATAAAATATAATATATATAATATATATATATATATATATATTAATATTATATATATATATATATATTTTATCAATTTTATGAAATAACAATTATATATTGATCGCAAAATAATTTTGTATTTTCTAACATGTTCTTCCTGTGAAAATCACGCTGTATTTGTGTCCATTTGAACAAACCATTGCCATGCGCAAGTGGTAGGATGATCGACCTCAGACTTGGGGAATCTTGGTTCAACTCCACGTAGTTATGAAAATGATACTTACACTTTGCATGGATCAGGCGTGTTGAACTCCGTTGACCAAAAGGGCCACATAGAAAATTTAAAATACCGAGGGAGCCACATTTAATAGAATTTAATATTGTCTAAAACTTAAGGATAAATAATTCAACTAAAGTTTTTTGCTGTTAAAAAAAGAAAACTAAGATTATACAATTTTAGGACCTTCCCTCAGTTTGCTACCCATAGATATTAAAACTTTTATTTGAATCAATGGTATATATATATAATTACTGCCAACCATAACACATATTTGGTGCGTCAATTTAACATTTTTTTTTTTAAATCAATATATTTGGTGTAAAGAGTAGGAATTTGGTACACCAACCTCAATTTGCTTAAACCTTCTCAAATAATTTCCTATTTCCAAGTGTCATAATCCTAAATAGCGTATTCCTACAACGTTTATAAAAAATATGAATTATTCCGCATTGTGTGTTTGTTCACCTAAAGGCCCACAAACCGTACATAATCATGGGGTCCGGCCACATGTGGTCCGCGGGCCGTAAGTTTACATGCCTGGTATAGAGGCTACATGCCTGGTATAGAGGCTACTGTAGTACATCTAGTCACAAGGTCTGTGTGTGTACCAAGTGTTTTCCTAGAACAAGGTTTGTAAATAATGTGCTGTTACATATTTTTATTATTCTTTAGCACAGTGTCTTATTATTACCCGTACAGGTTAGATGCATTTATACGCTAGTTTGTTAATGCGATGAAGGCTGAATTCTAGATTAAGTGTACCCGTATTTGCGTGGAGGGAGAGAAGAAAATCCACCCTTGGTACACCCAACCTGGATTCGAACCCCAATCTCCCTATCAGCGGCAGTCCAGTCGATTGTGAAAGTGATGCTTTTGACCATTCTTATATATGTTGTATGTTTAGAATATTCATGTTATTATTATTATTATTAGCACCGTGTCTTACTACCCGTTCGGGTTATACGCACTTACGCTAATGTGTAATGGTAGGGTGATTGTGAGATGAAATGAAGGACCTACAGTTTAACGTGGAATCCGAACCACGGTGGAGGCCTGGCATTCCTCACATTCACAAGTTGTGATTAATACACGTCTTGTCAGAGGTGAAGGAAGGGTTTGGAAATCAGATAAATCTGTGCCGGGACTGAGGATTGAACCCCGGCCGCCAGCACAGAAGTCTGACACCTTACCCCTAGACCACCAGGTCACCTATATTCATGTTAAATAGCTAAACTACAATTTACGGAATAGGTTGAAGTAATTAGTTTGTTTTTTAACCACCGCATCCTACTACCTTTTGAGGTTATAGGCAAAGGAATTAGTTAACTTGAGATAAAAAGATCTCTCTACGATATAATTTTGTTTACGATAATTTTCGCCAAATAAAATTTAATGAAGAATGCCGAAACATAAGATTCTTAAGAATAAAAGTGCATGTATGACTGGGTGTAAGTAAAGGGAATATGCAAGGATAGGGAAGTGTGGAGAAAGTTAGTGAGGATGGATTAAGAACGGTTATTTTTTTTATCTATATGCACAGTTTCTTGCCTACCCCGTAAGTGGACAGCGTGATTAGCTATGTATGTATATGTACGTAATAAAAATTAGTGAGGAATGCCACCCCTCACGAGATTGGCTTAATTTCCCTCCACTCATTTAATTATTGTAGTCTCTGGTAAATTTCTATACTCTCGAAATTACCAGCAACGGTTTTCGAGTCAACCTCATCCCGACCAAGATGAAACAAAGAGTGGTTGGGTGTTGTTTTATTAATGTTTGAAATATCTCGCGGAACCTCCGAACGTCCTAATCGTTCCGTAGAACAAATTCCCAAAGTTTCTCGTTGAGGTCACGTCAAGCGTTTAGCGGTTAACAATAACGCAAAGTGGTTGATTATATATTACCAGAGCATGTCAAGTATTTCACCGAATACTCGGCGTGCACATATATAAAATAAAAGTTATTTAGTGTTTTGTAAACTAAGGTATCCGTAAAATACTCTAATAATGAAAACATTTCAGTGAACTATGCCACAACAGTCTCGTCTAGTTTCCATAACGATTTATGGTTAAGGGTGAAGGGGTGGTATTATTTTCAACTTTATTGGTTTTGAGGCTAGTACACAATTTTAGTAATAATATTGCGCGTCTGGGCTACATCATTCGTAGCTTATTTTGTGGAAATATTAGCCGGTATTAATGTAACTTTGTCCAGGGTACTCTCGAATGTACTAATCGTACATCCTTTCCATGTCCAGATGAGGTGAGGTGAGGTGATAGTGATAGTGAGTACGAGGGTGTGGAACCAGTGGAAACACTTAAACCTAACTTAGCCTAACCAACCAATCTCTGGTGAGCGTTAGGGTAGTTCCTCCTTCGATAAAAAAAACTAACCCAAGATACCAGTTGGGAATCGAACTAGGGTCCCCTAGACTCATAGATAGCCAGGTGTACTGAAATCAATAAAGTCAGTAAAATATATGGTAATTTCCGTTGTGACCTTCCCTTGTCGGAGGGTACGCGAACTAAAGGTCAAAGGTCAGGTTCGTTATCACCGCGTATTACTGCCTCTCCAGGCTATACACATATGTGCTAGTTATATGCTAATGTAATAGGAATCATAAAGGTTAAATTTGGGGAAGTGTAACCACATTTTCGTGGAGGAAGACTGGAAAACCACTTACAGTACACCCATCGGGATCTCCCTGTTCATCGGTAGTCTAGTAAACCAAGAGAGTTACGGCTTAGACCATGCGATCACCAAAGTAGGTAAATGTCAAATACATATATAGTCTAGTTTGTCAGTGACGAACAGGGCTAACATCCCAGTTAAGCGTACCAAGCTTTTTTTTATTCTCCTTCTACCTTCCCTGATGTTTTTTGCTTGCACGATTTTCACACGCTCTATCCTCACGTAATGTGCGGGAACGATTTCCTCTGGCAATATTTGTATCGTCATCTATCCTTACTATCCTTCAAACCTTCACCGTATTTAAAAATATGTTTAAACAGATTATTGTTATTTTTTAAACTATACATTGTGTATGTTCTCACCCATTCAATCGTCATTTGACCAATCATACCTGATCTCCGCTCTACATACCTCACAAGTCGACCTCGGTGGTATTGTGGTAAAGTTATCACCTCAGGCCCTAATTTTATGGGTTCAAACTCAGCTAGGGTCGACGGATTTTGCTTTAGCGATAAAAATCCGTAGCGCGACTTCCTTCGGAGGAGAAGTAAAAGCCGTTTGGTGCCCTGTCTATTGTGGAATGTAAAGGAACCTTGAAAGCATGTGAAATTACCTCCTACCTGATTTTCTGTAAGCCCTTTCTCGCTCGTTCATATTAATCTCCCCCTGTTTCGGTGGCTGCGTGGTCTAAGGCGTCACTCTCATGTTGGACTAGACTTTCGATGACGGGAAATGGGGGGTTGAAACATTATTGGTTAAACTTAGTTTTTTTATCTAAAGTGGTTTTCCACACACTATAGGCCCCTGTAGGAGTCGTTTGTATCGAGTTATACTAATATTGTTAGTACTTATTATTGTGTGCCCTAGTAATGTGTGGAAATATACTTTATATACCTATTGTATGCCAACGGAAGTGACGGGCATAGTATGTTAACCGTGTAGATGCCTGATTGCTCGCCGTATACTATTTGTGAAATGCTGGTTACTCTTCAAGGAAATTAACCTTGGGTTCTCGTAACTCTCTAGGGAGTTAACTCAAACTACAGTAGCCCCGTGGCTTCTTTGGTGCTGACTGACAGCTCACAGCTGACTTCTGACAGTCAAAATTTAGGTATATACCTAAATTTTTACTGTAAGAAGTGACCGCTGCTAAACACATTTTTTATAGATCATATGGTTCGGCGTAGGGACACATAATTTGGTTGGTAACTTTTCAAAGCTTTTAGCTGTGAGCTGTCAAGTCAGCACCAAAGAAGCCATGGGGCTACTGTAGCAAGCTTATTTGTATATCTATCCTCATAGTAACTCTGTAAAACTAGGATTAAATACCCCTTGTTTCATTCATTATAATTTCATTATTGTTCATAAATAGACCTATCTGGTCTTAGTATGATATTAGCTAGGCTGGATTATTGTCATGTATGGTGGTTTAACCTTGTATTACTATTTGTTGCCTAACTTTGAATGCCGCTATGTTGAGACAGACGCTCCTTCCTAGGAGAATGAGCGTTAATCCTCATTTAAAGCGTCACTAAACTATTCTATAATATATACTTTCTTACTCCTGTTAGTGACTTGTCACCAAGGTGTTTATATATCTATTCCAGCGTATCGTGAATTTACGATCATGGTGACTGAATAAGTTATCTTTAAATAATAATGAACTGTTTGATAAATAATGTAATTAAATATATATGTAATTCTATTTCTCTTGTTTACATTTAATTAAACTGATTTGTTTAAAATTATATTTCTCTTATATCTCACCCTCACAAAATTCCCTTATTTTACTTTGTGTGTAATTGTAATCGTCACTTTTTTTTTTGGAGAAGCGAGGATTCACCGGTTGTTTATCGAGCTATCATTGATACCACAGCGACTCGGGTGTGCGAATATATTCTTGTTCGCAGTCGATACATCGTTTACAAGAGCAGTCCAGTTAACTGATTATAGAATTGGAATAAGGTCATTAAATAATAAGTTCCTTGTTTGTACCTACCCACCTTTATGTTCTGTGTTTACGTTTGTTAGTATTAAGAAGATAAACTTCGAAGCAAACATTCTCTGAGCCATTCCTGAAATAATTTTTAACTATGGCTCCTTCTAAATTAAGCAACATGATTAATCTTCTATTTAATTATGACTCTCAGTTCAACATATGCGTCCGCTTTCTTATTTATAGAAGGTACAAAGATCTAATATTGCAACTATCAGTTTTAAAACTCTTCAATTTGTCATTCTTTACAAATAAATCAGTACGTCTGTAAAAAATAACTTTTATGTACTAAAGTTATAAATCAAACTAAATCCAAGAAATTAATATTCTATAAAATACAAACTGAACTGCATCATCCAAGTATTTCAACATACAATAATCATGCACACTAACTAGGAACAAACTTCCTAATGTACCGCACACCCCACCACCGATATTTTTTACTGACGACGAATATTTGCTTGGTACTCACCGGACGATTATTGGTTGAGAATGCTCGCTCTTTTGTGGTGAATACCACCTACACCACTATACGTATGTATCGAGAGGTTTTTTTTTATTACTACCCACTCTCCTTCCATTCAGACTGGTAGATTTTCATTAAAATATATTTTCTTCATCCATATCCCGTTATTATAATTAATATATATGCATGCGTATAACCCTGAAGTTTAATGAGACGTGGCGAAAATAAAACTACTACACAAAAGAAACCGCGTCTAATAGTGTTCCCGCGCGGCGGCCTGGGTCGTCTATAATAATAGAAGAAAAAACCCGTTACGAGGATTAAACGAAAATCGATAGCTTCGGTGAAAAGGGATGTTTTCTCTTCACCCATTTGACTACAATGTGATGAGTAAAAAAAAAAGAGAGAGATGGTTTGGATGAGATACAACGCTTGATTGGACAGTGCTACACCCGGGGAGTATCTGAGGTTTGAACAAAAGTGAGATTTGTTGTTGTGTTTTACAACAAAATATGTTTGTTATAATTTAATTATCTCGTGGGTTTATAACTGTTAGTTTGTATGCATGTTTGATAAGTACTTTAATACGGTAGGGATGAGAAAGGAAGAATTTTAGAGGTAATATACCCGCATTTGAATAGAAGGAGAGTGGGAAACCATTTCGGAAAAACCACTCTCAGTAGACTCGACCGGTTAATGCTGTTACATTAGCCCCATGGCTTCTTTGGTGCTGACTGACAGCTCACAGCGGACAGCCTTAAAAAGTTACCAGACCAAATTACGTATCCCTACGCCGAACAAGATGATCTGCAAAAACATGTGTTTAGCAGCTTTCACTTTTGACAGTAAAAATTTAGGTATATACCTAAATATTCACTGTCAGAAGTCATCTGTGAGCTGTCAGTCAGCACCAAAGAAGTCATGGAGCTACTGTATTCAATATTTATTGATATTAGCATGTGCATAAAACTAAACTCTATGTTGTTACTGGAGAAACATTTCAATTATTTTGGCCAAACAAATTGAATGCTATAAAAACTGTAAGAATATTTGCACTCCCTTCGCCCGCACCTTAATGTATATTCTCGAATAGCATGGAAGGGTTCTTAGGTGCGGAGGAAAAAAAAAAGGTCAAGCTATTTAGTCATAGACAGGAAGATGGCTTAACCATGCGTCCCAACACTCCAGCCCCTGCCTCTTTTTCTTTGTGGCTTTGTGGCTTAAAAAACACACTCGTACACTTCGTGAATGTGGAATTCAATTAAGACAGACTACAACTAGACTTCTTTTATTTTATGTCTTTTTTTTTCTGTCTCGTTTGGAATGTTTTACATTGTTTTAATGTTTATTCTCTCTTTTGTTTACCAGGTGAGGGAGATTATTTCCAGTCCAAGGACAGACAACACTAGTGTGAGTAAAGTCAAGTTTTACCTCATCGCGAGAAATTAAACAATTTAGTTTTACGAGGTTGGAAAACAAAAAATGAACCGCCACGTCTTTCTTTTAACTAATAATTTACTAGATTGCTTTTGCTTTTATGTTATTTTTTTGCGTTATAAAAACAATTCTTTTTACTTTCTTTGTTAAAATTAGAGATTTGATGAGTTTGGCTACTATATACAAATTTTAAAATATTTCGGGAGTGAAAAATATTTCCTAGTTATAATGGAAGAATAATTTTGCAACTAATTGAACTAGATGGATTAGTTATTAAGAGCGTGCATCATATGTCAATCAACTCTGTGATACAGTCGGGTTAAAATAGTAAATTTACACGAAGAATATCGCACGTAGATCATTTCCGAAAACATTAATGGAGATAAAGAGTTAATAGAAGTTCCTAATATTGAACATTATCGAAAATATATTGAATGACATTTGGATAAAAACTGCATTAAAAAAGCCGTTTTTGACCATTTTAGAATGGCTTCACAGATAAGCACTGTGCACAAATCTTTATTCTGTATTAATAGGGACATACTATTGTAATTAACAAAAAACTTTGTCGCGTTGTCCCCCATCGTCACCACGTAAAATTTCGAATAATCTTTCAAATACGACTGCACTGCACACATTTCTGGCATAACGTAGGTGTTTTATTTCTCCTTTAACTTTCATACCTCGCGCGCGCACACAAAAAGCCGGAAGCAGAGTTGATCCTGAAAACGTACACTTTCTGAACAAACCGATTATAACAACACATGAAGTACTAACTAGCTTAATTCTAGAAAATATTCATCGCAACTATTGATTGGTCACTGTTAAAAAGGAGACACCTATTTCACCAATAGGCCTAATACATTTTGACCTAGCTTAAAAACAAACCCGTGACCAACGGCCGACCGACTGAACTAAGGTGTTGTGGACGATGCCATCCTGATATAATCGGGTAATCATACTATAATCTTATCTGAAAGTCATAAAAATTACATCTCATTCACTCAAAGTTGGGTTGCCAACTATTTATGTCGTTTCTGGGCTACATTACTCTGTATCTCAGTTTTCAGAAGGATTAGTCGGTACTAATGTACTGTTTCCAGGGGACGCCCAAATGTACTAATCGTACATCCTTTCCGTGGAAGCTCTTTGCATGTCCCGATGAGATGAGATGAGGTGATGATGGTAGGGAATATGAGGGGAAAGCCAATGAAGATATCAACCTAACTTAAGCCTTATTAAACAAACCCCCGATGATCATGGGAATTATTCCTCCTTCGTGAAGAAATACCCCTTACCAGCTGGGAATCGAACACGGAACCTATTAATCAGCAGCCAGGGGCTCTCAACATTACAGAAGGATTACTTAAAGAAAAAAAAAAGCTATGAGATAGTAATTCAATGAGCGAAGTAGTTTTATTTAGTGTGTGTAATTGATCTTAGGAAATATTTTATTTTTAAAAGATTTAAATACTTTCTATACTCATTGGAAAAGGGAAGAGACAAATGGTTACAAGAGTGAGTGAATTTCTCTTCAATTTTGTTTTTATGTTATCACATTGGAGTGTACTAAGGTCACTTTTAAATGCGAGGTGGGTGACCTGGTGGTCTAGGGGTAAGGTGTCGGACTTCTGTGATGGGGTCCGGGTTCAATCCTCGGTCCCGGCAAAGATTTATCTGATTACCAAACCCTTCCTTCACCTCTGACGAGACATCTTGTGAATGTGGGGAATGCCAGGCCTCCACCGTGGTTCGGATTCCACGTTAAACTGTAGGTCCTTCATTTCATCTCATATCACCCTACCATTACACATTAGCGTAAGTGCGTATAATCCGAACGGGTAGTAAGACGCGGTGCTAATAATAATAATAATAAACCGAAGTGTAGGGTAATGTGTTTGCTGTTCCACATAAAATACTTATAGTTTTTTTAATTATCTACTATGTGCATCTGGATGGAGAGAAAGTAGATGAAGATCAAAGAATACCATTATGATATACTGAAATATCTGAATTTATATATGTCATTCGATCACTAGTAGATGTTAAAATAATGTTTAGTAGCTGTTATAAAAAAATTCATGTTGAATTGTAACATATCTTGTAATATATCTCAAATTCGTTCATAATATACGTTTATCTAAGTTTTATTCTTGATTTAAAATGTTTTGAAGCTGCACCTAAAATACAATGGTCTGGGTCGTTTTCTTGAACTTCTTCTATATTATGTCTAAGTTTGTACTACCTTTCGCCCTTCACCTACAACCACACTTTGTGTCATTAAGAAAGAGGGGGAAGAAAATTACGAAACTTCTTATCTAAAGGTAAAGAGGAAAGCTCACTGCTAGATCTCAAATATCTTAAAATTTCCTGTTATGAGCCTATAAAAAAAATTACGCCTCTGTGGCGTAGTTGGTTAACGCGCTAGTCGTGTTTGAGCTCGACTGCTGAGGACGGGGAGATCAAGGTTCGAATCTCGGTCGGGTGAACTGGGGGTGGTTTTCCCTAAATGGTTTTCCACTCTCCCTCCACGCAAATGCGGGTTCACTTCCTCTAATTCAACCTTCCCAATTCCTAATCCATTAGCGTAATTAGTACTTAAAGCGTATAACCCGAACAGGTAGTAATACGCGGTGCTAATATATATATATATGTTTAGAGGAAAGCTAAATCTAGAGCCCTTTTTCACTAAAACTAGTCTCATAGCTCCGCAAATATGATTAAAAAATTGTGAAAATGAGCTGTCACATTTTCACACTATTTTTATTAATAAAACTAAATATATAGGGTTTTTAAGGAAAAAGGAGCCCTGTGGGAATCTTTCGATTTTATATTGGCGTGAACCATATTTTGAAATAACATATCGTAAAGTTAAATATTGCGTCAGAGCTGAATATTTACTCGGCAATTTCTATCACCGAGGCGGCCTCCTTGATATAAATTATTTTGTTTGCTTATATAGGATAAATTATACTTCTCTCTCGCCTCAAATAGGAAATATCTCGACACTAACTTTTTTTTTTTTCAAAAATCTTTACCAATTCCCCTAAAGCCTACCACGCACCCTTTAATATGTAATAATCTAAAAGTACATATACTTTAGAAGCTTTGCGGAAGTTTCCCTCCTGATTGATATTCCTCTCCTATTTTCACCCTGAAGGAGCTATCTGTAGTTTAAAAAAATAAGGTTTACCCAAAGATTGCGATCTCTCATTTCGTTACGGGAAATTCTCTTTTTAATCTTCCCTCCCTGCCTCCAACCTAGTCCCCCTCCTTTCACCACCTCCAACATATATTTTCAAGTTGTATCCGCCCACGTGACCTGGCCCGTTCTGAACCTTTCGGTTCAACTCTATGCGTGCACGGGTCTTTCCGAACTGCACCCCGAATTTCATTTGGTTTTATTTCCATCTCAATCTATCTGTTGTCAGTAGGGGGTGGGGGGGGGGAGATAATATCACAGAGACTGCTGAGCTTAGGCTACCTTCTTCACAGTTACCTCCAGGGGGCGTAATCCAAAATATACCAGTGCTGGAGCTCTTTATTTGTGTTGTTGTAGGGGGCGGAGGGGAGGTCCCTTGGGTTTGCTTGCGTCTGTTTATCACTATAGTTTAAAGGGATCTTGGGTGTGATGAGAGAGTTATGGGTTTCAACCCCCTCCCCTCCTGACTACCCCCACCTCCTCTATGAAATATTCTTAAGTTTTTTAATATGAATCTTAAGATGGCCTTGTATAAAACTTCAAATAGAGGCATTCACTTTCTAAAAAAAATGTCCAGGTAAGGACTATTCGAAATAGCTTTTAAGAAACATCTAATTTTTTTTTAATATTCCAGGTGAATATAATTCTAAATTACTTCTAGAGGCATCTGATTTTTAAAATTTACCCTTAGGTGGACCACTCCAATAATTAGCATGTACCCGCCTCGGTGGCGTAGTTGGCTAACGCGCTTGTCGTATTTAGCTCGACTGCTGAGGACGGGGAGATCGAGGTTCGAATCTCGGTCGGGTGAACTGGGGGTGTTTTTCCTAAATGGTTTTCCACTCTACCTCCACGCAAATGCGGGTTCACTTCCTCTAATTAAACCTTCCCAATTCCTAATCCATTAGCGTAATTAGTACTTAAAGCGTATAACCCGAATGGGTAGTAAGACGCGGTGCTAAATAAATAAATAAATTAGCTTGTAGAAGAATTCAATTTTCAAAAATTTGTTGGGGGAAGACCACTTCAAATAGCTTCTAGATGCATCTAATTTTTGAAAAAAAAAAAAAAAAAGTGAAGAACACACTAGTATAAATAGCTTCTTAGGGCATCCAAATTAAAAAATAATAATCTATGTGATGATCACTCCAAATAGATTCTAGGGAATTTGATTTATAAAAAGAAAATCTTGTAAGCCCTTTTTAAATAGCTTTTTAGCTACGCTCCGGCTCCACTACACCCCTGCCACTTACCTCTATTAACTGGGCCGCCCACACAGCGCTGGAGGAGGGGGGGGGGGGGCACAGGTAGTTTGCCCCAATCGCCCAAACATCTAGTGCCTAGTCTTGCCGTAACAACATCACACGTGCATTTAAGACGAGGCATTGTTTTTTATAAACTCTGCTATTTTTTAAAGTCCTAGTTTAGTTAAGATAATAATGTAGCTTAGTGAAGGAAGGAAACTTTTTACTTTTTTCTTTCATTTTACACTTTAATGTTTTTACACATGTTAGTAAAAATGAATCACGTAAATCAGGATGATTACCAATGCTGCAGAGTCGTGAAGTTGGAGTCGTCTGTTAAAATGTACCGTTTCAAACTCCAGCTTCAAAATAAAAAACTTAAAAGTATTATGACAATATTTTATCCCTTTTCTTTTACTATTTAGTGCCAATATTTGTAATTTGGATTGATAAATTCACAATATCAAAGAAGATTCCTATGAAGTAGTGTAGTATTTTACTGAAGAAAAATATGTTTAGCCATTTATGAAGGAGTCTGAATCAAAGGTTTGGTGTACCAACTCCACAGCCCTGGTGATTGCCCCCTCACCCCCCGCCCGAATACCCTGAATCCTCTGGGTGGCCTTACCTCTGTAAAAATATGTACACACTAACGAACAAACAGGTAAACGCCGCCTCAGTGTTTTTGTCAGAGCTCAAAACGTTATTATTCTTTGTTGGATCATTGATCAGGCCGGTCATTTTAGTTTGTAAATTTTTTTTCATTATATATTTATATACAGCGCTTGAATTTTAACAGCGTTATCCACAACGGTGTGCGGTCAGAGGCATCAGTCCCGTCTCGTCTGGGTTTGCCGGTCTGACAGATTGGTCGGTGCTCGACGACTCCAGGCCGAGTGTTCTGAAATGTTTTTATTTTTCACCAAACTAAACAGGTTTACGACTCTCTCTCTTCCCACACAGATGCGGGTGCATTTTCTCTAGGTCATTACCTTTTTCGTATCCACGTCATTAGTGTGAACATGCGAATATCCCGTACGGATGGAGCACGAGGAAAAATACATAAACACGGGTTATACGTTCATGTATTAATTACATTAATGCGCTAAAGATGATGAGGGTTGAATGAAGAGTAAGTGTACCCTTATTTTCATCGAGGGAGAGTTGAAAATAATTTTGTAAAAAACCATCGATACACCCGACCTTAATTCGACAGTTTAGTTTATTGAGAAAGAGGTGACCTGGTGGTCTAGGGGTAAGGTGTCAGACTTCTGTGCTGGCGGCCGATGTTCAATCCTCGGTCCTGGCACAGATCTTTTGATTACCAAACCCTCCTTCACCTCTGACAAGACATCTTGTGAATGTGGGGAATGCCAGGCCTCCCCCGTGGTTCGGATTCCACGTTAAACTGTAGGTCCTCGATTTCATCTCACAATCACCCTACCATTACACATTAGCGTAAGTGCGTATAACCCGAATGCGTAGTAACGCGGTGCTAATAATAATAATAATAATATAATAATAATTTGCGAAAGAGTAGCCTTAGGCCATGCAGCTACAGAAGCGGGTGAGAAATAATCCTTAACGATTCATATAAATAAACTAGGTCCTTGGATTTTTAAGAAAACAAGATTAATCCTCAAACTTTTAGTAAAAGCGGTTCAACTTCTTTACAGACTCTTCCCTCCAACCCCCTCCCCTCCCATTATCTGAGATTCATGCACTTAACCATAATATTAAAAGCAAAACGTTTAAGATGGGTTATCTCACCGACGTACCGACATGTTTTTTCAAGTGCGCTTAGTTGTGTTTTACTCGTCTTCCGCGCAGTTTTGGTATATGAGAAGAAGGGGCTAACAGGGCATGTGGGAGGAGGTGGGAGGAGATGACTTCGCCGTCGACGATGTCATTAAAGCCCCTAGAGTAAATTAAAGCAAGACAAACAAACATATAAACAGCTGTGGAATATTCTTAGTCTTAGAACCTCGCCTCTAAGCTTTTTCCTCTTTCTCCACTTCTCGTTTCATTTCGCGACGTCTTGACTACCCCCTTCCTCCTCATTGCTTCAACCCCCTCCTCAGGACCTCGATGAGACGGTATTCAAATGTTGTGGAATCCTAAGGATGTTTGTAGCTCAAACTACTACTGTCGGCGTTCCCTGGCTCTCATTTTATTCAATCTTTTTTATATTACGGTACGCATGAAAAAAAAAAAAACTGATTGGTCCACTAGGTTGAGTGGAGTAGAAGTGGCGTTAAAGTGGGTTGGAGTATTTTTGTAGTTTATATATCAAAACAATTTTTAGTCAAAAGAAATGAAATATTTATCCAGTATAAACATAGAATTTAATTTTCTTCACGTGGTGACCTTAACAGATCTTCAATATTTGTCAAGGGTGCCCTAGAATTTAATAGCGTTTCGCTTTATTAAAAAGTTTCTCATATAATGGCGCTGCGCTCATGACAGATATTCAACAACTGTTGATATCACCATGTAAAGAAAATTAATCTCTGTTTCTACTGGAGCAATATTTGGTTTATTTGGCTAAAAAAAGGTTTTACTATAAAAACTGCAAAAACTCTGCCCTTAACTCGTCTCCCCTTCCATCCCACTGCTATATTTTCAAGAAATGACGACATAGTGTGAGTGGAGTGCTGAACTCCAGTTTCACAAACCCGCTTTGTGACGCGCCTGGACTATCGAGACGTCACGTAGGCCTATTGGAAACTACTGGTCGAGTTGTAGCTTGTAACTACTCATTATTTTACCCACACGCTCTCTGTTTAGCTGCGAAAGCTACAATTTTTTTTTTTTTTACTTTTCTTAGATGATAATAATTGGTTAAACAGTTTATCACCCAACGGCATGTTCTTTGCGTTTTCCATCATTTTGTTGAATGTTTGATCCCAATTTTAACTCGACCGTTTGATATTTAGTCATTCTGTTGGTTCTGCGTTGACCAATTTTGACGAAATATGGCAGGGACATTTTTTGATCTACCGAACGAACGATGTATATAGTTTTGGGAACTGAATATCTCTTTGGATATCGTTCAAAAAATGTCTCGTTTAATAATAACAAATCCCATGGGATTATAATTTTAAAATACTAAGCACTCGATCGAACACCTTTTGCGAGACTGAAGTGTTGAACCACGTGAGCCACGGTTATCCTCTATTAATATAATGTAGGCCTACTATTGAATATATTATTCATTTATTTTCTGTCTAACTTGATCAACAAGGAAAAATATCAATTTAAAATCCAAAGAGAAAAAGAAGATACAATTGAGTAAAGATAAAATATCAAGATGTTGGGCGTTTGAGATAATTTCGAGTAAATCGATTTTTTTCTCTTTTTCCCTCCAGTAAACTACCCTTAATTTTAGGGTTGGATGTTTAATTCCCAAAAAACCCTCAGGGAGAACTTTATGAAAACCCCAGATACCAAGTTTTAGCCCAATCGGTAAAATAGTTTTGACTCTAGACCGAGGTACGGATGGATAGACAGACAGCATTGCGAAAACTATTTTTTTGGCCAAACATTTAACAAAATCTCGAGTTCAATTGTTTTTTGTTTTTTTTACAATCACAATACTTCTCGCTCTGAGATGTCGAGATAAAGTAAAAATATATATTTCTGATAGACTGGATAGCGAATATTATATTTGGCTTTCGAAATAAATCGAATGAAGGTTTTATGTATATAAATATTTTAATTTTAAAACTCGATACTATAATTGTTTACCTTCTATTACTTTGTGACCTGGACTCTCAATGACGGAGATATTGAGGTTGGAATCTCGTTTGTGTCTACTGAGGGTAGTTTTTTCCTAAATGGTTTTCCACTCTCCCTCTACGTAAATGTGGGTACAGTTTTTCTAAATTAAACCTTCCTCATCCCTAACACATTAGCGTAATCTATACTTATAAAATAACATGTCCTGACTGACTGACTGATTCATCATCGCCGAGCGCAAACTATCAAGGCTACAAGCATGAAATTCGGACTGTATATTCATTTTGTTATGTAGGCACCCACTAAGAAAGGATTTTAGAAAATTCCACCCCAAAGGGGTCAAAATAGGGGATGATAATATGTATGAAAGTCCGTCATTTTGAAAGTTACATAAACAAAATTTTATATTTCGGTTATTGACAAACAAATAAATACGTGTTTCAGGAATTTTGGAAATTTTATTTAATAAGGGATGAAAAAGGGGGTGAAAGTTTTTATCGGACTTGCATTATTTTTGATCTGAGGTCAAGTTATGGTCATCAACGTAACGTAATATTTTAAATTAATCTGTAAATACATATGTATATTTTCGTATTTGTATATAATCAACTTCCACGCGAGCAAAGCCGCGGGCAACAGCTATCTAGTTAG
Organism: Timema cristinae; assembly: GCA_039000515.1. Classification (NCBI taxonomy): domain Eukaryota; kingdom Metazoa; phylum Arthropoda; class Insecta; order Phasmatodea; family Timematidae; genus Timema; species Timema cristinae. The sequence continues at coordinate 59,430,034 of JBCFYV010000935.1, forward strand.
TACATATACGTAAAACCCGAATGCGTGGTAAGACATGGTTCTAAAAAAAATATTAGGTAACCTGGTGGTCTAAGGATAAGGTGTCAGACTTCTGTGCTGGGGGTCCGGGGTTCAATCCTCAGTCCCGGCACAGATTTATCTGATTGGTAAACCCTTCCTTCACCTCTGACAAGACGTGTGTTAATCACAACTTGAGAATGTGTGGAATGCCAGGCCTCTACCGTGGTTCGGATCCCACGTTAAACTGTAGGTTCTCCATTTCATCTCACAATCACCCTACCATTACACATTAGCGTAAGTGCGTATAACCCGAACGGTTAGTAAGACACGGTGATAATAATAATATTATTTTTTTAAATATTACTTTTTTATGTTAAACAATCATTTTGACAGAGCTCTTAATAGAAAGGACAATTATTGTATTGAATCATCATACTCTACTATCCTTTACACTCGAATGAACTCTTGAGTCGACAAATATCGCGCCCGTTATTCGCAAAACTAGGAGAAATCATGTAAACTTGTACGTAATTTGGAGATAGTGCTGTACAAAAACCGTGCAAGGAAGCATGTTTAAATTATGTAAAGTTAAAGATTACTTATTTTAGAGGAGGAGGAGACGTAATGTGGGTTTTATCGCACAGAAGACATTTTCTTTTTTCTTTATCCCTAGCTCTCTTATCCGTGTTCTTCTTTGTGCTGTGACGTTTACATTTTCACCCGCCAGAGAAAAAAAAATCACGTAAAATATCAAAACAAAGCCGCAAAGCCGTGATTTTTTTTATAGGGTCAACGTTTCTTTAAACTATGCGAGTGTAAAGTTGTGTTTTCGAATTAAAGTACTGGTAATTTTGTTTTTGTTCGGAGAGACTATAAATTAAAGAGAGACTCTTTAAAGTCACATCGATAAGACTTATATAAAAAAAATCCATCGTTTTCTACTATTCATCTTTACTATCCGCAGGGTTTTTTCAACCGCGTTTTACTACTCTTTCGGCTTATATTCATACGTACTTATTATAGGGTAAGTATGAGAAAGGTAGAATATAAAGTAAGTGTACCTGCATCTACGTGAATTTTTTTTTATGGAAAATCGTTTTGAAAGAAGAATACTTTGAATATCCAGCTGGGATTTGAAGCACAGCGTCCTCGTCACCAGTAAATCGTACTACGTAAATGAGCTCGACATGTAGACCACGTGTCCAGTGGTATGGGTTTCCCTACAATGATGCCAAGCATGCGAATGGGAAAGTACCAAATATCGTTTTAATACCAACATTTTCCCCCTTTGGTGGTCGAATGGTTTGTGTCGTCACTTTTGCAAATAGACTGTATTTTCAAATACGATGAAATTTCGATTAAAATCCAGGTCTGGTGTACTGAGGTAGTTTTTTCCTAAATTGTTTTTCCACTGCCCCTCCACGGATGAGAGTACACTTCTTCTAGATTCAACCTTTCTTATCCCTAACACACTAGCGTAATTAATAAGCGTATAACCTTAATGGGCGGTGAAACGTGACGACGACAAAAAAACAGTCTTACTCTTGACACAAACTGATTTTCAAGAAAGAAACAAAATTGGGGAAACTTTAATAGCCTGTTACAAACATGTGTTTGAATTATGTTTAGGATTAAAAATACAATTATGTAACCTAGAGTACAATTCTGGATGAGTGAATATGAGTTGTTAAACTCATGCAAAATTTAGAATTAAATCAATCAAACATAAAATATTGTATGTACTGTACATCGAAGTATTAACGAATGTTGAACGCTGCCATCAATATGTTGGGAAATAAGGGCCTCTTTCCTTGGACATACCTGAAATGATGCACTTTAAATTTTATACAAATTACCATCTGCTTTGCGACTTTGAACGATTAAAATTGTGGTATTCATAGGAGAAGCTGACTATTTGACATCTAGTCGCTTTTGTCGGATTTAAATGTTTTGAGTCTTTGGTGAAAAACATGTTATATTATTATGATACCATCTGGAGGCTTAGGCGAACTTTCAAGTACACATGACTTTGACCCAATAGCCAGAAGGCCGTGGTTATGTTCAAGTAGCTAAGATAGATAGACGATTAAAGAGGAAGGATGGTGGAAGGATAGAGGAAATAGGGATGCATTCTTTTAAAAAATGACCCGGCCGAAAACGACGATGATAATGATAGTGATTGATGAAACACTTAACACTGATGGTATTTTAACATACGAATAATAATTCTCCCAACTTTATTTTACGTAACACCTTTATTCTCAGACGGTGTTTTTTTTTTTTTTACAGCTATACGCGGCCTTTTAAATTGTGTCCTATCATCGGTTATCTTTACGAGACAATACCCCTCTAAATAAAAATGGTGTGCGTTATTTTCAACTGACATGTTCTTCTTGAAAGCAGTGTTTCCAAAAGACAGGAAAAGATAATCCTATCTACCCACCTTATTCCCTTTGATGTCGATCGGCGGACGGAACAACCACAGCACGTATGTCCTCACGTTCTACAATGTCCGTCCGGAGTTGTTTTTCAGACCTTGGGGTTAGCATCTGTGGGAATTGCCCCTGAGAGATGGGACAGGCCACCGACCCGCCGTACGTACTTATAAATAAACGTCCCAGAGTAAAACAGAGGCAAGGAAAGGAGGATAGTAATAAAGTCCACAGCAAAAGTAGCTTCAACGAGTTATTAATTCGTTCCTTTCCAGTCACGAGATCTTCTCGTTTGTTACATGATGCAGAGGGTGGTTTTGGGAGACTTTGGGGGGGGGGGTCGGTGAGAGGGGGAGAAGAATGGAAATATGCTGTTATGTAGCGCCAGTTCGTTGTACTAAGTATGTTCTGCACATGTTATTACTTAGTAGTAGTAGTAGTATGAACTGGGTTACGAAATAATTACTTAAAAGAGCCTTCAGCAATGAATCAACTGTAACGAGCTTAAACATATTTAGTAAAAATATCGTATCACTAAGGTGATATGGTCACGTGAGAATAATGGAGAGGCAGGAGGATGTTGGATTTGTATGGAGGTGGGGGGGGGGAGCTGAGAGGAAGACCAAGGGCAGGTGGTTAAAGGAAATTGGGAGGAGAAAGAAGAGGACTGGGCCAAGGTGGAGGAAGAGAGGTGGTGGAGAGGTTTATGTTCCAAACAGACCCAGCGAGTGGCTGGCAGCTGATTGTGATGATGATGATGAGATGATGATATGATGGTCTGCGTAAGGCCTGACGTTAGTGACATAGGGTTAGTGTGAGAAAAGAATTGGAATTTATGGGACTGACTTTATCGTAACTCATTTGATGTTTTTTTTGTTTAACGTATTTAGGATGAATATAACTTGAGTTGTAAACTTTATTTTTTCATTTATAAAGAACATTCGCTCAATTTAAATAGATTGAAGGTTTTCCGTAAATAATTAAATGCACATTTCTCATTTTACAACCACAATCCTGGGTGTTTCTTTGTGCTAAACTCCCGGCTATCCACCGCTTACGATAGTTATTTTGAAGATATTGCCCTAAAAAAAAGGTAAATATATCATATCAACCGGTTGAGTCGCCTTTTCCTGCTCATTTCCGGCAGATTTGCGAGCTCAGTCCACGTGGCCGAGTAACGGATCTAGTGGGCCCCGAGTTCAATCCTAAACAGGTCACTAGATAATCTTTTGTGTGTTTAGGGGTTTGCTACAAAATCCAAATAAAAATATTATTTACTAGATTTTTTTAAATTTATCAAAATCTGAGCCAGAAGAGATTAAATAAAGAGGTTTTTACTCTCTATGAAGCAAAGAAAAGTATTGCCCGGGTGACCACGTAATGCATTGCCTCTTGAAACACCGGGTACTTCTGTGTATTCATATCGTTACGTATCGTCTGTGTTTTGTTTTTATTGCAATGCATTGTTTATCTGTCTCCGGTCCTCTTCCATCCCAAAAGCACACATTCCCGTCCCTGTTTGGACCTTGCATGGTTGGACCGGGAACGGGCCGGAATTCCAGCCCGGCATCAATGTCCTCCCACAGGAAGGCCCCGAGGAATGTGGCAGGACGCACGCGAGAGTCCTGTTCCTCATGAAATGTAAACCACACCCGGGAATGTCGTGACCCCCGTCCTCCACCCGGGAATGTCGTGCCACCACGGTTCCTCTCCTATTTGGTGACGGATATCCTAGCCACACTGACGGGATAATGTCCTAGCCACGACTGACGGGATACTGACCTATCCACGACTGACGGGATAATGTTCCTAGCTCACGAATGACGGGATAATGTTCTAGCCATGACTGACGGGAAAATGTCCTAGCCACGACTGACGGGATAATTTCCTAGCGACGAATGACGGGATAATGTCCTAGCCACGACTGACGGGATAATGTCCTAGCCACGACTGACGGGATAATGTTCCTAGCCATGACTGACGGGATAATTCCTAGCCACGAATGACGGGATAATGTCTAGCCACGACTGACGGGATAATGTCCTAGCCACGAATGACGGGATAATGTCCTAGCCACGACTGACGGGATAATGTCCTAGCCACGAATGACGGGATAATGTCTAGCCATGACTGACGGGATAATATCCTAGCCACGACTGACGGGATAATTTCCGAGCGGAACTGAATGACGGGATAATGTTCTAGCCACGACTGACGGATACAGTCCTAGCCACGATTCATGTTCATATTCTAGTGGTTCATTATGGTTCCGAGGGAATGCCAAGGTACCCTTCGTTTATCCATAAACGTGGCGAGCTTGCTTTTCATTATTCAACTATGGTGAAATTTATAACGTACCTTCAGATTGAAAGGGAAAACTATTTTAACAGTTACACAAGCTACCAATACGATTTTAATATATTCATAAATCAAGTTATGTAATGTGCAGCTGTCACTTTTGATAGATATTATAAATACCTATAAAAATAACACCAATAATATAGTGAAATTTTATCAATGTTGACCGTAAAAATATGTTTGTTTTTTCTAAAAAATCTTACCAGAATCTACTGAATTTAGTTTTTTAGTACGCTTTAGTGACAGCAGAGTCGATATCAGTGGTCCTAGAGTAAAGTGCTCGCCTCAGGACCCGATGTTCGTGGGTTCAAACCCGGCCGGGGTCGACGGATTTTACTTGCGATAAAAATCCGTAGCACAACTTCCTTCGGAGGGAAGTAAAGCCGTCGGTCCCATGTTGATTGTGACATGTGAAATAATCCTGGAAGGTATGTGAATATACCTTTCCCAACAAAATTGGTAGGCTCTTTCACTTTCGCTCATAGAAATTCTCATTTGCTGATATAATCGGTTGGTTCTGAAATGCATGTGAATTATTCAAATAATTAAATAAAAATAAAAGTTTAGGATTAGCTTGCGGATTTCGGGATATTTAAATTAAATTGGTCAATGACGTTTATCACAGTTGGTAGGGCATCTGCCAATTAAGATAAAATTCCCGAGTTCGCTTCCCGGCGCGCTCAAGAAACGTAGACTTGGATTTGTGTTGTATCCAGAGTTAGTTTGGTTTGTAAGTCGTGTGTTGATGCACTCAACTGGGTCATAAAGGGCAGAGTTAGTTTGGTTTGTAAGTCGTGTGTTGATGCACTCAACTGGGTCATAAAGGGCGTGGTTGAAAAATAGGTAGAATCTACAGAAACGCTCCATCATTCGCATGGGCAGAGGATTGAAAATCACACGCGAGTGGGGCAAGGGAGTAAACAATTCCAGTCCGTCTGCGATTCAAATTCTGTTATCTTTAATCAAAGACAGGCGTGTTAACCTCTACACCAACGCTGACAGGTTCAACGTAAATCTAGTCGAGACAGAAGCCATTAATTTATATTTCCTCGGCTCTGGGCGCTGACTTCTAATACCATCGGTGAATTTAAATTAAATATTTAGGATGATTAAAGTTGACATGCTAGGTAAAACATGTTTTTTTTTAAATTAAAATAAACACGATCGTTAAAATTCCACATTGTGAGTGAAGGGTTGGAACGATGACGCCCTTCCCCTAAAATCCACTCACCGTGGCGACAGGCTGACACGCTAGAAGGGTGAAAATCTGCTTGATGAGAAGTAATTATTAAAACACATATTATTATTATCTTTTCGCTCCTTCTCTGGTTTTTCATATATAGTTTTTTTCTTTTTTTCTCTCTCTCTTCGCTACCGACAAAAATAAATGAAACAAAATGTAATTGCGAAACATCAAATTTACATTAGTGCTAGCAAGAGAAACTGGTGGGGGATGAAATGTATGAGGAGGAGGGAGGGTGGTGATAGCGTGTAGGGGGTAAGAGGGAGGAGAGAGGTAAATTAAAATGAATGATGATTAAAAATATTTCTCCTCCACCCCCACTTCTTCCCCCCCCCCCCAGCCGTGACAAGTTATTAATATAACTGCCGCCATGATCACATATGACTCACCTTGTACTGAGGATTAAACGAAAAACCGATTTAAATATTTGAAAAAAAAAAAACTTTTTTTAAAAACCAATATCAATTAAGAAAAAAAAAGTCAATTGCATACGTATCAACACGACTCTTTAAAACTATACTTCCAATGGATTATTTAGTTCCGGGATGACACTAGTATGACATTATTTTATTTTGTGTTTATATTGTGTTCGGTAATTAATTAAACCTCAACTATTAATTCAATAACTATTTGAGTTATTTAACGTGCACCTTCTGAACTGACTTATTATATCAACACACGATTTATAAACTAGCTTAAAATCTAGAACAGACATAACACCCTTCCGCCCCACCCCCCTCCCCCGTTGCACACCCTTACCCGATCCATCAATACGGTTTAAGGGTAAATTCACATTTCACTAATGATATAGGCCTATTTTTAGGCCAAGCCAGTAATTGAACTAAGACCCTTAACTACATAATCATATAGGCTACTGACTGAGCAAAGGTGTCGAAGCTGGGTTTTTATTAAAATGTTTGATTTACTGACGTGCGCTTACCGCGTTTTATTTCCATTCTTATTTTCCTATCAACTATGCTAATGAGGGTGCATACTCTCTAAATACGTCCTTTTAATATAAGTTCCTTATATTATTAAGTCATCGATAGCCTTTTTGTTGAACGTATTGTGGATACTAGAGGAACTTATTCGTGTAGAGGCAACTGGGATTGAACCAAGGTCTGTTAAATTCACACGAGGTTGAGTTTTACTTTTACAGTTCAATTTTAATGAGAAGCCCTTTCTAAAAAAATACAAAAAAATAAAACTATAAAAAAGTATAGATGGTAGAATTCACTACTTTACGAACCCGAATTGCTTATTTTACCTTTGAATCCCGAATTCGAGTCAGAATCTTGGAAAAATTATAAACATAGAGGAAATAGGCAATATAACAATAGTATAAAATATAACTCGTTATTAAATGTTAACTTAAGTTGCTAAAATGCATTTATTATAACAATCATACATTTAGTTAAGTGATAAATTAATGGTCAGGGGTCGGTTGTTAATTTTTTCCATAATTATGTTGGAGTTTGAACAACCAAAAAACCCGCCTTGGTGGCGTACTTAGCTAACGCGCTAGTTTCGTGTTGAGCTAGACTGCTGAGGACGGGGAGATCAAGGTTCGAATCTCGGTCGGGTGAACCGGGAGGGTGTTTTCTAAATGGTTTGCCATTCTCCCTCCGCGCAAATGTGTGTTCACTTTATCTAAATTCAACCTTCACAATTCCTAACCCATTAGCGTAATTTGTACTTAAGCGTATAATCCGAACGGGTAGTAAGACGCAGTGCTAATAAAAAAAAAGGATTATTATAGCTTTAAAATAAATTCTAACTCCAAATTTCGAAGAAAAACAAACCTTCTCTCGAATCCGATATTTCCTCGAATCCTTGAATCTACTAAAGGATTCGAGGACCCCATCCTTAAAAGGAAGGTCATTTAGGGAAAATTGCTAATGTAGTAAAAGGCCCCTGCTGTAAACCTTGGGAAGGGTGAAGTGGGCTGAGAGTGTTTGGAGGAAAGAGGGGAGGAAATAAAGTTCGCCTTTATCACGGCCACAAAATCTGTCCGACACACATCTCCCCAGAATTCCCTCTAGTTTTCGAGACTTAGCCCCGTTTTCTCCCAGTCTTTCGATTCTGCAACATCACTGGTACGAGGCAGGGTCTCCCCTACAAAAGTCAACATTTACTTCATCATAATATGAGGACATGTCTCGAAGAAGAGGGGGGTGGGTTCAGGAGGTGAGGAGGGTGAAAAGATAAACTGCAGGCTGGGTTTACCTGTGGGAACGAAAGTGCGGGGGTGGGGGCAGGAAATTGTTAGCTAGGGGTGTATGTGAGTTAGTTTGGCCGGATGAGATGAAATCCTGAAAAATGGAGGAGGGGAAGGGACAATGGGTTGGAAGCTATAGTTGTACCTCGAGTTCTCTACCCTCCAAACAATAAATATTAGTTCAAAATTAGCTCACAGTACTTAGCTTAGTCCCAAACAAATATATCATATTTGGATGATACATAAATCATTATATTACTACATCAACCCTACCCCATTGTTTAAATTGGTGTATAAAGTTCAATTTTCACAGGAATTACGTTTTAGAAAATACCTTTTTTTTGTCATAATTGATAAAATTTCATCATATTATTTTTTATTATTAGCACCGCGTCTTACTACCCGTTCGGGTTGTACGCACTTACGCTAATATGTAAGGGTAGGGTGATTGTGAGATTAAATGGAGGACCTACAGTTTAACGTGGAATCCGAACCATGGTGAAGGCCTGGTATTCCTCACATTCACAAGTTGTGATTAATACACGTCTTGTCAGAGGTGAAGGGAGGGTTTGGCAAACAGATAAATCTGTGCCAGGACCTAGGATTGAACCCCGGACCTCCAACACAGAAGTATGACTGACACCTTACCCCTAAACCAGCAGTTCACTAATATACGTATTGTTATTTGAAAGGTATTGATAACATCTATCAAAAGTGACAGCTGCAGATCACATAACTTGACGTAGGTACCAATATGTAAACGTAGATCTAATAACTTTTATAACTGTCAGATAAGGTTCTTCTTATGGAAATTGGACTATAGCACGGATGGCTTGTCAGATAAGGAGCATGGGGAGAAAAATTAACTTAACCTAAGGTGGCCCATTTGTTTCTAGCTAGTCAATCCTATAGCTCCGGGAATTATTATATATTCAAATAAAAAGAAATCATATCCAAAAGTATTAATTTTTCTTTCTGGAGAGAAGATAGGAAACGAAACTGTGAAAATTCGTTCCCAAGGCACCTGACCTATAATCAAACCCCGGAATAAAATGTTGGAGATATACAATCTTTTATATGCGTGGCTGTATATATTACTGGAATTTAACTTTTATATTCCATGCCATTTGATTTAAGGGTGACTTTTTCACAGCCCTTTTTTCAATCTTCTCTTTATGAAGAAAAATAGTATTTTGATGATTGTTCTTCCTGGTGGAAAGAATAGTTCTTAGTGTTAGGGATATATATAATATATAATATAAGTTAGGTGGGGTGGAATGGGGCTTGAGGATGGATAATTGTTTTTGCAGTTTTTATAAAATAAAATATTTTGGTAGAAATAAATCAAATATTGCTTCAGTACAGACATCGGGTTTAATTTTCTTCCCATGGTGACATCAACAATATTGTTAAATATATGTATACATGCCATGACTATAGCGGCATTAGATGACAACTTTTTAAATTGAGAGAAAAAATGTTCGTTAAACCCCAGGATACCATCGAAAGTTATTCAACAACTATTGATGTAACCATGTGAAGAAAATTACACTTTTATATTTCTACTGGAGCAATATTTTAGTTATTTTGACAAAAAAAAAGTTTATCTTTAAATCCTGCAAGACACACTCGTATCCCCTTACACACCCATCTTAAATTTGTCTTCGTTGGTCAAATAAAATTGTTTACCATAGTCAGCGTTTTACAATCCATATGTGCTATCCGGACATTTCATAAATGTACTAGGGATGAGGGAGTTAAAATCTAGATGAGTGTGAAACCAACAATTTAGGAGGGGAAAAAAACAACATACACTTTAGTACTCCTGGACGAGTTTCATACAACACATCGTAGAATTAAATATTACTTTAGAGATGAACGTATGCGCAGCAATTTCTCGCTTACCGAGCACGTCGCTTAGTGTCAAGTATGCTTTGATAGGCCAAGCTAGCTTTAACAGTCGTAAAAGCTGAACATATAAAGCCTGACTCTCAAAAGTACCACTTAATTAACCCCCTATATCTCCCCGTCAAGTGAATAAATAGTACTTCGCTCTGGCATAGAATGAAATTACGAAAGCGGTAAAATAAGTTGAACTACCCGAGTTTTGTATTTATTCGCCTTCCGGCCGGCATATGGCCGAGCGGAACTGAGGAAAGAGGGGGACATTGAAGTGGTAGTAGCTAGAAGTGTAGCTTGCTTCAACTCTGAGAACAAACCACTCATGGGCTAGCAGTTTGATTCCAGCACACTTACTAAACGTCCGAATTAAGCCGGCATTGGTGGAGTAGAGGTTTTGGGAGCAGTGATATGGCTTCCCTTTCGGTCTTATAATCGAAACCTTTATTATTACTGTTGCTATTGTTTTAATTGGGCGATTAATGAAAAGTCAATTCTACAACGACTTTTGTACCAGTGTTACACTGAACTATAATTCCCTCCCTACATATTTTCTCATATCACTGAAATAAATATTCCATCCTCCCCCACTATTCTTTCTGGGATTCAAACCAAAGTGACTCAGGTGGAGGCAAATGAAACCAGATCTTAATGTGGGGATGTAGGTTTTTATATTAAAGCATTATTTGGCAAATAAAATCAAATATTGCTTCATTACAAACATAGAATTTAATTATCTTAACATGGAGACCTTAACAATTCTTGAATATATGTCAAGCATATAGCATTAGCTACAAAACAAGGAGAATGAAGACGATTTGGCTTGACCTACTTACCCCATTGTACTGTCCAAAGCGTCGCACGACGTTCCCACAATTTAACAACACCACATCCGATCAAGACCGCGACGCGTAAAGAACTGACGGAGCCAACCCAAGTTCGAGCGGTGACCGCTAGAAGTCACGGAGTGATAGAACATTCCAAAGTGTTTGAGAAGGGAAGTGATTTCAGTTCTAGTCTATCGGAGAAGATACCTGAACATTCTCAGAGCTTCACGAACATGTGTTTGGTCACGCGTATCCCCTCCCTCGTGACCCGATTGTGTTCCTCCCACCTTGTTCCTCGCTTTCCATTTTCCTTGGGTATATAATCCGTATATAATGCCGGTATGTTGCCATTACCGGCACACTTGGATTTGACTCTTGGTAGAGGAGAACCTAGCCTTGGCTCCACGTATTAAAAATGTAAGGGTAATTTAATATTTCGGCTTAGATAATTTTAAATGTGTAATTTTTCAAAATTCTTCTTTCAGCATATTAGTTTTCTTTATTTGTAATTTAAAATACTCTGGTAGTGAAGATTGAATTTAAATTTTACTATAAAAAGATTTTCCAATGACTATAATAATGAACATTAAAATCATGACTGAGATCGATATATATCGATGGTTGAATATTGCTTTACGGATTATCCTTGATCGTGTAGATAGATAGAAAAATTATTATGTAGTAAAATTGGATATTTAATTCATTGTGTTTAATAATAATACTTTTTGTAAATCTCTACCAATATTGATCTATTATGGCAGATATTAACTTAGTATTGAAATAATAGAGAATAGTATGGCGAGTAATCTTGATTTTTCTTTATTATTTATTCGTGGAGGATGTTTAGTCTTTTTGAAAGAGTAAAGAATTAAGTCTATTTTGGGTAATGACTGAAGATAATTGCCTCAATATCTCTTGCTTTTGTCAAGAATCCATTCAGATTCATTTTCTCTCTGTATCTATTTGCGATACTTTGAAATATCAATCACTATCATGGTTATATTTAGCTTAGCGGATCCTTCTAGTAATTTTTTTTAATAGGGTTGTGTTCTTGGAGAGGATGAGTTTAATTGATTTTGGACTATATAAAATTATTTTGTGAGTAGGTTATATGAGAAACTCGGACTTGTTAAATTTATTAAATTGTAAAATAATTTTACTGATGGTAATGAAGATCGTAATTTTTAAATGACCTTTTATATTAATATTTACATACACATATATAACCTTTATATATTCTTAAAATACATCTATTTATTTTTTGTACCTTCATACATGGTTTTCATCTCTTTTGCTATCTCTCTCTCTCTCTCTCTTGTGTGTGTGTGTGTGGTGTGTACATATACATATATATATATATATATATATATATATATATATATATATATATATATATATATATAACATTCAAAATTTATTTCTTGTTTATTTCTTTATGATATGGTAAATTGATTTCACGTCTTAGAGTACCCTTAGGTTAGTTTTTTATTTATTCATTTATTTATATTTGGGTTGCTATGAGGACACGAACGACGACCGTCTGGTAGCTGTTTCCGCACCCCGGGCTGAGTAACAGTAGTTTGTTCTCAGACTATTTAACAACAACTTTTTAAAACTAGTCAGATAAGCGGCAAAACACGGTAAACCGCAACTAGTTGCACGGACAACTAAAATAATTCACACACCACCCAAATTCGAACAGGGGTCGCCTATGGTAGAATTTGTTTGGAAGGAACTTTTAGGAAATACAAACATACTTTAGTGCCATCCCATTCATAACATTTTACTTTACCTATAAATTAATACTAGCCCGCTTCAGTGGCCGAATGGACTAAGGCATCACTTTCATGTTAAACTGGACAACTCATGATGGGGAGATCGGGGTTCGAATCCTGTTTGGACTTTTCTTAGGGTGGTTCCCACTATCCTTCCACGCGAATATGGGTATATTACCTCTAAAATGCATCCTTCCTCATCCTGACCCCATTAGAATATACAAGAATAACCTGAACAGGTAGAAAGATGCATTGATACAAAATTAACACTAATAATACCTATTCGGTTGTTGATCATATAACTTAACGTATGAATTATGAAATTGTTTCAGTGACCTTTTTGAAATTTCTAAGTTACCAAACGATGTAAAAAAATACATCAGGTCACTTTTCATAGATAATATCAATAGTACCTATAATATAACGAATGTTGATTAATGTTGACAAAAAAAAGCGTGTTTACCCCGATTTTGGTTAGGAACTCGTCTTTTAAGGCCATATTTCGTACCAGAATCCCATTGTATAGCAGTATTTTGTTAAGATAAAAGGACTTATAACGTTGGTAGAAAGCCTTTCTAAACGGCCTTTTATCATACCAAAATACTGCTATGCATTAGGATTCTGATACGAAATAAGGCCTCCCATAATTCGTTTCCTTCCAAAATCGGCGTGTAAGTTCCTTCCAGCTAGAATCCTACTCTACACAACTTGTATCTTCACAACTTCAACAAACTTACGTTGCCTTTAAGCTATACAAATAATTTTGTGTTATAATTTGTATGGGTACAAGTGATATTACGTACCCATCAATCAAAATATGGGCGTGTACGCCGTGCCCATGTGCATGCGCCAGTGCTCTCCTCAGTCACGAGGATAAGCACAGCGCCTTCAAAAAGGATGATAATCTCAACTTATGTGAAACTTCCAACTCCTTCGAGCTGAAGAGAAATGCAGAGCATATACTTTTATTTTTGTTCCCTTTGTCGGTTAAATGGGGGCTGCTATCTTCAGTGCAAAGACGTGTTGAATGCTCCTCCAAGATACTGTCATTTCTAAACACTTTGCGCTCAGAATACCCCTTCATATGTGTGTGTGTGTGTGTGTGTGTGTGTGTGTGTACACACCAGACCACATCCTCAATAAAATGACATGGATGTGAGGAGGTTGGGTGGGAGCTACTGTTTAAAGACGAGGACACGTCAAGGAATTAGGACAAAAGGATGACTAACTGCCCTTCTCAAGGCCTCGGTCAGTGAGAAAGTATAAATCACTGTCAGACCACATGACTTAAATTACAGTGGCATCTGTAATTTTGTGGAATCACTTCTCTATTATTTCCAAGCTTTTACTCCCTTTCGTCCTTCAGCCACAATCATCTTTTCTCATGTCAAAAAAGAAAAAGAAGAAAGGTAACTACGGAATCTCTAATAGGGGCCCTTACACGATCAGTCTGACTGTCAGTCCTAAGACTGACCATTTGAATGTCAGTACACATAAGTATTTACAGCGAGACAGTACACGATCAGTCTTCGTGTCATTATTTGTATCAATCTCAGCTCCTGCTTGCAAGTGCAACAACATGTATGATAAGAGGCGGGGCAGTCTATGTTTGCTACTGAGACTGAATGAAATACTGACGAGCGCGCGCACACGGTCAGTACTACTGTCAGTACCACTTGAAAGACTGGTGGACTGGGACTGATGTGCTCAGAAAATTTTGATCACATCAGTTATTTAGTTAGTCCGGCCATCAGTCAGACTGTCAGTATTAATTATTACTTATTAATACTGTCACTCTGACTGATCATGTAGGGACACTATTATATCACTGTATTAAATATCCAAGCTATTATATTTGTTAATTACGGTTATATCCGCATCCAAGTATGATATTATTTATATTGAAAAGGTGCATCTGAGTACGAGAATACAACCCGGGACCTTTGGACTTGGTACCACTGAGATATCCAAGGAGTCCTTCCGTCCCCAAGACATAGACAAATAATATACCCAGACACTCAACCTCCAGGTTAAAATGGTTGCGCTCCTTTTGGCAGCTTGAGTCCTTCACCGCTAGGATCGCTGCGGTTAGTCCTATAATCACACAGCAGTGAACTAGCGAAGCACAGTGGTAAAAAACTGAAGCTGGCAAAAGGAGCGCAGCGAAACCCCCGTAAGGTTGAGAGTCTGACCCTGTGCCACAGACAAGTAAGAAACTTTCTTCACTATTTTGTTAAGGCAGAGTCTGTGATGGACGTTCTAAAATCGTCAGATACAAATGAGCGATCAATTGATATGAGCATTCGTACATTGATCATTGTACTAATGGCAGTATAAAGCCCTCCTGAATAGAATGTGGGTGGCTGCCTTATATGGTAGCTCACGATTTTAATTAATTTTGAAAAACAAACATTATAAGAATCAAATAGCTAAAGCTATTATAACGCTTCTAGTGAGGATTTATTCCATCTAGATATCTTACTTTGAAAATTGAAAAATAACACCTGTACATGGGAATCCAACTCGTTGCGTACTAAGCCAAAGGTCCCGGGTTCGATTCCCGTGTCCAGGTGTCATTTTTTAATTTTCAAAATATGATAAACATTATAAATTACAATACCATCCGTCGGCCGGACTAGATACATAAACTCAAGTGTGTGTTGACCACTAACCTTGGAATACCCATCGACGCTATATTTATATTAAATTAGGTAGGTACTTCCTTATTTTGTAACTTCAACTTTTCCTCCTTTATGGGGTAGGGAGGGGGTGCTCCTGCATCCTTGGCACACACACTGTACGTGGGCCCCCTACAGTGGCTTGTGTTAGATTGGACTGCCGATGAACTGAAGCTCAGGGTTCGACTACTGGTCGGGGGTTCTTAGTTCTGACAGTGCTGTTTTTACTTGATGTTTTTTTTCTCCACTTTCTCACTCGTGCAAATGTGAGTAAAATTCCTCTAAAATTCTATCTTTATCACCCCTATCCCATCAGCATAATTAATGTGCGCGTGTATCCCGAAAGGGTTGTAGAACACAACAGAATAAAAAAATCAGGCCGTTAATCACATGTGTTAAAATAAAACCTAAGTTTTTTCAAAGGAAATAATCCTAATAACTGGCCCCATGGTGTAGTGGTCAGCGCACCTGGCTACGAGCCTAAGTTTCTCAAGTTCAATTCCCTTCTGGTACCTTGAGTAATTTTTCCGAAAGGGGAACTGTTCCTACGGTTTCCAGCGTCTGGTTATGTTAGGTTAGGTTGAGTTTCTACTATTCCCGCACCCTCACATTCATTATCATCCTCCTCTCATCTTATCGAGACGTGGAAAGAGCCTCCGCTAAAAGGGTGCGATTGGTACATCCGGGCGTTCGCTGGAAAGTAGTACAGAAGTACCGCTAATCTTTCCACAACTGGGCCATGAGTGATGTAACCCAGACACACACATATATATATCCTAACTTCACCTCGACGAGGATCAAACCCTCCAACCTTCCTGCCTCCAGAACATCGCATTGCTGCTCACAACGACCTTGATCGAGATATCCTCTCAACCCTTAATCTGAGACTCACGCGTGCCCGGGAATGCGTTAAGTCCGAGCTACAAAACGTCCAAGAGAGCATTTACGTCAACACATTATATATACACGTCGCGAGAATGTGCTGATACACTCTTGGGGTGTACGAGGTCCGGTCCTCCCCCACCTTCCCCCAAACCCATCGACACATTTCTTATGTACGCCATTTTATGGGCAGTTCGTGACCAAGCCTCGGAGAGGGCGAGAGCCCACCAAGTTAGATGGGGAGCCCGGCCACGTTTTTTTATTTTTTATTTTATATAAAAATACGAGACGTTAACGATAGAAAAAGGCATGACCTAAATGGTTTTGAGGTAATAAATATTACGAAGAAACTGTAGTGAACTCTCTCTCTGCCTGGCGAGGGGTAAAAGGTCAGAACAGAAGCGGCCCACACTAAATAACGGAGATATACTGCTCTTTTAAACCAAGGACCATATAAAAAAATTACCCCAACATGGATATGTTACGAAAGTAGAGAGAAGTTTTTTTTACCCTTCGTTGAGGTTGTCTGTCCGTCTGGACACTAAGCCTGTATTCATACAACCTCCCTCGTGGTTTAGTGGTCAGTGCACCTGGCTACGAGCACTCGGTGTTTTTTTTTTTTTTTTTTTTAATTTGACGTGTACACCTAGAAGAAGGAGTTTTAAAATGTTGCGTAGATTCTTTAAAATTAACTAAAACCGGTGCTGGGCCCGGACAACGCAGGTCTTGAAGGTACTAACTTTAAGATCAGACAGCGCCGGGTATACTTCAGCTAGTAATTATATTTAAATATGACCAACTTCTTACAATTTGGTTTGTAAACATAAGGTACTTCCTTTCCTAAAAAGAAATAACTTGCTTCGAAAATGTATTAGTTAAAAACACGTAAAAATGCCCCTTAGAATATCAAAACATATTATTTCGCGGTCAACATTGACGACATTTTACAATATTATTAATATTATTTTACAGATTTTTATAACGTATATCGGTGACCTGGTGTCTAGGGGTAAGGTGTCGGACTTCTGTGCTGGGGTCCGGGGTTCAATACTTGGTCTCGGCACAGATTTATCTGATTTCCAAACCCTTCCTTCACCTCTGACAAGACGTGTATTAATCACAACTTGTGAATGTGTGGAATGCCAGGCCTCCACCGTGGTTCGGATCCCACGTTAAACTATAGGTCCTCCATTTCATCTCTCAATCACCCTACATAAGTTTGTATAACCCGAACAGGTAGTAAAACGCGGTGCTAATGATGATGATAGTAACGTATATCAAAGTGAAAGCTAAATATCACATTAGTTGTATGGGCACGTGACAGTAAATCTAATAACTTTTCCAGCTATCGGATAACGAAAGGGCCCTTTCTATGGAATTTGGAGTGTAGCCGAGGAAGAATAATAGAGGTTGTAAAGAAGCGACGTGTGTCACCAAGGCTAGGAAGACTGTCCAATGAGCTCTCGCCCTCCCTGGTCGACTCCCTTTGGCTGAGCTATTTATAGTCTGTGAAGTCATCACAAACCAGTTCTCACAATGGCTCGGCCACTCGCGTACACAACACACATTCAATTAAAATTAAAATAAAAAAAATCCTCGCATTCGTTCATCCTCCTCTCTCCAATTTATACAAACACTGCGGGCTGGCTCCTAAACGCTCGCCGTCAGAGTGTAAAGACTGCAAAGAGGTGGAGTCATGCACTTTATAACTCTCCATCAAAGTGCATGCAAAGAGGTTGAGTCATGCACTTTATACCTCTCCGTCAAAGTGCAAAGACTGCAAAGAGGTTGAGTCATGCACTTTATACCTCTCCGTCAAAGTGCAAAGACTGCAAAGAGGTTGAGTCATGCACTTTATACCTCTCCGTCAAAGTGCAAAGACTGCAAAGAGGTTGAGTCATGCACGTTATAACTCTGTCAAAGTGCAAAGACTGCAAAGAGGTTGAGTCATGCACTTTATACCTCTCCGTCAAAGTGCAAAGACTGCAAAGAGGTTGAGTCATGCACTTTATACCTCTCCGTCAAAGTGCAAAGACTGCAAAGAGGTTGAGTCATGCACGTTATAACTCTGTCAAAGTGCAAAGACTGCAAAGAGGTTGAGTCATGCACTTTATAACTCTCCATCAAAGTGCAAAGACTACAAAGAGGTTGAGTCATGCACTTTATAATCTCCGTCAAAGTGGAAAGACTGCAAAGAGGTTGAGTCATGCACGTTATAACTCTCCGTCAAAGTGCAAAGACTGCAAAGAGGTTGAGTCATGCACGTTATAAACTCTCTGTCAAAGTGCAAAGACTGCAAAGAGGTTGAGTCATGCACTTTATAACTCTCCGTCAAAGTGCAAAGACTGCAAAGAGGTTGAGTCATGCACTTTATAACTCTCCATCAAAGTGCAAAGACTGCAAAGAGGTGGAGTCAAGCAATTTTTAACTTGCCGTCATAGTATAAATACTTCCTAGGGGTTAAGTAATGCAACTGAGAACACGCCGTCAAGGTGTAAATATCACAAATAAGTTAAGTCATGCTATCAATAATACTTCAGCAGAGTTTAATGGCTACAAAGAGGTCGGGCTACGGAATTGAGAACTCCTTAACAAAATGTAAATACCGTAAGAGGTAGAGTCATTCTAAGCGCAAATATTTTATGAGGTCAGCTACTTTGTAAATTTATAATTTTAAATGTGGTTAAGGTACACACTTTTGAAAAAGAGTTTTAAAATACTTTACTCGATATAATTAATTTAGTTTTCCCACGTACCCTATAAAAAAATTTACTTCATTTAAAATAATGACACACTGATTTGTGGCTGTGTTTTTAATACGTGTTAGAAATGTCCTACACAAACACCGTTATATAATTTCCCAAACCAAATATAAACGAGACATAAAAAAGGGCCACTAATTAAGTAACATGATCGGATAGCCTCCTAAAACATATTTAAAAAGTCACGTTGCAGATATAAAAGTTTAGGAACTAGCGTAAAAAAAACACAGTTTTTACTGTTCTACAAAACACTTCTCTCTCAAACCACAACCCCCTAAAAATTGTTTTACGTGATCCCGTGTCTCTGTACGGTGGCCTAGAACCTTAACCAATTTATATATCGGGCTGAAACTGGGCAGATTTGGTTTTTATAGGTTCTCCAAAGGAGATTTAAGAGTTAAAATTAATGTTAGTGTACTTACGGGTGAAAAGAGATAAAGGCGATTTTTCTCGAAACTATCACTAACTATTTGGATTATAATTCGTCTGTAGGCTCTGTTTAGCATTAAAAACAATACATTGTGCATCTTTTTTTTTCTGAAAAAAATAACATTGAGGTGACCCGCTTCGGTGGCCGCATGGTCTAACGCTCTACTGGAGTGTTAGGCAGAATAAACTGCCAATGACGGGGAGATCGAGGTTCGAAACTTAGGTCAGTTCCCTTGAGGATTATTTTTCCAAAATTATTTTCCACTCTTTTCACGCAAATGCGGGTATTTCCTCTTAAGATATCTTCCCTAATCCCTAAAACCATTAGCGTAATTAGTACTTAAGTGTATGAACAGAACTGATATTAAGACGTCCTAAAATAATAATAATAATTGTGTCAAAATATGGTGTATTTATAGAGGGGGTTTGTATTAAAAATAGATGGTCTCTGTATCGCCGCGTGGATCACAGTACACACTCACTCTTGTCGAATAATGTAAATAATAGAAACCAGCGTCAAGTCGCAGTGGTCGTTCACAAAGTGGCCACATGACTAACAACCCCTCCCCCCCCCCTCTCTCTTTGCTATGACCAGTGGTCCCTCTCTTATACCCCGCTCTGTTGACAGCGCTAACAAGACACCGCCGTGGAGCAGCTGGTACAAGCTATGAGAATAAACCGCGCCACTGTGTTCTGGCCCTTACCAGGACAGGGTGGCTACAAAACATATTTAACAGAATTCCCTGACTTTTCTTCCAGGTTTTCCAGTCAACATTTTTCAATTTTCCCTGACTACTTTTTGCCAGTTTAATGGTGGATGATGACGTGTTTTATTTACTATTAATCACATATTAAAAAAGTTTGTATCTACTAAACAGAAACAATTTTATCAGTTTAAAAAAAATTAAAATGTTATTTAATTTAGGTATTATTAACTTTTGTTTTAGTGTTTAGTTGCGAAATTAATGGGATATTTTAGACATATTTAAATTCCCGGACTTTTCCTTATTTTTAGTTAAATTCCCTGACATTTCCCTGTTTTCCCTGTCTGTAGCCACCATGCAGGAATAATAGCTGGCTCATCAACACTCGCTAGTTTAGTTGGGTTTGTGACCCGCATTTGGTGGAAAACCGTTAAAAGTGAGGAGGATGTAGGGCACGCGAGAAAAGGTCAATTTTTTTTTTGCAGTTTTTACACCAAAATTTGTTGTTTGTTTGTTGTTAAAATAAATTAAATATTGCTTCAGTACAGCCATGGAGATCAATTTTCTCACATGGTGATTGATTTGATATCCTTATCCAAACTCGGAGTTGTGCGTGGACTCGAACCTTCGACCGGTTGGTGTATTTTGAAATCGAACTTGATCCCCAAAAGATTATTAAATTCCGAATCATCCAAAATACCAATTTTAAAATATTAGCCCGTGAGATGAATATAATGCTTTATTTCATACATTTAAGTGCTGCAGATTGCCTTATAATCAGTCACAGGGGACACGATGTATTGGATCATGTGCTTACTTAGTTTGGTTGGGTTTTTTTTATACAAGGTCGGGCGTGAAATAATTTAGACTTTCTCAAAGTAGTTCAAATTTATATAACTAGCAAAAGTGTCCGGTACTGCCCGGGGTAACAACGCAATTCATTGAATGGCTACCCAGGGCAACGGTTTTTCCTCCTTAAAACAGACAAAATTAAAAAAAAAATCTTTATTTTATTTATTCTGACCCAGTTTTTAATGAATTTATAAAATCTTAATCAATAATATAAAATTCCTGCTTTGAGGTGCATAATTTTGTGCACAGGGGCTACTAATTTTTAAATTTCGTTTCTCTACGTGCGGTAGATATGGTGCAATGATCTGGACAGACAGACAGACACACTCGTCATTTTATCAATAGAGATGCCTATGCTATGGGCGACTAGAAAAAATATTATTTATTTTATCAACTAAACCTTTTTACTTTCTCACTACACCTCAGGTAGATAAATAATTGTGATCGTCAAAAAGTATAATTCGAGATTTTAATCGTAATCGACGTTTCATGAAGCACTGAACCCAAAAAAGTTTTTTTTTTTTGTTATGCCGTCGGTCTGTATGTGTGTGTCTCGGCTTAAAGGTGAAACAATTTTACCAGTCTGGTTAAAACCTGTTAGCATAAGTTTCCTCAGATATTTTTGGAACTATCTTTCCAACCCCAAAGCTAAGGATAGTTTACTAAGTGGGGGGGGGGGGGGGGGGAGGGAATAGATTTTCTCAAAATTGGTTCCTAGACGATTTTGATTAAAATTCGTATCTATTCATTGTTTAACATTACAAACAAAATAGTGCATATCATTTCCCGTGAAATAAGCAGATATTTCCAATTTCTATTATAATCTCCACAACTCTTTGAGATACTAAATAACGTAGATTTGTAAAGATGTAGGACCTTTAAAATGAAACAACTTTTATTTGAAAAACAGGTGACCTGGTGGTCTAGGGGTAAGGTGTCAGACTTCTATGCTGGCGGCCGGTGTTCAATCCTCGGTCCCGGAACAGATTTATCTGATTACCAAACCCTTCCTTCACCTCTGACAAGACATCTTGTGAATGTGGGGAATGCCAGGCCTCCACCGTGGTTCGAATTCCACGTTAAACTGTAGGTCCTCCATTTCATCTCACAATCACCTACCACTACACATTAGCGTAAGTGCGTATAACCCGAATGGGTAGTAAGACGCGGTGTAATTAATAATAATAATAATAATAATATTTGAAAAATAAATAATTTATTTTGTGAGTTTTAGGCAAATTATTATTTTTTAAATAGATCTTTGGGAAACGGGTGGTTGAAAATGTACAGAGAAAAATGCTCTTTGGTGAAATGTGATGCTATTTCTTTTCCCCACATATTAATACCCGTTATCGTTATAAACATAACTTTAACCATGCTAGTGAGCTAGGGATGAGGATGATACTATTTTAGAGGAAATATACCAGAATTTAAGCGGAGGAGAGTAGGAAACTATGTAGTTAAAAAAACCAACCCATAGTAAAACCGACCGGGATTCGATCCCGATCTTCCCCCGTCACAGATAACCCAGTTTCCGATACAAGACAAGGACGCTAGTAAATTCTACCACTGAAACAGATTGTTTGGTAGTTTCCATCGATCGGTTCAAAGGTAAATTAAACACACGAAGTGCAGTAAAACAACACTTGGAGCGCTGGTGTCGGTAGATGAGTTGTGGTGCACTGGTTGCCCATGGCTCTAACTTCTCCACGATTGTTTCACACGCCACAAACTTGACAGAGAAACCTTTTTTTGACAACCACAGTGCAAGACAGCTTATCTCTTCTTTTTTCTTCTTTATCCACGTCACTGAAGCTTGATATACATCCCAAACGAAATGACGTCTCTTCTCTGTGTTCAATGGACCACTAGTCTCGTCAAAAGTCGTAGTTTGTAATCACGTGCCTGTAAAGTAAGTTGTCATCTCTTTGGGTTGTCTTTTCACCACCAGATATGATTTATTTTGTGTGATGAGTTTGGAAATGGAGATTGTAAAATAGCTTCTAGCTGGGTTTTTTCACCACTTTAAACTATATTTATAGAACTATATGTTTTATGTAGCGAGGTATATAATTTCAGTGTGCAGGTATTTCTTACAGTTAAATATAGTTTGACCATCTTATGATTGCTGCCTTGCTACGCTATAAATTGCCACTCAAGACTTTAAGCTCCAACGCAATATTTAACGATTCAAAACATGGTTCACGTCAAAATAAGTCGAAACATTCCGAAGGTGGTATTTTTCCTTGGGAGCATTATATTTTTGAATTTTATTATTAGAGAAAAAAAATTGTATGAAAATGTAATATTAACTCATTTCGAACGACTTTTTAACCATATTTGCGGAACTATGAGACTAGACTTGATGAAAAAGGGTTCTAGATTTTAGCCTTCCTCTGACAAATACAGTAAATTTTTACTAATATCGCAAATGAAAATTTTAAGATATTTGAGAACTAACAGTGGGCTTTCCTCTTTACCTTGAGAGGAGAAGTTTTGTAGTTTTCTTACCCTTATCTTTTTATTAACATGACAAAGATGAAGGGCGAAAGGGAGTAAAAGCTTAGAATAGAATAAATTAGTTCCAGTAAACGACACAGATCATTGTATTTTTTTAAACCTGAGGACTTATTGCGATTGATACTTTTTTACTGACCGAGGCAGTCACCTTAATATGGTTCATTATTTATTATAAGTAAAAAACAATTAATTTTTAATATTTTTGTGTTCGCTATTCTAATAAAATAAAATACCATCAGTTGAACGACAATATTTTTTCTCATAAAAAGATGAATACTTCAAGTGCTTGCACACCGAAAGGTAAACAAAAATGCTCGCGTATCTAATTTAAAAAGAATCCTTGTCTTATTAAAAATGTTCTGAACGTCATTTTTTAAATTTGTTTTGACATCATAGAGCAAGTTTTTCTTTTTCAGAGACTTCTCTTTTTTTGAATAACTTGAAGGAGGGGAGGTTGAAGTGAAATCTAAACGAAGGGTTTCTTGAAGTACGATTAAAAACCACCCAACTACACATATTTTTTAAATAGTACTAAATTAGTGGCCAGGCATAGAAAGGTATAAACGTGTGTCTCTATAAAGTCACGATTTTTACAGGGGTGAACGTATAGGAGCTTTTTAGGCGGTTGAGTGAAAGTTAGAGGAAATTTTTTCTTTTACACCTGTCCCTGAAATTTGAGATATGTCAAATGCGCCATTTCTCACCATTCCACGACTTATCCAAGTTCAATAATTTTTAACTGAATTTTAAATATTAGATCAGGTGGACAATCATTTTTAACTGAATTTTAAATATTAGATCAGGTGGACAGGGTGACAAATGAAGATTCTTCAGAAGAGTGGGTGAGAAGAGAACCATTTTGGATGATTCTTCGGTGCAAAGCAAACTGGATCCGACATCCTTAGGAGGAACTGTCTTCTACACGACGTCGTAGAAGGAAAGGTTGAGGGAAAGAGGAGCTTAGAAGGATTCAAATATCGGATAACTTGAAGGAAAGAAGAAAATTTTGGAAGCTGAAGGAGGAGGCAGAGGACAGGGTGCATTGGCGGTCTAAGTTCACTGACAAAAGGAATGGACGTGTCAAGACAAGAAAAAAAAAAATCTTTAGAGGGTTATTTTATAAATGTGCTCAACTGGACTAAATTGTCAGCCAAACATTATATCCTCATTGGTTTAGTCCTTACCTCGGACTTTGATTGTAACAACTTGTTTTGGGGTCTATTTACGCTTGGTATCTCAAACATGAGGAAAGACCGTGTCTGAGAAGCTTTGAACTTGGGTGATAATCTAGAAAATACAATATATTCATGATCAAAGTGTCCAAAACTAATTTTTATATGTCGTGATCACAAAGAGTTTTGAAACAGCCACTCAGAATCAACATTCAACACACTTTCAAAAAAACTACGCGTGAAAAGTTGTGCTTCCTTTAGAGAAAGACTAAATAAAACACATTTGTATCAATCATCAAAGCTCGAGCCAGTATTTTCTCAAGATTCGTGTCTCGGTCATATCCGGAATCTAACGAGGGAACCATTAATTCCGTATAAAGGACCGCTTCCGACTGAGCTAAGGTGTTAAACTTGTTTCGCCCTGCCTCTTGTATCGATCCAGTGTGCACTACATTATAGTTAGCCTCTTTAATCACTCGGTCACGAGGAAGAGAGAACGGAAAGAATATACGCGAAATGCTGCGACATTTCCATCTTTAAAACAACTTGAAGTTAAAATGCAGCTCTTTCTTGTCTGAGAAGCAGTAAGGGGTGAATACTATACAGTTATACAAGCATCACTTCTCTCAACATTGGACCTAACCCTTCCTTGTCTGAGAAGCAGTAAGGGGTGAATACTATACAGTTATACAAGCATCACTTCTCTCAACATTGGACCTAACCCTTCCTTGTCTGAGAAGCAGTAAGGGGTTGAATACTATACAGTTATACAAGCATCACTTCTCTCAACATTGGACCTAACCCTTCCTAGTCTGAGAAGCAGTAAGGGGTGAATACTATACAGTTATACAAGCATCACTTCTCTCAACATTGGACCTAACCCTTCCTTGTCTGAGAAGCAGTAAGGGGTTGAATACTATACAGTTATACAGCATCACTTCTCTCAACATTGGACCTAACCCTTCCTAGTCTGAGAAGCAATAAGGGGTGAATACTATACAGTTATACAAGCATCACTTCTCTCAACATTGGACCTAACCCTTCCTTGTCTGAGAAGCAGTAAGGGGTTGAATACTATACAGTTATACAAGCATCACTTCTCTCAACATTGGACCTAACCCTTCCTAGTCTGAGAAGCAGTAAGGGGTGAATACTATACAGTTATACAAGCATCACTTCTCTCAACATTGGACCTAACCCTTCCTTGTCTGAGAAGCAGTAAGGGGTGAATACTATACAGTTATACAAGCATCCCTTCTCTCAACATTGGACCGTCTGCTTATCAGGCTCAGAGCAGCAATAGCTATCCGCCCCTATAGCTGAGTGGTTAGAGAGGCAAGGTTATTTCTAATGTCTCTATAAGTGAGTTTATTTTGTAAACATTAGTTCACTTTGAACCATCCTCAAGGGGAGGATGCTCAAATAATACAAATATTAATATAAAAAAAAGGGACAACAATAGAAGTGAGTGCTATGGAGTTCAAGGCGTTGAATGTTTTACCCAAAACATTCCAATACCGAAGCTCGCAACTCAAACCTGTTGCTGGGTTATTCAAAAGGGGCCGTCTACCTCTAGAAAGCAGTGAGATACTGCAACCTGCCTATCAGCTCACATTGAATTAATAGAAATATATTAGGTCTAATACCTAGGATATGGAGAGGCATATATAGAAAATATTAGTATAAGTCATGATAAGTTGATATTTATTTGCAATCGCACAATTAGATATTTAACAGTTCTATTCAACGTTAACATTGTTGTAGTGAAGATGTATATAAAAAATATAAATTAAATTATTGAATTGTAGCCAAAGTTAAAGAGTCTGAGGTGAAACATATATCAGTTTAATTTAACGTTAACATAAGATATTGATAAAAGTTATAACTGTAAATTACTCATTAAAAGTTATGAACATAGCCAGACGGCATTACAACAAGAAACTTTAGATAAACGTAGTTAATTCTAAGTCCACTTGATAGGACGCCTTTCTTATATGCAAAAAATAACGACAAGATAATATGTATTCAATTATTAAATATTCGTCCATGAGAACTAGCATGTTGCAAAACAACAATCTAAATTCAAATATTAAATATCTGCCCATCAGAACTGGCATGTTTCAAAACAATAAAAAAATCTAAATTCAAATATTAAATATCTGCCCATCAGAACTGGCATGTTGCAAAACAACAATAAAAAATCTAAATTCAAATATTAAATATCTGCCCATCAGAACTGGCATGTTGCAAAACAACAATTATAAATCTAAATTCAAATATTAAATATCTGCCCATCAGAACTGGCATGTTGCAAAACAACAATAAAAAATCTAAATTCAAATATTAAATATCTGCCATCAGAACTGGCATGTTGCAAAACAACAAATAAAAAATCTAAATTCAAATATATTATAGTTCACGAGAACATTATTTAAATATTGCAATTCACGAAATCGATACCCATTAAACATACTTATCGATACAATCGATTAATTATAACTCAACTGGCGATAAGACGCCATTACCTAGCAACGAAGCGACATCTAAAGAACAATAAAGTAAATTTTCTAACAGTCCGAGTTATTTCTAAATTATTTAGAATCTTAGAAAAAATAGGTCGAAAAGAAATTTTGGTAACGTCTTACAATAAAAAAAAGTTAAATTTGCCTAGAGTGAATTTTGACCTTACATTTTAAGTTTGAAGAAAACCGGAGCTTATCCTATCTCATTTACGACTCAGGCCCAATTGTAAATTCTGTTGGCACAGACGCCAGTATATATATTATAAAGCACAGAAGGGGGAGAGATGGGAAAATTAAGGGGAGGTCACATTCTAGAACATCAAGGAATACATAGATAGCGCATGCCAACACAGCTCAGGGAAGGTCCGTGGCCGTTCTGGAACATTATCGAAGCGGATATCTTCACTGCGCATGCCAACACAGCTCCGGGAAGGTCCGTGGCCGTTCGGGAACATTATCGAAGCGGATATCTTCACTGCGCATGCCAACACAGCTCCGGGAAGGTCCGTGGCCGTTCGGGAACATTATCGAAGCGGATATCTTCACTGCGCATGCCAACACAGCTCCGGGAAGGTCCGTGGCCGTTCGGGAACATTATCGAAGGGGATATCTTCACTGCGCATGTCCAATCAACTCAAGATGTTCGTTGCACTCACGTCACATTTTACCCTGCCAGTGTTCTATTTTCCCGGTACCGCGAAGGTGCGTTCGACGGTTTTGTGTCGTTCTTCCACGCAGCCCCAGTCAGCAATCAAACGGGGTAAGTCTCGTCTATTTTTGTTGTTTAGTGTCTTTCGTAAACCATCCGATGCTACAACTTTATTTATCTGGCTTCAAGATGAGTGCTACACATATTATAAGCTGTCCTAAGTTAAGTAAAAGCTATTTATGACTCAATAAAAACATACTGAAAAAATTCAGATTAAAATTCCCCCAAATTAATATATCAATTCAGGTTTATTTGATTTTCTTCTTTCTAAATGTTGTCATAACCTGGAGGAAATATGAACTATATCAGTATGTAGGGAAAAAGCATAAAAATTCTTCTTCTTACTGTTCTGTCAATCTTGCCTCACAATCTTCATGACTAAAAAACTTACTTCATTTTCTAAATCCTAAGGAAAACAATTGAATCACTTTTTAATTACTTTCATGACATGTTAACGCCCTGGTAATGCATATGAATCTCTTTATATATTTTATAAAGTGCACGTCAGATACCTAAATAAAAACCACAACTAAAATTAAATATAAAACTTTTTTTTGGTCAATATTTCTTTTGTTTGCAATAATTATGTGTTAATGACTCATCCCTTTAGATGGGACAAAAAGGAATTAGAATTAATCTCGGTAGTTTTGCAGAGTTTTTTTTTTCTAAACGAAACAATCTATTAGACAAAATAAATGAAACCTTGCTTCAGTAGGTACGTTTGGTTTAATTGTCTTCATTACGTGTACTCAACAGTTTTTTCAATATTATTTATATGATGAATTTGGTGATATTTGAAACAAAAATGTAAATAAAGAGAAACATTCCTGTTTGAGTTCCTCGATCAGCATGATAAATAATATTCAAGATCTGTTAAGATTATTACACACAGAAAATGTAGCTGAACCCATCTACTGAAAAAAAAATTTTTTTTATATGCTGGATGGAGAAGTTTTTTGCAATAAAACCAATAAAACATATTACGGGGCTTAGCTAGCGTTCCCTTTCCCACAACTTATTAACTATCGGAACTCCACACCACCTTATTAACTATCGAAACTCTCCCACCATCTTATTAACTATTGGAACTCCCCACCACCTTATTAACTATCGAAACTCTCCCACCACCTTATTAACTATCGAAACTCTCCCACCACCTTATTAACTATCGAAACTCTCCCACCACCTTATTAACTATCGAAACTCTCCCACCACCTTATTAACTATCGGAACTCCACACCACCTTATTAACTATCGAAACTCTCCCACCATCTTATTAACTATCGAAACTCTCCCACCACCTTATTAACTATTGGAACTCCACACCACCTTATTAACTATCGAAACTCTCCCACCACCTTATTAACTATCGGAACTCCACACCACCTTATTAACTATCGAAACTCTCCCACCATCTTATTAACTATTGGAACTCCCCACCACCTTATTAACTATTGGAACTCCCCACCACCTTATTAACTATCGAAACTCTCCCACCACCTTATTAACTATCGGAACTCCACACCACCTTATTAACTATCGAAACTCTCCCACCATCTTATTAACTATCGGAACTCCCCACCACCTTATTAACTATCGAAACTCCTCCACTACCTTATTAACCATCGGAATTCCTCCACACACCACCTTATTAACCATCGAAATTCCTCCACCACCTTATTAGCCATCGGAATTCCTCTACACACCACTTTATTAACCATCGAACTTTCTCCCACCACCTTATTAACTATCGGAACTCCACACCACCTTATTAACTATCGAAACTCTCCCACCATCTTATTAACTATTGGAACTCCCCACCACCTTATTAACTATCGAAACTCCTCCACTACCTTATTAACCATCGGAATTCCTCCACACACCACCTTATTAACCATCGGAATTCCTCCACACACCACCTTATTAACCATCGGAATTCCTCCACACACCACCTTATTAACCATCGAAATTCCTCCACCACCTTATTAGCCATCGGAATTCCTCTACACACCACTTTATTAACCATCGAACTTTCTCCACCACCTTATTAACCATCGGAATTCTTCCACATACCACCTTATTAACCGTCGGAATTCCTCCACACACCACCTTATTAACCATCGAAATTCCTCCACCACCTTGTTAACAATCGGAATTTCTCCACCACCTTATTAACCATCGAAATTCCTCCACCACCTTATTAACCATAGGAATTCCTCCACACACCACCTTATTAACCATCGGAATTCCTCCACACACCACCTTATTAACCATCGGAATTCCTCCACACACCACCTTATTAACCATCGGAATTCCTCCACACACCACCTTATTAACCATCGGAATTCCTCCACACACCACCTTATTAACCATCGGAATTTCTCCACCACCTTATTAACTATCGGAACTACCTAACCACGTTATTTACCATCAGAACTCCCTCACAACCTTACTAACTATCGGAACAGCTATCATTCGAAACGATCTAGGAAATGTGTAAAATTAATACTGTGTGTGTAACTAGGCCACTAATTGACCATAACATTTTCAGTTTCTGGTCAATATCGAAATAGTTATCACGTTTGAGGTTCAATACACCATACCCACCAAATTTGTTGGTAAACCTTATAGTGGCAGGGTAGGAATACATCAAATAATTCTAATTTTGCTAAAAACAAAATAACAAACGCACAAACATAAAGCAATTGTGACATATTAACATTGAATATTGACAAAATGAGGTGTTGTTTTAGGAACAACAAAATATACATGTGCGGTTTATTGTGATAGAAATCATTTAAAAAAATGATTGTTTATCGTGGTTTGTGGCTGTTTTCACTGAACAATTTTAATAAGGGCAGTGTTTTTGCGGTTTTTTATAGCAAAACATTTGTTGGCTAAAATAAATAAAATGTTTCTTATATATATATATATATATATATATATTATATATATATATGCACATTATCTTAAAATCCGTTAGGAACTGCCCGAATATTTACACAGCTTAAGCCAAAAACACCATCACGACACTCAGCTTGGAGTCGAACCCCGACCATCCCGACATCTAAAGACAATACCAGACAAAGTAAACGGCTACCCATCGGCGTGGATGATACTATAATTCATACAAAGGTGTTGGACTCTCAGTTGGTAAACAGTCATTTTATCAATTCTTCCAGCGAACTTGTCATTTTTATCTCGCGATTGGATTCTGGTTCACACGCGGATGATCGTAAAGTGTGAAACTGTCACACAACACCGGTATCTGTAATCAAACAATATTGTTCGCCAATATGTATTCAACGTGACATGGAACTTTGCACGACTTTGTAGGTTATGTACCAGAGAATTGTTTCAATCGAATAAACACAGTTTTCACAAAATATAGGCCTTTGAAATAAAGAGTCGAAAACAAACGAGCAAGGAGACTTGTCGTTTTCACCAGACTATCAATTTTATTGGCACCTATTCTACAATTCAGAAAGGTTTTTACGGTCAAATTCTCTTATAAAGGGCCTTATACGACAGGTATTAAAGCTAAAAGATCTACTTTCACGTATTCATACGTCAATAAATGTGATCTGCAACTGTCACTTTTGATAGAAAGCTAAAACAAAATGTTATCAATGTTGGCCACTAAAAATAAGGTTGTATATTTGACGTTAAACTTAAATTCGTTAATGTTTCATTCGGTGATAGCTATGTTTTAATTTGGTAAAGTATTTTTCAATTTGAAGTCGCTCGTATGAGAGTTTAGCAAAAAAAAAAAAAAGTAACAAATGTATACGTGCTGTTGAAGAATATATTAAGAAATGTTTACTCTCATTCTTAACTATTTGAACAACCTTTATTATTTTAATCTTTACAAATTTCAAACCAAAACTTAATAAGTGTTCTGGAAAAAAAGAAACTGGTAGAGTAGAAATATTACAATAAAAGATTTAAGAATGCATCCGATCAAGAAGCTGTTATTCCTTTCGTGAAATATTTTGTTTTTAACATCATCTGAAGAGTTGTCGCGTCTTTTGGGGATCTCGTCGGGACAAAAGTGTACGACATGTTATCAAGGCTTGTTGGGAACGGTATCTTTGACAAGCTTCAAACCACCACGCGTCGGAATTAATAAGGAAACGTGATCTCTTCGACGAAGACGTCACGTGTCTTGACAAGAAATCTCCTCCGATCAATCAGTAGGTATTGTACTACGTTTGAATACACACACACACACACAATGCACTGTTCTTAGAAATGTTCGTGTTGGAACATGCCACATGTGATTTCACGCCCAACCTTTTAAATATTCTCCGAAGTCGGGCATAATATTTTTTTTGTCTTTTTTTTATATCATCTCTATTTTTTTTTTTGTCACACACCATCCGACGTCAAGAACTACTAATACTTGCTAACCGACCGCCATCTTTGAAGTAAAATTGAATTGTGAAATCCTGACGTGCAGGAAGCGGAGTCGATAATAGGAAAAGACACGATTTTTATTCCCTTTTTTTTTTTCGATTTGGAGTTTTGACACGTGCACTTTTATCACACGGTTTAATCGGCACAAAGACTTACAAACTGACTTAAACTGGGTGGTGACATAATATTCTTCAAAAATCTTCACCCAAACCTTGTGTAAAGGATTTTATTTTCTAGATAGTTATAGAACCATAATTAAATTGTATTATACCCGCATCAATGATCGAATGATCTAAGGCGTCACTCTTGCATTAGACTGGACTGCTGATGATATGGAGATCGGGTTTGAATTCCAATCGGATGTATTATTTTTATTATTATTATATTATTTTAATTAGCACCGCGTCTTACTACCCGTTCGGGTTATACGCACTTACGCTAATGTGTAATGGTAGGGTGATTGTGAGATGAAATAAAGGACCTACAGTTTAACGTGGAATCCGAACCACGGTGGAGGCCTGGCATTCCACACATTCACAAGATATCTTGTCAGAGGTGAAGGAAGGGTTTAGAAATCAGATAAATCTTTGCCGGGACGAGGATTGAACCCCGGCTGCCAGCACAGAAGTCTGACACCTTACCCCTAGACCACCAGGTCACCGACCAATCGGATGTAGTAAGAGTAATTTTTCCTAAATGATTTTCCCCTCCCTCCACGCATATGTGAGTACACTTATTCTAAAATTCAAACTTACTCATTCCTTACACTTACTTAACCTTGAAGATTTCACACTATTCTAAAATAATAAGTAC
This sequence comes from Timema cristinae, assembly GCA_039000515.1. NCBI lineage: Eukaryota > Metazoa > Arthropoda > Insecta > Phasmatodea > Timematidae > Timema > Timema cristinae. The sequence continues at coordinate 59,463,245 of JBCFYV010000935.1, forward strand.
TTCTGTAGATACTAAATAAAGCTAATTAAATGTTATTGTCTCTGTTTATTTAACATATTAACTTTAGCTTAAACTTAAATTGGTGGCCGAGAGGTCTAAAGCGTTAGTCTCACTTAATATTTGATTGCTGTTGATGGAGAGAATGGTGTTCAAATCCAGGAAAGCGCACTGGCGTGCGTTGTTTTTTTCATGTTTGATTTCACTAGATTTGTTTCATCTTCTCCCTCACGTCGATTTGCATCTATATTATCCAATCAACTCTTCTCATCCTTATCACGTAGATTAAGCTGCTAATACTACTTGTATTGATTATACTCCTAGCGAATAGTCTTACTCGTATCTTGCTCACTTTCACAGCTTTGACTTTATCGGGGTTCCAAACAGTCAATTTACATAGGGGGCTAGCTGTGCAGGCTTTTAAAACTCGTTTCATATAAAGGGACACATTTAAATTTAAATTAAAATTCTAAAATGAAAAATATCGAAAGCACCACATTAAAAAAAAACAAGATTGTCACCATTGTAAGTAAAAAAAATATCTACATCTTGGCACATTTTTATTACTTAAAGAAAATTAAGATATAGAACATAGAATCAGCTTCTATTTTTATTTTCTAAATAAAAACAGTTCATTATTTTTATTTTTTAAATTGATCTTTGAAATGTTTTGAATTTGATACAAATAAATGTGGCAAAGTCTTAACATTCTTGAATTTGACATTTCTACAGTTCTGATAAAACAGAAAATATCAGACTGCACTGTATGTTTGGTTCATAAAAAGGTCCACGGACTGCCCTAAAGCGCGTAACGATTATATTTTACACATCCCGTTTGATCAATTAATAGAGAGAATCATATCTAATCCAACGTGATAATATTCAAAATTTATTTAACTTGCATTATATTTCGCACTAAATATCTACGTGATGTAACATTCTTCTGTTTCTCTCTGTCAGTAACCCAAGCAAAATCTTCTCGAAGGACAAGGAGGGAAAGAAAAGAGGGATGAATGTATCACGTTACTCGAACATCTCAGAGCAAGATTTTCGTAAACAACCCTATCGGCAAGCGGAAATGAGGACACTCCGTGATAATTGTAGACTAGTCAGGACTTGCGTTCGTCGAGATAAAACATTAAGCTATTATTATTTTATTACATATTTTATTATTTTATATTATTTATATTATTATTATTAGCACCAGTCTTACTACCCGTTTGGGTTGTACGCACTTACGCTAATGTATAATTGTAGGGTGATTGTGAGATTAAATGAAGGACCTACAGTTTAACGTGGGATCCGAACCACGGTGAAGGCCTGAAATTCCACACATTCACAAGTTGTGTTTAATACACATCTTGTCAGAGGTGAAGGAACGGTTTGGTAATCAGATAAATCAGTGCCGGGACCAAGGATTGAACCTCTGACCTCCATAACAGAAGTCTGACACCTTACCCCTAGACCACCAGGTCACCGAAATCTTTTTATTAATCACCAAACGGAGTCAGGAGCATAACTATTCCACGCCAGTCACCATATTGAATTAATCTTCCCCATCACATTTTAATCATCCCAGTTCCCTAAGAAGTGAAATATCAGCTCGCATATTCGCCCTCTTCATTACAGCACTAACGCTGAATGAACACTTCAGTATATTTACATTACTGATTTCAGCTGTAACCTGACAAAAAATATCACATCAATCTAATCAATATAGTATCGAAACTCATGAATAGTAAACAAGAACCAATCATAGGTGAACAATAAAATTACAAAAATGTTTTCCTCCGTGGGACATGAACTGCGAACCATAACACTACATAAATGTCTACTTAAGTATAGGCGTAAAAAATAACACTGCATGCGTAGCACACTAATGATCTGGCCCACAGAGCGAGGCCCACGCATTGACTGACTATACAACCAATAAACCAAAGGTAATATTGATCGACCTCGAATGAGTTTTGAAGCTGGGTTTAGTACCTAGTAAACTAAGATTAAAGGCCTTCCGCATCCCGTCGATTAAATTCCCCGTTTTAAGTGCTAGCCACACGTTATTTCGAAATAACTTTCCGAATGGGTTCTTCCTCCACTAGTCCTCTCGGACCTTTTATTCATCAACTTTCAGGTGTAAATAAGTTGAGTTAGAATACATTTTCCGTCAGTGTAAAGGCTCTGTATTCTCGCCTCTGAGTGGTAAGGCTTTGTATTCTCGCCTCTTAGGGTAAGGCTTTGTATTCTCGCCTCTGAGTGGTAAGGTTTTGTATTCTCGCCTCTGAGTGGTAAGGCTTTGTATTCTCGCCTCTGAATAGTAAAGCTTTGTATTCTCGCCTCTGTGGTAAGGTTTTGTATTCTCGCCTCTGAGTGGCAAGGTTTTGTATTCTCGCCTCTGAGTGGCAAGGTTTTGTATTCTCGCCTCTGAGTGGTAAGGTTTTGTATTCTCTCCTTTGAGTGGTAAGGTTTTGTATTCTCGCCTCTGAGTGGTAAGGATTTGTATTCTCGCCTCTGAATGGTAAAGCTTTGTATTCTCGCCTCTGTGTGGTAAGGTTTTGTATTCTCGCCTCTGAGTGGTAAGGTTTTGTATTCTCGCCTCTGAGTGGTAAGGTTTTGTATTCTCGCCTCTGAATGGTAAAGCTTTGTATTCTCGCCTCTGTGTGGTAAGGTTTTGTATTCTCGCCTCTGAGTGGTAAGGTTTTGTATTCTCGCCTCTGTGTGGTAAGGTTTTGTATTCTCGCCTCTGTGTGGTAAGGCTTTGTATTCTCGCCTCTGAGTGGTAAAGCTTTGTATTCTCGCCTCTGAGTGGTAAGTTTTGTATTCTCGCCTCTGAGTGGTAAAGCTTTGTATTCTCGCCTCTGAGTGGTAAAGCTTTGTATTCTCGCCTCTGAGTGGTAAGGTTTTGTATTCTCGCCTCTGAATGGTAAAGCTTTGTATTCTCGCCTCTGTGTGGTAAGGTTTTGTATTCTCGCCTCTGAGTGGTAAGGTTTTGTATTCTCGCCTCTGAGTGGTAAGGCTTTGTATTCTCGCCTCTGAGTGGTAAGGCTTTGTATTCTCGCCTCTGAGTGGTAAGGTTTTGTATTCTCGCCTCTGAGTGGTAAGGCTTTGTATTATCGCCTCTGAGTGGTAAGGTTTTGTATTATCGCCTCTGATGGTAAGGTTTTGTATTCTCGCCTCTGAGTGGTAAGGCTTTGTATTCTCGCCTCTGAGTGGTAAGGCTTTGTATTATCGCCTCTGAGTGGTAAGGTTTTGTATTCTCGCCTCTGAGTGGTAAAGCTTTGTATTCTCGCCTCTGAGTGGTAAGGCTTTGTATTCTCGCCTCTGAGTGGTAAGGTTTTGTATTCTCGCCTCTGAGTGGTAAGGCTCTATTTCTTGCCTTAGACTCCAGAGTATCGAATTACGATAGTATTCCTTGGAGTGTTAAAGCTCTGCATCCTTACATCTGAGGATTAAATCCCCGAAGCTATAAGGAATATCAAGAATATAGCCTTTTATGTAATACTACATTGGATATTAGAAATCCTCAGAAATTATACTACTATAAAGCCACATGGCTGACTCAATCACTGACATTAATGTTTACCCACTTCCAGATGAGCTAGAAACTTGAAATTTGGCAATCTTACAGGTTTTATCCTGTAACTGACGGGAAAATTCCAAAATGTTTTAAGCTAAAAAAATAATTCAAAATGGCTGAGCAACTTTAAAGCCAGTGCGGACTTTTTTGGAGGTTTCTTGTGGCTAAACGGTAAGATATATAAATAAACGGCTCTGGAATTACATTAGCTTGCATCCACTTGCAAAGAAAACTCACCGGGGGGTTTTGGGGCGTAGCAAAGCGAGTGTATATTATACATACCCCCTATGCTATCATGAAAGGATGTGTATCAAGTTTAATTCAAACTAGGTCTACAAGCTCAAAGGCAAGGGACACATAGATCAAAAACACAAGACCCCGAGAAATGTAGGAAAAAAAGGCTACTTTTAAAGGCGTCCCGAAACAGGTAACAACAGCTCTTCCATGAAAACCAAGCCGTCTACGAACTACTCCACGTCCTCAATCCCCCCTTGCCCATTGAAAACAAGTGAAATAATTAATTAACCAGCCCGTGAAACTTTCAGGAATATTCTCATCGTCCAGTCTAGAGTAGAAGGGCACAAGTCAGGACTGGGTACTTGTGAAAATTATAATCCAGAGATAAGTGCTCATCTGATGTCAGCGCCATTAATGTCGGTCGTAAGGATCGTTGGTTTGGGTCCATTCCAACCTTCTGCATTAAAGTTTTGTAACTCACTCACTTCAAGTTAGACTCAAGTAACTTTCGAAGAACTTATTAACAAACAAACAAAAAATACGCATATGATAAACTTTTTAAAATAACTGAATAAACTATTTAATTACTACATAAAATTAAAAGATATTCAGACTTTAAATATTGACCTTTTATTTCAGTTGGGAGTTTTTTCCGCGTGCTCTACGTCTTACTACACTTCAGGGCTATCCGCAGATCAACAATGTTGAAGTAAACAGTGAGGAATGTATAATTTACAAGAAGTGTACACGCACTCGCGCCGACACATAATGGGAGAAAACCTTTATTAGAGGTCACCTACGTACATCTAGCTGGATTTGATCCCGGACCTTCCTGTCCCTTGCAAACTGGACCAGACATTACGAGACTGACGTTTTGTCCCGTTTAACAGTCAAATTACGCGTTTTCAACAACCGTTTAGCTTACTTTCTGTAGAAAATCGAACTAAACGTATCTATCGAAGCATTTTTTTTATTTTGGCTTAAAAAAATAGTTTTTGCTAGTAAAACTGTAAATATATGACCTTAACTCACGGTCCCTTCCGTCCACCTTAATAAATTCAATCAACGTCCCTTAAACCCTCACACCACCTGATAAGCGAAACTTCCCCTCTACTCACATCTCCAACCCCCTTAAACTCCCACAGTGCCTGGTAAGGCAATAGTTCCCCTCCACTCACATCTCCAACCCCTTAAACTCCCACAGTGCCTGTTAAGGCAATAGTTCCCCAATACATCTCCACCCCCCTTAAACTCCACAGTGCCTGGATAAGGTTATAGTTCCCCCTATACTCACATCTCCACCCCCCTTAAACTCCCACAGTACCTGATAAGGCAATAGTTCCCCTTCTACTCACATCTCCACTCTTATATATCCCCACACCTTGCTGATAAGGTCTTCTTGCCCTGTGTGGCCCCAGAGGAGCAATGACCGTAACTACATGGTTTAACCTTGCGTCTAACTACCAGCAGACACAAACTTTCCCATTCCTCCCCCTACAAACATGATATTAATAATATACTAATTACCATTTTCCAGCCGGTAGCGGTAAGTTAAATCAGTGTCAACTGTTTTGTATTAATTAGTGTGGGAAAGTATAACTCTGGTACGTCGGAGGTGGTGGAATGTGGAAAAGTTTTTGGTTCGTTTACCAATGTTTATTATAAAATGGTAGTGAGATACTTACTCGTTCGACTTTGTTTGAATATTAAACAGATGGGAGTTCATTATTTTGAGCACTACTCTTTTAAAAAAATATTCTATTCCTTTAGTCAAATACTTAAAAATAAAACTCCTTATCGATGTAAAAACATATTTTTAACAAATAAGAATACGATAAACATCTACAAAATGAATAAGACATCATATCCATTATTTATTAATCTTAAAATAATTATTTCACATAATTATAAAAATGGAGTGTACTTTATATTCTGTATTTATATTTATTAACTCTTATAAGAACAGAGCGTACTCTATATTCTATATTTATTTCCATCAACTCAAATGTGATGTGTTCCTTGTTGAAATAAAATCCAGCAATGAAGTTTTTAGGTCATATCTATGACGGTATTGTTATTCAGTCGTGAAACAAGACGTAATAAAATGTCAACGTAAAACTAAACGAAACTTCAGGGAAATAATAAAACAAAATTTTGACCTGAAAGAGCAATTCTTCTGCGAGGTTTGGGCTACATTAAACCTACCCCTTTCCTCTTCCTATTCAAAAATAAATTGAATAGAGTTCTATAGCATAAAACTATTCTGTAAGACGGAAATTTTAATTTTCTTTTACACTGCTATTTTTGGAAACATCAATTCGCCGTATACTGAAACGATAAAAAAAATAAGTAATAAAAAAATAAAATAGCATGACTCGAATATCGCCCTGAAAAATAATTTAATGCTTCTATTGTCGTTAAATGAGATATTAAGATCTCGATATTTTACGGTCGATTTATTTAGTCGTTTATATTGACGCTTGTTGAAACGGAATTATTTACTAATACTAGGGGGTGACCAACCACTGGCATTTGTTTAAAAAGGCAGGGATGATCAATAAGAGTCTAGTGGATAATTTACTTATTCTCTTGCAGCGGTGGGGGTGGCAACATTTTATTATTATATTTTTATTTTATGAATTTAAATTACTTTTAACTTCTTGTGTGGCCGTCACTATGCTTAGTCATTCAAGTCAATTTTCTGCAACACTTTTTAAGTCTTTATTATCATGACTTTACGAGGCTTACTTGAACTTCTTTATCGACTGTCCTCTAAAAGCCCATCCACACTACTCGCAGTCATGTGGACGATATGACAAGTCACGAGACAAGCAATACAAGCCACTGGCTCGTTAGGCTCCACTTGAAAGGGGGTTTGGTTCGAGTCATGTGGACGAGCTTTTCATCAGTCGAGTTTCTGCACTCGTGTGATTAACGTGGAGTAGAAATATGTATGAAAAACACCCGGTGCTGTGAAATTCTACCCACTGCTTTTATAAAATAAAGAAAAGAAAAAAACAAGCGTGGGATTCAATCGATACAGAACTTAATTTAGACGTGGCTGAGTTTTTTTTAATGAATAGTTTATATATTGATTCTTATGGTGAGAGCTTGCTTTACAAAAATAAAACGCTGTAAACTTATATTTTGGGTAAAAAATATGTTAAAGTGTTGTTTACTGATGAGTGATTTTCAAGATTTCTAAATGTTTCGAAAATTGCTATACCGATTGTATTCAAAACGATTATTTGGGGTATGATTAACATGACAAACAAAACCATGCACTAGTTTTTTGGGGGGGAAATAGTTCGAGTGTGGCTTACTGACGACTGATTTTTTTAGTTTGAATATTTTAATAAATATCTTTAGTGAGTTGGTTCAAAAAGGATATTTGAAGTTCTTACATAATAAATAATTATATATTATAAATAATTATATTTGTTTTTCTTAAAAGTTGTTTACTGATAACTAATTTTTTTAAATTGAAATAATCACAATAGCTCTTATGATGTTCTTTAAAATTGGTGTTCGTTGACTATTTTAAATTATAATAAAAAATATACAGTTGTTTTATATTTGGGGTATAGTCACAATTTAAAAACCATCGTATTAGCGAAGCGTTGGAAAAAGAGGTATGCTTGCGTTTGTTTATTATTTTATTCATGAAAATATGGAAGGAGTACGTTAAATATAACATGACCTTGAAAGGGGTACACGACTGGTTGAAGTTCTAGGAACAAAGTATTGGACCATGCGACCACCTGCAGGCTCTCGCATGGCTTTCCAGCAGGTGTTCGAACCAAAAGCCACTCTCATATGCCACTCGGTCAGTAACATCTGCTCATACAAATCAGGGCATAGGGCTGTGGGAGGGGGAGGGGATAGTAGGGGTCAGTGAACTTGTGCCACCCACATGGCTGAGTAAGCACGTGGCATTCTTATGATGACAAGTAACTCTTATATACTGCACCGAGACCAACTATAGAACGATTCCGTTGGGAAGGAACTTTTAGAAAATACTAATATATTTTTTTTGCTGTCAACATTGATAGCATTTCAATATATTATTATTGTTATTTATATTCATTGTTGTTGGTGACCTGGTGGTCTTAGGGGTAAGGTGTCGGACTTCTGTGTTGGGGTCCGGGGTTCAATCCTCGGTCCCGGCACAGATTTATCCGATTACCAAACCCTTCCTTCACCTCTGACAAGACATCTTGTGAATGTGGGGAATGCCAGGCCGCCACCGTGGTTCGGATTCCACGTTAAACTGTAGGTCCTTCATTTCATCTCACAATCACCTACCATTACACATTAGTGTAAGTGCGTATAACCCGAATGGGTAGTAAGACGCGGTGCTAATAATAATAATAATAATTAATGTTACTAATGAGCGATATCTTTGTCACCACCGGTATCGAACCGGGGTTCCCTATACTTGTGTTTGGCTGTTGCGTCATTGGGGACCGATTACGAAGAGACGCATTATATTTATTTTCCTAACACCGCGCGCCTCATTAACGTTTGGGCTATAGTGTGTTAGATATGAGGAACGCTGAATTTAAAATAAGGATACACGTATTTTCGTGTAGGGAGAGTAGAAAACCATTTAGGGGGTGGGGGGGGGACTCCCTCGGACTCTAGCCTTGACCTCTGCACAAGGTACTAGAACAGACGGAGGTCTTTGTTAACGTGTCCAGCAGTTAGTTTTGTTTTTTTATATATTTAAATCAAACCAGTCAATTGAAATTCTGTTTCTAGCATGATAGAGAAGGTAACGGAGGAAAAGAGAGGGGTGGGGGTTGTTTACCCGGTGTCGAACTATCCTGTATAAGTACTTGAAGAGTGCTTGAGTCTTATGCGGGATGGTACTTGACTGACCATCAGGTGTGGTCGGTGGGCGGGGCTGATCGTTTAATATGTGCTTGCGGTCGAAGAACTCACCTGTGTAAACCGAAGCTATAAATCCCTGCGAGGTAACCCGGGGTAACGAAATAAAGGTAAAAAGGTAGAACCACGTACATATTAAAAGGAAAAGATTAGAGATGAAAGGACAAAGGGTAAATTAAAAGTAAACGATGCGGAATGAACTTGGTTAACAAAGATAAAAAAAAAGAGAACGAATATATCAAGAAAGTCGGATTAAAAGATTAAGATTTCCCAGTAAAACAAAGGGATGATATTAAAGTTGTAAGCAACGAGAAAGGAAGATAGTATAAAAGAGAAGTAGAAATAATAAAACGTAGAGTAAAATAGAAAGACATATTTTGTAATATAAAAAAAAGTCTATGGGTCACAGCGGGGGAGTAGAAAAACCTGTGGAAAAATAAAGTGCGTAAAGTTTCTCTTAGGCGGAGTATTTTTGGTCGTCATGAGTTTGAAAACATTACTAAGCCTATGTATGAAAGAGTAAATAGAATGGTATTCCTCGGGACATAATTTAAGTGAATACTAAATTATATTTTTATTATTATTATTATTATTATTATTATTATTAGCTCCGCGTCTTACTACCCGTTCGGGTTATACGCACTTAGTGTAATGGTAGGGTGATTGCGAGATGAAATGGAGGACCTACAGTTAACGTGGGATCCGAACCACGGGGAAGCCTAGCATTCCCCACATTCACAAGTTGTGATTAATACACGTCTTGTCAGAGGTGAAGGAAGGGTTTGGCAATCTGATAAATCCGTGTTGGGACTGAGGATTGAACCCCGGACCCCCAGCACAGAAGTCTGACACCTTACCCCTAAACCGCCAGGTCACCACTAAATTATAATTCCCATAGTTGTCTGTGTTATGTTCTTTAATGGTTGGATTTAAACTTGTCCTTTACCCGATATATATATATATATATCTGCATTAAAAAGGCAGTTTTTAACCATTTTAGAATCTCTTCACAGATAATCACTGTGAAAAAAAATATTTATTCTGTCATAACATGGACATACTTGACAAGAAACTTTATCGCTTTGTCCCCATCGTCACCGCGGAAATTTTTTAGTTATCATTCAAATACGAATGCATTGCACACATTTCTGACATATATTGTTGTTTTATTTTCCTTTTTAGTATTATTTAACTATTCTTCGAGAAGAGAGGAACTATAAAGTGGAAATATCGTTTTTATACGACTAAATATGTGAGTGAGGGAGGGTTGGGTCTGGTTGGCTGTATAATAAAATGTACCAAATTAAACGTGACCATTGAATATTAAAAATAATAAAGTGATAAGGCAAAGTTGTGTCCGTTTTAATGTTGACTAAATACTAAGAACTAGGCCTTATTTTAAGCTGTTCACGTATATGTGAAACTATCTCTTTTTTGAGTTCAAGGGGAGGGAGGGGGATGAACCCCCTTGACCTCCCACCCCCATGACAACACTTATGTGCTAAATGCGTATTAAAACAACTAAGAAGGATATCAAAATACAGTAATCGCACTCAATTAAAATGTCATAAAATAAAGATACTCAAGAGTGAAATTTCTCCAAACTAAAATATCCACTGGTCAGTGTTTGTATATGAGTATATATATATATATATATATATTCCCCTTTAAACAAAATGTTTTCAACTATTGTTTTCAAGCCCGCCTCGGTGGCTTAGTTGGCTAACGCGCTAGTCGTGTTGAGCTCAACTACTGAGGACAGAGAGATCGAGGTTCGAATCTAGGTCGGGTGAACTCAGGGGGTGGGGGTTCCTAAATATTTTTCCACGCAAATGTGGGTTCACTTCCTCTAATTCAACCTTCCCAATTCCTAGTCCATTAGCGTAACTAGTACTTAAAGCGTATAACCCGAACGGGTAGTAAGACGAGGTGCTAAATAATAATAAATATTATTTTCAAGGGCATAGAAAGCAAATTTTTCTATAGAAGGGTCGGCTTTCGAACTATATTATATACCTTTAGACCCCCTTTCTATGCCCTTGAAGCATTGTACCAGCACGCAACTTACAACCTAACTTTAACTTAAGAAATAAACACAACAACCAGCACCCCAAACTGTGAAAGGGAAAACTAAAATTTCGCTATTAATTCATAATTTGGCCTTTACACGCCCCTGCTCAAAGTTAATATAAAAAAAAACTTGACGAAATTATGTTGGCTAAAGAAGCATATGAATAAAATAAATATTTAAAAAAAAGTATCAAATAAGATTGTAATAGAGAAAACTTTATTATATGTGTTATATATAAGAGACTACGAAAGAGAGAGTGCATATTGAAAACGTGATTCATTAAATTAATAAAAGAACATGGATACATCAAAGAGACAAAAGAAAAGAGATTTTTAAATACGCTACATTTCTAGAAGAATGAAAAAATTGACATTCGCTGTAGAGGCCCAAATGAAACATTAAATAAATAACTCACAAAGAAGAGTAAGAGTCTAAGAAAGAGATAAAGTTGATTAAAATAAGCCGGTAAAATAGCAGATATATATATATATAATAGCCCAAGCAAGTTGGGAGGTTTGCTGGGTTTAAAGTCTGGGGCGGCCAGCTAATACCTCCTTGAATACCTGGTGGCCGGATAACGTTGTGGCTACTGGTTATATAATGAGCTACTTTACTTCAGACTGGCTGAATGACTGTTGTGTAACCATCAAGCTCTCTTCAGTTTCTCTCTCTCTCTTAGTTTGGGGAGTGTTGAAAAGTTAGATTACACTGTACAGTCACTAAACGGTAAAACAAATACTGTGGCAATACTACAGATTTGTAATAACAATCATTCAGATGTATTAATTACTTACTATATGTCTTTTTTGTGTACAGTTTGTATTCAAAACTTTCGAGTTTTGTCTACGAATATGTAGTAATTTTTTTTTTCCAACACTAGACTTGAAGTTGTAGTTCTCGTAAGTAAATAAAAATCACTCTACATGTTTTATTTCCAAGATGAAATGTTAAAAAAAAACATTTTTAAGAATACGAATCTATTGAAATTGTAATTTAGTGTGGACTCCCTCTGTGGTTTAGTGGTCACAGTTCCCAGACACTGATTCAAAGGTACCGGGTTCAATCCTCGGTGGTTTCCAGGTTTTTTTTTTGAAGCAATGGGTCTGAAATGGGGTCAACTCAGCCTTGTGAGGACAATTATTGGGGAGATATATAATAAAGAAGTAATGGCTCCAGTCAAGAAAACTGAGATTGACAGATGGAAAGTTCGCTCTACTGACCACATGACCACCTCTATCTGCAAATGTTGGCGCCAAAGAGTGTTTTTTTTTCATTCCCACGTATTCATTCAAATGCAGTTGAAAAATTACACCTAGACTTCGGGTCATTTTATAAAACCATATTTAAATTTTTAAGGATACATTAAACCAATGATCCTTTGGTATAAATGGCCATTGTAGATATTCAAACATAAATGGAATACATTATATTTTCCATGTTATTAAAAACATACGTCCTTTTTTCTTTTTACAGAAATGACATGACGTTTAAAATAGAATATAATTAAAACATAATATAATGACTATTTTTACATAAACATATTAATATTAGATAAAAGTGTTTAGACAAATGTGAGTTTGGCTAATGCTATAGACCTTAGCCATTCGACCCGACCTTCTCTTACCTCTGCTCTCCTGGTGTATAAAGGAATTCAATTCTGAGCTGGGGATACCATTAAGGTGAATCCCATTATCCCCAAATAATTTTAGTATTAGATAATAAGAGCTAACACCAAATTAGTTAAATAAGGATGGAGAAAACTTAAAACAAAATAATTTTAGGACTTGGGTTAAATATTAGAAACAGAGTTAATGTAGTCAGGATTCAACCGCCCAGATGATACGTGAGAATGATGATGGTGGAAGTCAGAGGGGACCTACAGTTTAACGTGGGATCCGAACCACGGTGGAGGCCTGGTATGCCACACATCCACAAAGCGTGAAAGCACACCACTTTGCCAGAGGTTAAGGAAGGGTTTGGTAATAAGAGAAATCTGTTCCGGGACTGGGATTTGAGCCCCGGACTCCTAACACAGAAGTCTGACACCTTACCTTACATTTTGCAAACCCGCGATCTCGCATAAAGTAGACCAACTATTGGGAAAAGCACAGTGCTTCTGTCTAGAGCAGGTGTTTCTCAACTCGTTTCACTTCACACCAAACATTATCTTCTTGCAACATTACAGTAACACACTAACCGGAATCTGAAGTAAATATAAAAACATTTAAAGTAAATATAAAATTATATATTTTATATGCTCTTTGTTAAATAAGTATTTGGTTATATTAGGTCTAGTTTCCTAAGAAACTGACTATAAGGCGTGATTAAAAAAAGTACTTGTATTTCATAATTTCCAACGCGTTCAGAAAGCGAACAAAATGGCGGCACGTTTTGTAAAAACTATCGAGACTTCAATATGTAGTCGAGCGTCTGAGCGTGTTCCGTATTCTCAACGAGAAAGAGTTAGGCCCATTTCCGAGTCATCGCGCACTGGTCTTAACATTTTATTGGAAATTAAGTGGAAAACAATGTGTGCACGCATGGGTTCTTCAGTAGTAGGAAGTACCCTCTCACCCCCCCCCCCCAACCGTCACACACTCTTCTTCTTTTTTACACCGTGAATAGAGTTTAGCGAGTCTGATTCAACTGAGAAGAAGGATTAAAAAACAATTACAGGAATTTATACCCGGGTATCTTTTGTTATTCTGTAACTCGGCCACCGCTATAAATTTTTGAGATCTTTTTTTGTCCTTTTTTTTTCCCCACCCCCATCCTTGTCCGCTTTACTCGACCCAGAGTAGGCATATAGCGAGCTTCGCCCTCTTAAGCCAAGGCGCCTCAAATTAGATTGAGAATTAGTCCGGATACATCACTAAACATTACCAGCATCCTCTGCAAGGTCGCCAAACACCTGGAAAACGTAGAGAATATTTGTTAACTTGGGGCATTTAAATGTAAGCTTAAAATAGTGTGTCTATATAGATGGACAAAAAAAGTTAATTGAATATTATTATTATTATTATTTAGCACCGCGTCTTACTACCCGTTCGGGTTATACGCTTTAAGTACTAATTACGCTAATGGATTAGGAATTGTGAAGGTTGAATTAGAGGAAGTGAACCTGCATTTGCGTGGAGGGAGAGTGGAAAACCATTTAGGAAAAAAAAAACTCAATTCACCCGACCGAGATTCGAACCTCGATCTCCCCGTCCTCAGCAGTCGGGCTCAACACGACAAGCGCGTTATAGTCAACTACGCCACCGAGGCGGGTCTTAATTGAATAATTAAGCACGCAGATTAAAACATGTATCTATTATTACACCTTAAACAAGGGTTGTAAAGCTAAAGAAGATGTATTTCTTTCATCAATCATAAATATTCCTGTTTTAAATGTGTTGTTACATGACTTCATACTTAATCATTTTGATGAAAAATGAAATTTTACAAACTTTTTTTTTTCATTTTAAGCTGCCTGGAAAAATGGGAATTCCTTGTGAAATTTGGAAAACCTTTTTTTAGAAAGAAAATAGTGGCAACACAGATCATGCGAGTACTAAAAACAATTAACACACATTTAGAATGAAGAGTGGTCCTATATTCTGTTGTTTTTCCACTTTATTAGAATTAGATTTGGCATATAAGTATTAGATTTGGCATATAAGTAAATTATTTCAATTGACATTTGTGTGAATGATCTTCTATATATTAATAAAATGAAGAGTCTGTGTGTGTGTGTGTGTGTGTCTGTCTGTCATGAGAATTGCGCGTTATCTACCGCAATAAAAGGGTTGCATTTTTTTTAAATAGTACCCTATTTACACCTCAAAGTCAGAATTTTAAAATTTGACTTTGATTTTTAAAATTAATTAAAAACTGGGTCGGAAGATATGAAATGATATTTTTTTTATGTCTGTTTGAAGCAAACAAAAGCGTTTCTCGGGGTAACCACGCAATATATTGCTATTAATAAATGCAGCTTTCGACGAGTTTTAGAAATGGCATGAGTTGTAGCTAGTAAGTTTTAACTACTTTTTAACGTAATATAAACTTTATTAACTAACGGAATAAAACAATTTAATAAACTGAATGCTACTACATGAGAATACTAAGTTCAAAATTGTGTCAGTAGGTCTATACATTTTTTGAGCATAGCTTAAGTCGAAACAAACAGAGTAGTTTTAGGAATAATATATTAATGGAAAATCGAATTTGTTGAGTGAAATATTTATTCACTAGCTTACCTTATTACTATTTTTTTTACATCGATATTATTTTTAAACATTATTTAATGTAACAATTAATTGGTCCCTTAAGTATAATTAATGCTTACTTTTGAGATACTGTCAGAACAAATTCAAGTTTTCAATT
Organism: Timema cristinae; assembly: GCA_039000515.1. Classification (NCBI taxonomy): domain Eukaryota; kingdom Metazoa; phylum Arthropoda; class Insecta; order Phasmatodea; family Timematidae; genus Timema; species Timema cristinae. The sequence continues at coordinate 59,478,382 of JBCFYV010000935.1, forward strand.
TTACAACAAACTGAAGCACCCTTAAAATTGTGTTATTTAAGAGTTAAGGTGTTTTTGTTTGCGAGGCGTAAAAATATATGTGGGTGCACTGTAATTAAATAAGATTGCATTGTAGTGTATTGTTTAATATAACAAAAAAAATCTTCCTTAATTCTTCCTTTATCTTATCTACGTGCTTCGGGCATTTTAAATTCCATCCCGATTTTAAATGGTACAACGTGGATTGTTTCAATACTTTAGAAGGTTTCGTTTTCACAGCAGTTTAGTGTTATTTGTGTTGGATCCAAGTGCATTATGGTTTTAATTTTAGAAATGGTTACAAATGGTTAACGTTGCAACCTTTTTACTCTTTCGGCAGGTTAATAAAGTGTTTTAAGTTAATTTTAGAAATGGTTACAAATGGTTAACGTTGCAAGCTTTTTACTCTTTCGGAAGGTTAATCAAGTGTTTAAGTTTATGTTATTGGCTAACCTGCTGATGTTTAGAAATATTAAATCGGTTTAGGGAGTTAATAAATTAATGTTCTTTCTTAGGATATTCATAAATAACTCAGAAAATTAAAATTATACATTTATAAAGGTATATTTTCTTTTATAGCACCGCGTCTTACTACCTGTTCGGGTTATACGCTTATATACTAATTACGCTCATGGTTTAAGAGATTAGGAAGGTTATATCTATAGGAAGTGTACCCGCATTTACATGGGATTCTGGAAAACCATTTCCGGAAAAAGCTTTGTGCGCCCGATTGAGATTTGAACCTCGTTTTAACCGTTATCGGCAGTCTAGTCCAACACAATAGTGACGCCTTAGACCATGAGTCCACCGAAGATGGTTACAAACACTTTTAAATAATAAGTATTTCAAATGTAGGCCTAGATTAAGCCTACAAAATAAATTATGTATTTTTATGCGGTTCCTTTTTCCAACACACTTAAACAAATATCTCTGAAAATAATCAAAAATTCAATTGAATGAGACTCTTTCAATTTTTTATTATTATTTTTTCTATTTTTTTTACATATAAAAAATGCTTGCTCCATTTTTCTCTCTCCGATGATCAAAGGAATTGAAAATTGAAGTGAACCTCCTCTAAATTTCCCATCTAACGCTCTAAAGGGGGGGGGGGGGGGGCTGGGGTTTACTGGTTGGCTCTGATCAAACCCAATCCTTCTCTATTTTATTTCTCGTATCGGTCGGTAATGGTACTCAGTCAATGATTCCAATCAGCGAGTCTCGACCGTGGTCAAGTTTGCCTCGAGCGCTCGCTCGTCCACTTCTAGAAGACCGGGGTTTAACAGGGCTGCCACTCACATAAAAAAAAGGGGGAGCCACAGGGTTTGTGTATGTGTTGCTTGAAAAAAAAACCTGGAAAAATACTGATAACTTCACCAAAAAAAAGCAATCAAAATACTTGTGAATATTTGTGAAATTGAGCTATTTAACTACAAGCTTTAAGAGCCAATCTCGTCCCCTGTATAACACCTAACTTAAGAGCTCTTCGGTGTCACGCGGTCTAAGGCGTCACTCTTATTAGACTGTCGACTATATGGAGATAGAGGTTTGAATCCCGGTCTGGTGTATTGAGGGTTTTTTCCTAAATGGTTTTCCAAATGTTGTCAGATTTCCGAATAAATATAACTTTTCTCACCCTTAAAAACTAGAAGCCGAAAGGGTAGTAAGACGTGGTGCTAAACTATATTAATACATGACTATTGTAGGTTTTTAACGAGACTGCCCAAAGATGGGGAGGTAGGGATTCGATCCCGGTTGGGTGCACTGAGGGTAGTTTTTCTTTAGAATGTTTTCTTACATTTCTCTCTCCTTTAAAATGCGGGTGCACTTCATCTAGATTAAACCTTTTAAATCCCTAAACACGTTAGTATAATTAGTTCTTGGGCGTAAAACCCGAACGATTAGTAATAGACGCTGTGCTAAAATGAAAAATTGGTGAAACTGTTACTTTTGATATATCTTATCAGAAAAATCAACGAGTAAAAAAATGTTGCCAATATTCAGAACCAATATAAATATTATATGTTCTGAACCTATATTCCTACCTGTGTTTCACAAACAGTCCGATTTAGAAAGGATTTTGTTTAACAGCTATAAGAGCTTCTAATTTTTTTTTTAAAATATATCTCAACATCGATTCACGTGATCTGCAGTTGTCACATTTCGTAGATATTGTCAATACCTAAAAGATAACAGAAATAGGCCATAATATAAAGTATAATTTGCAGCAAAAAAAAGTGATTTCTAGAGTTCTTATACAATCTTACCATACGCCTATGCTTAATATATTAATGTTTATTTTTATTATTATTATTATTATATTATTATTATTTATTATTATTATTATTAGCACCACGTCTTACTACCCGTCCGGGTTATACGCACTTACGCTAATGTGTAATGATAGGGTGATTGTGAGATGAAATGAAGGACCTACAGTTTAACGTGGAATCCGAACCACGGTGGAGGTCTGGTATTCCACACACATTCACAAGTTGTGATTAATACACGTCTTTTCAGAGGTGAAGGGAGGGTTTGGTAATCAGATAAATCTCAGTGCCGGGACCGAGGATTGAACCCCGAGCCCCCATATCCAGAAGTCTTGGACACCCAACATTATAGTATATGTAATGGATGTTTAACTTCTAGATAATTGTATTTCTTATTGCAATCCTTCTATAAATAGTTTTTTGAAACGGAATTATACGAAGCCAATTTCAAGCTGTTGAGAGAAGTACTACACTAGTAGCACATTAGTAATAACTCATTTTCTAATATTATTATTTTACCTCTGCCGCATCCTTCGTAACTGTTTTCACCTGTTGCCGTGATTTATTTGGTGACTTTCGGGGGGTAAAAAAAAAAGAGTCGGTTCGATATGGTACTGTTTACTCCGGACGAAAACGTTATATGTTACAAAGTGATGGGAGGATCTTGAATCACACGGGTCGCAGGAATGTCTCTTGACCCAAGATGCTTTGCGACGCTTGATAGAAATATCTAGTTCGCATCACGTTTTTTTTTTAAGGTGAGGCGAGAGGGGGATCGAATAAACAGTTTTCTTAGTTGCTGTAACTATGTAAGTTTATGTATAAAGAAGATAAAATACCTCACCGTCTTGTTCGCCGTGATGGTGACAGGAAGGTCTTACTTTCATATATGATTTTCCACACAAATGTGGATACACTTCCTCTATATTTTACCTGGCTCATTCGTTGCTCATTACACCCAATATCATTTCTGAGGGAACTGCAGGTCTTATGGAGAAAATATTTATCTTCACACTCTCTCGTTAAATGTTGCCAAATTTCGTACTCAGTTAGGTCATAATGTGGTGTGCTGGGGTAAGAAGGAGCTACTGGCAACATCGACTATCCAGCGTTGCCAAACCAGTCTTATATTTAAGCATACACACATAAATAAGAGAATGACAACGTTGCTTCCGAATAGTAACCATGTAGTTCTCTCAGTGATGATATCCGTTGTAATGTTAAAAAAATCGTATAGTAAAACGCAAAGCAAGACTAATTAAAAGAATATGTTGTTTTGTATTATGGGACTACAATTATCTTGGATCTGATTGGCTCTTGCATGCAAGGTCCGCTTAGTGCAAAGCAGACAAATCTGAAAGGGAGGGGGGGAACTCATGGGGCTACTATACTTGCTTTGGAGTATACCAGAGCGCGCAAGGTAGATTGTGCATCAAAAGCGCACCATCGGTTTTTTTAGTCTCCGAGCCATATATGGCAACACCACTTGATGATATTGGACTAACATAACCCTATAGTTTTTTTTATTAACTTGTTGTGATCATTGTAAATAGTAAGGGGGTAGTTTACAAAACATATTTGTCATATTGCCACGTTATGCCGTTGTTTTTTCCCCTCTTGCGATTTTGATACAAGGTCTTGGTCCGCTTTTGAACCATATCTTATTGAGCTTTTGATTCTAGTCCTCTCTCTCGTGTTTACTTTAGACGTTCTCCACTTCTCTTTCCCTCATTGGACGAGACGACACATCGTATGCGCCATCGTACGGCGAGCGCGCTATAGGCGGGTCATTAGCAGCAGAAGGCGCCATGACCGCGCCGTGTTTAATGGCGAGGCCGTGGTTCGCCTCTCAGGGGGGTGGGGGTACGAAACAAAGCACACGTCCTCGCGATATCTCACTTGCTCGCATACCGCAACGCATATGCATACATATGCAAATGTAATCTTAACACCTTTTGTGCTTCCGTTTCACACAGAACACACATATTATTTATTTGGGATATTTAAGGGCATTAGTACCACTAGCAACTCTAGAGATTCGCATGGATACGTGACTTGAGCTTTATTATGGTAGTGTACGTCAAGCAGCCTTGTTGTGTCGGCACAGAAGCACAGACGTAAGCTGATACTCCTTGGGTCAACTGTTTGAACTTAGTGTTTGATAATTTCGTTGGCTGGTCAGTGATGAAGTATCCGAGTAGCAAGGGCCGGGAAGTGTTGATTAGCTTGCAAAAAGAGCAATCCATTCATTCTTCGGTTACATTTCTGGCTGGATATCCGTCATTTACGTCCGTAGTTGGTCTCGTTTGTTCCATTTTGATAAACCCAAAAATGATATGCTTATTATATTGGGGGAATCTTTACGGTAGACCTCCCCCCCCCCCCCATACATTTGGAAAATTGACATTTTCATTGTTTCATTGTTTGTTCTGAATTGTTCCGCAAAAAGTTTCGTTTGCTGTGTATTTGTTCTTGCACAAATAGGACGTAAATTTGACACTTTCTTTACTCATGAGGGGCCAACTTCATGGAAACATCCCCCCCCCCCCCCCCACACACACACACACTTTTGAAAATGCATGGCGTTTTGATTGCAATCGTTTGTTCCTCGCTTGTTCCGGATTGTTAGACACATGTTTTTGCTTGTTCTGTTTTGAAAAACCCACAAATAGTATGTTTACATTGGGGGAAGAGGGGCCAACTTCCAGGTAGCCCATTCTGGTTTGAATAAGATCGAGGCACTTATGTTAAATTAGTATATTTTTAAATGATATCGATATTTTATAATCCATATATACTCAAACCTATTGTTTTTAATCAAATAGTTGTAGGAATGATAAGATAATGTTGAAAATGAACTATATATCCTATTTGTTTGTCATGGTTGTAAAATCTACATAAACAATTAGACGCTGAAATTAAACGATGGGATGGGATTTTTTTTTTAAACTAAATTTTTGTAAATCAATATTATATTTACCAGAATGCAAGAGTTTAGCTGTTAAAAGACTTTATTGCATAGCTATTTTTTATTTTCCATTTGTAGAGGCACGTGTTTGATATAGTTATGTGCATTCATTTCGATTTTTTGTTTAATTTCTTAGTTTGGTTTTTTTGGCAAATTTTTAGCAATTTTTTAGAATTTCAGGCTATTCTATAGATATTTTTAATCACTTTTTTTGGAAATTTATTCTAGGTCCTGTTAGTAAACTTTGATTTGAAAAAATAATTTTTACTGTCGAGGAGTTTCTTAGTCTTTTTTGTAAGTGTCAGTTGGAATAATTGACATTTCCTTCCAATCATGTCTCTTTGTGGTCAAAGGTACTATTTAATACATCATAACAGTAATAGTAGCAAACAAAAGGAGGGTGCGATGTCAATACTTTAGGATAACCTAGCTATGAGCTCTTTTGAGGGGGTGAGGGAAGGAGGGTATCTTTCGGTAATTTCACAACAGCCCAATTAGACGAAACCAATATTTTGAAGCTTAGGAGGAAGTAAGGCCTAAAAAAATACTTTTCTTTACTATGAGTTTTATGGCATGCAATAAGTTGAAGACCAAGTTTTTGTATTTCTGACTTGCTCCGCCATTTTATTGCTTTTTTGTGCATAGTGAGCGAATCAAATGGGACATTCTTATACAGGTCACACATACAAAAGGCCATCATCTCTAGTGACACTAGTTTATTTAGTGTTTGTAAGAGATCTAAGAACAAACAAACTAAAATATAATGCACAATAATCTGGAACAAACTAATAAAGTTTTAAAATAAAAAATACAAATTTTGTTATATTTTATCCAGTTGAGGTGAGGAAACGGAGCTTAGCATAGTGATAAAAATATAGTAATTTTAAAACTATCAACATGAAATAAACACATTTTTAAAAGAAATGCAGAACGAAATAAAGATAAACATGTTAAGGAACTCAAACAAAATAAAAACAAACTTTAAACAAAAAATGTTCAAGTTTTGAAATAATGTGAGAGAGCTACTACTAGAAAAAATTATCGAGGCTTTACAAAAGGAATAAATGGAAATCTTCGCAAAAAGAAATTTAAAACTAACCAAGAACGTATTATTGTTTGCAAAGATAAAATACTATTTTTAAAAGTTGTATGTGTTCATGTGGAGAATATGGTTGCCATAGAGCGTCAATCTACGCTCCTAGTGTAAATAAATCTTCTGTTGTCCTGTCAAAACGAAATGTGCGTTTTTTCAGGAACCTTCCGGAACAAACGAAGAACAAATTATTGCAATCATAAAAATATGGATTTTTAAAAGATGGGGTAAGGGAGTCAACTTCATTGACGTGCAATGTAAACATACAATTTATGGGCGTATAAAGACATAACAATCCGGAACAAACGAAGAACAAAAATTGCAATCATAAAATTTATTTTTTAAATATTTTTAGGGGGAAAAGATGGTGAGGCAGCTTCGTGGAGATACAAAGTAAACATATCATTTGTGAGCGTATCAAAACGGAAAAACGGATTTTTTTTTTCGGAACAATCCGGAACTAACGAAGGAAACAGTATTGTAATAATAAAAAAAAAAAAATGTTTTTAAAAAAGGAGAAGGGTGAATTCATGAATGTCAAATGTAAAGTATAGCTAATTTTGGGGACGTATCAAAAGGTAAATAATTTTTTTTAACAATCCGAAATAAATGATCTCAACCATATAAATTTCATTTATCAAAAGTGAGGGGAAGATATCGTAAAGTTGGCACTACCAATGTAAACATACCATTTGTGGGCCTATCAAAACGGACAAACGAAATTTTTGCTGGACAATCCGAAACAAGCGAATGCAATAGTAAATACATGAATTTTTCAAAGTGGAGGGGCTACCGTAAAGTTGGCCCCTCACGAGTAAGCAAAGTGTCACAAGTTCATGTCCCATTTGTGCAAGAACAAATGCAGAACAAACGAGCCTTTTTGCGGTATAATCCGGAAACACGATCGGAAAACATAAAAATATGATTTTTTCAAAGTGTGTGTGGAGGGGTGCGGGAGCGGGGGGGGGGGACCGGGGGGGGTGTTACCGTGAAGTTGGCCCCACCAATGTAGACATATCATTTGTGGGCCTATCAAAACTGAACAAACGAAAATATATGTGGAACAATCTGCAACAAGCGAAAAACAAACGATTGCAATAAAAAAAACTTGAATTTTTAAATTGGGGGAGAGGGCAACTTCGCGGACGTGTTTTTTTTTACAGTTGGTACCTACCCATGGTACAAATTGTGGGATTATTTAAGAAAATGTTAAATATCTATCCATGATTCCTGTTATATTATTTTTGACGGAGGTATCGTTTTCATCAATAATCTAGGTATGTCATCGTCACTTTCCTATACAACTCAAAATTCTTAATTTTCTATTGAACTAATCTCACAACTATCATCTTCTTCAGAGCTTTGGAATTCTGAATCGTATTAGGGCCTAAATTATCATTTTGAAATGTATATTATTTATTCTAATAAAAACCAGGCCAATAATGATTTTTCATTAGAGATATAGCGTATTATAAAGATAAATATGTTTTATACAACAATATAAGCTGTAATAATATATATATATATATACACACACCAGAGAGAGAGAGAGAGAGAAAATTGAACAAAACTGATGATTACGTTGTTCATTTGTGCAAGTCATGTGACATATAATAATATATTATTTCAAAGTGAGCATATATTATATAAAGCCAAACTTCGATAAGGACTTGAATTGGTTGGTGAATCAGGTAGAAAATATGTATTCAAAAATTACTAGGAACTTGCAGCAATAAACTCGAGTTTACAATAAAAAGGTGGGTTTATTAATAATTTACTAGACAAATAATATATATATATAATTTTTACAAATTTTCAGGTGGCTTTCCACATGTGTTCTCTTTCTATAGTTTTCCAATCCACTCTCCAAGTAAATAGGGTGCATTTAATATAAAATTGTGTTTCCTTCTCCTTGCACCCAGAATAACTCAAACCTCAAAACCTAATCACTAAATAATTCAAAGAGTCCAAAAACATTGGAGAGCGGTTATATATAAGTTACATCTTATTTGGATAAGAATACTTCAGTTATTTTGATTAAATTAATCCAAATAAAAATCGTTCTCTCCTTCACACATAATTTTTTATGAGTCATATGTAATAAAATACATTCCTTAGTGAATGAAATAATTATTTTATTACATTATTTATTTGCGAAAGAATAATAAAAAAAACCTGGTAGAAAGACGGTCGTTACAATAGTAAATGGCGGTTTTTCATTTGAAGTAAATTCAAAGTGCTCACACACTTGCAAATGCAAACATCAATTACTACTATAATATCATACTTGGGCCGAAAATTACTCTCTAAGTGAGTTCGAAATGCATAAATAATTAACACTATACCTTCCTATATTGTTTTGGTGCCCAACAGAATATCTCACTAATCATCATCATCATCATCTCACATCATCATTATAGACTACTTATATAGGAGCTACAACGTTTAACTTGACCTAATTATACCCTTATAGGTGGAATTAACAGAGAAATTCTAAATATTCCAATAGAATTTCAAAATTTAAGCCATATAAAATGCTGGAAAAATTGCAAGCTTAAACGTAGATTCTTGCATTCACACAATTTTTAAGGCGATAAATAATCTATTTCTTATCAAGCATATTTTCAAGAGGCCACTCGGTGACCTGGTGGTCTAGGGGTAAGGTGTCAGATTTCAGTGCTGGCGGCCGGGGTTCAATCCTCGGTCCCGGCACAGATTTATCTGATTACCAAACCCTTCCTTCACCTCTGACAAGACATCTTGTGAATGTGGGGAATGCCAGGTCTCCACCGTGGTTCGGATTCCTTGTTAAACTGTAGGTCCTTCATTTCATCTCACAATCACCCTACCATTACACATTAGCGTAAGTGCGTATAACCCGAATGGGTAGTGAGACGCGGTGCTAATAATAATAATAATAATAATAATAATAATAATAATAATAATAATAATAATAATAATAATAAGAGAACACTCAATTAACAGTTTGACAGCTGTGGGAGAGAACGTAAGAAAATACAGGCTATAAATGTGATATATTCGTAGTATCATAGCCCGACACGTTAGATCAGTCGCTAGTGGGATGGTCTACAGTGCAAAGAGCTTCGGGATCGATTTCTGGTAGGGGCGTAGTATTTATTATTTGAACACTTCTCGGCCTTCTTCTGGATGTTGTATATGTCTTAGAATTCAATAATTCTATTTAACTGTAGAAACTTGCCATATTCCTAAAATTATCAAATATTTGAACAATATAATCAATTTAATTGTAACCACTTGACTTTTTGGGTTTGCTTCTTAAGATAAAGTGCATATATATATATATATATATATATATATAATATATATATATATATATATAATATATATATAAAATGCTTTCATAATCACCATTTATGCCCACATTATATTTACCTATAACCTAGGCCTAACTAATTTGAGAAAATCACCCCTATGATTTAAAATGTAAATAATCACAAAATTTTAATGTTATAAAAATGTAATTAATCAATCAAATTTATCATGCAGATAATCCCATATGAACCAAGATCTAAGTCTGACTGACAGTATAAATATTCTACCTCTAATAAAAACATAAATAATTTAATTGAAAATAATAATTGCAGTGTTCACTAAATTGAAGATTGTGAAATTATTTTTTCCATATGCATATTAATGTATTCAGAGTAATAAGTTTTGCCAATTTAAACTATATAAAATAATGCCTTTTTCTGCATTAATAATGACTTAATTTCTTAGCTTTTTGAACTAGTTTAAACATTATAAATTGCCTAAATTGAAATTTTTTCATGAAAAAGATTTTTTATACAATGGCTGTAAAAAGTGTTTTTAAATGTTAAATATTTATTTCATCATTCTTGATATGAAATGTGTCGAAACCTTGGGCGATCGCTTACAGCCATTTATTGTTTACTAGATCGTATATTCTATGTTACTGATTCTGGAAACCCCTAACATATAAAACAAACATAAAGCCTATCTGCCTATATAATACATTATATTATGCCCGTACTCGGTTTCAAAGCTTGACGTTTTCCAGGTTGTGATGGAAGGAACCATTGTTTATTATTTTAATAATTATATATATATATATATATATATATATATATATATATATAGTGTGTTTACTGTTCACAGAGATCACAAATAAAACACAAATCTAAAAATTACTACAACATGTTTTAATAATGAAATAACCCTGATAGTGGTATAAATATTAATATAACTACAATATGATTCTACCCGAACGGTTAGTAAGACGCGTTTCTAAATATTATTATTAATATGAGTCTATATTTTAAGAGACAACTTGTGAATGATCGTTCAAACAGAAATCTCGAATCTCGCAAGGACTGCAGATTACTTGTGTGTTTGTGATAATACAGCTGGTGTAACTGCTGTGGAGGCGGGCTATCACCCGTTCTTGTCGACTAAGCTACACTTCCCTACAAAGTTTTGATCCCGTCAGCGAACTTGGAATTTCAGTGCATATTTTTATGTCATACGCAAATCAAGTTATTCAGTAAAACTTTGCATATTTAAATCTGAATATTTTTTTAATCTTAAGTATACACATCAATACATCGCATGAATACTAATATTATATATTTATAGATGAATTAGTATTAATAAACAATTGTTGAATTGTGTTGATTTTAAGGGAACTTTGAGTATATTTATATAGAGTATGCTAATAACTACGGTAAAATCCCAGCTTTATCAAATAGGTATAGTATTAAAGATACTAAATTTTAATTTTCAAAATTTTATTTCAAAAAGTTTAGCCTAAAACTTGATTTGGAAAACGTAAAAATTGAAGTTTCTTACCCTCATAGCTCTTGAATAAAAATAGTTAAAAATAAATTTTTGATGTTTAATATTTCATAGAATAAAACTCTTTCGAATGACGAAAAAAAAAAATTCTGTACATATGGCCTTAACATGAAACGAACAGGTTAGGTATATCAACCCATGACTTACAAGCTAGCTTAATTATACCCATTTCGGCTGTCGCGTGCACAAAAGCGTCACTGTCTTAATAGACAGGATTGCCGGTGACGGGGAGATCAGGGTTTGAATCTCAGTTGGAAGTACTGAGGTAACTTTTTCCTGAAAAAAAAAATCCCTCTCCACGCAAATGAGGGTATACCTCCTCTAATATCAACCTTAACACGTTAGCGTAGTTAGTATACATAAACTGGACGGATATTAGCAGGAGGTGCTAAAGGAAAGGATAAAAAGACTGGTGTCAGTCGGAGCCACTTAAGAAGCGCTACCTAGGTCGCGCCACTTCCTTTTGTTGCCATTTGCTCGCGACCCTGGCGGCGTGATACGAATGTATAGTAATCGTAAGAGGAAACATCCCACATTGCTGGACGCTGTTGAATTTCATAAATGAAGGCTTCAATGTTAAGCTCCATTGCCAAGTGTACGCTTCTCGTGGTGTCGTGGGAGAAACTGGATGAAAAACAACAGGTTGACGAAGTGGCGCCATCTGTGAGTAGCGCGCCGAGGTGCAGATAGTTACCCTCGTTCGTGACTTGGCGGGTGGCGCCACCTGTGAGTAGCGCGCCGAGGCGCAGATTGCTACCCTCGTTCGTGACTCGGTGGGTGGCACCACCTGTGAGTAGCGCGCCGAGGCACAGATAGTTACCCTCGTTCGTGACTTGGTGGGTGGCACCACCTGTGAGTAGCGCGCCGAGGCACAGATTGATACCCTCGTTCGTGACTTGGCGGGTGGCGCCACCTGTGAGTAGCGCGCCGAGGTGCAGATAGTTACCCTCGTTCGTGACTTGGCGGGTGGCGCCACCTGTGAGTAGCGCGCCGAGGCGCAGATTGCTACCCACGTTCGTGACTTGGCGGGTGGCGCCACCTGTGAGTAGCGCGCCGAGGTGCAGATAGTTACCCTCGTTCGTGACTTGGCGGGTGGCGCCACCTGTGAGTAGCGCACCGAGGCGCAGATTGCTACCCTCGTTCGTGACTCGGTGGGTGGCACCACCTGTGAGTAGCGCGCCGAGGCGCAGATGGTCACTCTCGCGCGTGACTCGGTGGGTGGCGCCACCTGTGAGTGGCGCAGATTGTTACCCTCGCGCGTGACTTGGTGGGTGGCACCACCTGTGAGTAGCGCGCCGAGGTGCAGATGGTCACCCTTGCGGGTGACGCTTCCCCGTATGACAGTAGCAATTGAAATGTTCTTACCCACTGGGTCACACGCCCGGGTGGTGACTCCCAGGTGGCCCCGTCTGAGAGCAGGCAATGTGCGAGCGATTGAGTTCACTTAATGTTGGTAGTCCCATCCACCATCGAGACAGGAACTGAGGGGGGAACAGCGGGGAAGTGGGGTAAAGGTTATTCCATCTCCTGGAGATAAATTATCACCACCACCCTTACCCCTTTTCGAATAAATTTTCTTTTTTAGAGACATTTCACTTTCTTCTGATATTCTCGTCCTATCGTCTAGTGATATGAAATACGACCTTGCATCAAACTCCTAATAAATTCTTGGGCATCCAATTTTCAAAATATTGCTAGGGAACCACTTCAAATAGTTTCTGGAGGAATTTAATTTTTTTTTTTAATTTACCAGTGGAGGGACAATCTAAAGGTACCCAATTTGGGGGGGGGGGGGGAATGCTGCGTCAGGCTTAATAATTTATACAATTTCCAGAAGATTACCGAAGGAAGGAAGACTACTTCAAATAGCTTTTAGGACTATCTAAATTTCATAGAAAATTAGGGAAAGAACCCCTAAGATAGCTTCAAAATTACTATTTAAAAAAACTATAGGTGACTACACTCTAAATAGCTTTTAGGGGAAAATATATATAAAGTTTACAGATGAGGACCCCTTCAAATAAGTCCCTGGCTCAATCAATTTTCAAACACTTACTGGATGAGCGTCACCAACGAATCTTTGGGTAGGGAGGAAGGAGTATAAAAAATCCCTCAAAAAAACAATTTTTTAGCAATTGCCTCTCCCTACCCAAATAAGGATCCTTCGCCACTGTCAGTCGGTCAGGAGTAGTCCTTGGAATAATAATAGTGCGAACGTGTGCAAAAATGTGAGATACATAGTATCTGCATTCCAGGCGTCGTCGACGTGTGAGGTTTTTAAAGATAGCCGGTGATACACAGGCTGTCAGCAAGGGGGAGTAACAGTTTACTAACGAACCGAACCGAACCGAACCACCCACACGCCACGGCTGACTTGGCTCAGCGCTGTTGACAGGTCCTTTCAACCCATACAAAAATGAGGATACAATCATGTTGACAGGATTTCTGAAGGGTAAAAAATGTATCAACAGAACTGTCAACACTTGATTAGAGAAAGTCTATTTTAGAAACTGGGAGGAAAAACCAGGGGCTGCTGTGAAAATTATTATTGCTTGGAAGTCTGAGTTTATTTTTCATGTCGATATTGTCAAAAACCGCTTCGGTGGTTGGATGCTATAAGCCTCTAAGCACCTCTCTCGCAAATAGACTTTACTGCCAATGATGGGGAGGTCGGGGTTTGAATCTCGGCCGTGTTGAATGAGGGTGGTTTTCCATGCAAATTTGGGAAGAATTCCTCTAAATTAAACCTTCCTCATCCCTAAAATATTTGTGAAATTATTACATATGCGTATAACCTGGATGGGTAATCAGATATGGGGCTTAAAAAAGCTTGAAAAACAAATTAGTGCCGTAGGAAAAATATATTCATTTTAGGTTATTCTCTGGTTATAATCCATTATTACGAAGCATGTTGCTTTTTACCATTTTATCTGAAGTATTTAATGTTCACTTTCTGAACTTATTGATTACATCAGTCCGCGACTTATATACTAACTTAACTCTAGAACAGACACAACACCCATCCCCCGTCCGTTAATTCATCAGTGTGAAAGGAAAAAACCCACATTTCACCAATTATACTTTTCGGCCATGTCAGGAATCGAACCTGGTCTCTTAGCTCAGTACACAGACACGCTACTGACGGTGTTAAGGTGTCTGACTATATTATTATTATTAATAATAATAATATATATCTAATCTACAGGAGTAGGAAAAGAATCATGAAATTTTTATCAACTACACATACGTGTATTCACTAAAAGAACGAATAGAAAATGACAATGTGAAAAAAACCTACATTTGATATTGAATTTTGATCTTTCAATTCAGTCAGTGTACCTCTGCCATTTCTTTCGGTCAAGCGTACCAAATCCTCGCCAATCTCTATAGGTTACTACGGAAATGACATAAGAGTTTTAGATAATCCGTTGATCAAGCTTTCTGCCTTCCACATCCATACGAAATGGGACATGGCAACAAAAAAAAAACTAGGACAATAAAATGGCAGAATAGTATATTATATAAGGATACTAAAAAAATATTTTTAAATGATAACACTGGCATACCGGATCAAGAGGCTTAAGCAGATATCTCGGTCGAACTCAAGAAACCAAAGAGCGTACTTTATCCACAAACAAAAAATAAATAGTACATTTAACATTTATACTTATTAGCGTCTTAGTCTAAGGGGAAAGGATTGAGAGTTTAATCTAGAATATACCTTGATTTTATTACGAATGTAACTACATTTGTAGCACCTACTAAATATTATTATTATTATTATTATTATTATTATTATTATTATTATTATTATTATTATTATTATCTGAAGGTGACTGGTGGTCTAGGGTAAGGGTCAGACTTCTGTGCTGGCAGCCGGGTTCAATCCTCGGTCCCGGCACAAATTTATCTGATTACCAAACCTCCTTCACCTCTGACAAGAATTATTGTGAATGTGGGAATGCCAGGTCTCCACCGTGGTTCGGATTCCACGTTAAACTGTAGGTCCTTCATTTCATCTCACAATCACCTACCATTACACATTAGCGTAAGTGCGTATAACCCGAACGGGTAGTAAGACGCGGTGCTAATAATAATAATAATATTATATTATCATTATCACCGCGTCTTACTACCCGTTCGGTTATACGCACTTACGCTATGTGTAATGGTAGGGTGATTGTGAGATGAAATGGAGGACCTACAGTTAACGTGGAATTCGACCACGGTGGAGGCCTGGCATTCCCCCCATTCACAAGATGTCTTGTCAGAGGTGAAGGAAGGGTTTGGTAATCAGATAAATCTGTGTCGGGACCGAGGATTGAACCCCGAACCCCCAGCACAGAAGTCCAACACCTTACCCCTAGACCACCAGGTCCCCACTAAATAATACAAACGAATTTTTTTTGCGGCCAACATTGATAACAGTTTGCCATATTATTAATGTTATTTTATAAGTATTGATGATATATATCAAAAGTAACGGCTGTAAAGCACACATCTTGACGTATGAATACTTTATAGTAGATATAGCAACTTTTCTACAGCTGTGCAATAAATATCCATTCGTAATAAAATTTGGATGCCTACATCAGCATGAAGAGTAGATGGGAAAATAAATTCCTTCAATTCACTCGACAGAGATTCGAATCTTGACCTTTCCATCGCCAGAAATTCAGCTTATTTTGAGCGTGACGCCTTAAAGTACATCTACATACTTAAGTACACTACACACACACACACACACACAGGCATACAATGGATCAAAACTGTTACTAAACCGGACAATACCCGCTTTAGTATCTGCTGCATGGTATAACGCGCTACTCTCACAGTAGACTAGACTCCGATGACATAGAGATCGAGGTTCGAGTCTCAGTCGGTGTACTGAGGGTGGTTTTTCCAAAATTGTTTTCCCACTCTCCCTCCATGAAAATATGGGTACACTTCTTATTAATTTTAACCTTTCTAATCCTTAAAACCCCATTAACGTAATTATTAGTACATAGGTTTATAACCCGAACGGGTGATGCAAAATACAAAACAAACAAAAAACTGGACATCTTGGCTCTTGTCGTTCAGTTCCTGTTTGAGTTTAAAGAGGAAATCTTCTTTCCAAGTTTTCACAAAGTTGCAAAACAAAAAGAGAGGAAGATTAAGTGGTTTTTACAGACAGACAGTTCACTTATTACGTTTTCCAAACTTATTGGGCCATGCCACTTTGCGTTAGGTCATGATTTATTCATTCTCTCCCGTATCTTAACTAGATAATGTTGAGTTGAGGGTTCTAAAGTGTGGGTGAGAAGGATTTATAAATTTATTATTATTATTATTATTATTAGCACCGCGTCTTACTACCCGTTCGGGTTATACGCACTTACGCTAATGTGTAATGGTAGGGTGATTGTGAGATGAAATGGAGGACCTACAGTTTAACGTGGAATCCGAACCACGGTGGCGGCCTGGCATTCCCCACATTCACAAGATGTCTTGTCAGAGGTGAAGGAAGGGTTTGGTAATCAGATAAATTTGTGCCGGGACCGGGTTTTGAACCCCGGCCGCCAGCACAGAAGTCTGACACCTTACCCCTAGACCACAGGTCACCCCGATTTATATAAATTAATCTCATAGAGGGGAGGAACAGGACAGGGTTATTATACCTTGGGATTTCCTGATTAAGGTGCACTATAGCAGCACTTGCGTCACGTGACTCGCCTAGAAATTTAAGTTCTTGCAGAAATCAAGACGATAAATTTTTATTTATTTCGTGATACGCGTCTTACTAATCATACAGATGGTCTATGCACATATTTATAAGAATAGGATAATGAGGAGAAAAGTATAATTTAGAGCAAATACAACCGAACTATATACTTAAAAAAAATCAGCTCAATACACTCGGCCGGGATTCGAATCCCGTCAGCCACAAATCAAGCAAGACTAGACTGACGGTATTTTATCACGCGCCTACCGGTGTAGGTCTCATAGTGGTACTAGTAGAAGTACCTAGCATCGTTCATTGCGTGGTTACCCCGGGTAACGCTTTATTATTATTCAAACAAACAGAAAAAAAGTCATTTTATTTCTTTCGGCCCAGTTTTATGATAGATTTAAAAATTAATGAAAAAAAATCCAGCTTTTAGGTGCACATGTTTATAACAGGGATTAATAAATTTTAAAATTTCAAACCTCTGCGCGTGGTAGGTAGATCTCACGCAATGTTCATGCTCATTACAAACCAACTCTTTATTTTTATTAATATAAACTGCACAATGGTTGTTTTATTAAATGAGCGATCGAGGTTTCCACGACTCGATTTGTTAAGCGGTAACCAAAAAGTCTCGCTATATATGAATTGTAATCCTGGTAGGAAGAAACTTTTAGGAAATACAAACAGTTTTTTTTACAGTCTATATTGCTAACATTTTACTACGTTAAAAGTATTATTATATAGGTACTGATTTTAACTATCAAAAGTAGCAACTGCACATCTCAGGACTGGATATGTTAATCCATTAAAATTGTTCTATTTTAGATATTTCAAATAAAGTTCCTTTCAGTTTGAATGTGACTAAATATAAAGGAATGAATTTGACATATCAAACCAAAGATACCAAGTTCGAGTCTTTGTCTAAACTATATTTTCGAAAATATTTCCTTCATTTTATTTCATTGCAATACTTTTGCTAACTATTGGTCATTTGTTCCCTCCACAGGATAGGACATTTCAAAGATGTCCTCCAGGATCCGGCAACTGGTAATCCTGCTCCTCCTGTCAGGCCTCATCCTGAACGTTATGTCCGCGAAGAGCAGGAAGACCAAGAAGAAGGAATCCCGGCAGGAGGAGCCCCATCAGGACAACGTCTGTGACATTCAGACGGAGCTACACGTCTACTGCTACTGTGACTCGCAGGAGCCTGGTAGCGCCCTTGACTCCACTTGTTGGATCCTTAAAGGGGAGAACCCAGAAGACGACGTCTGGGAGCTCTTCAAGACTCAACCAAACCTCAAGAAACTCAGGGTCAACAGTCGCCCCGATGGTAGACTCAGGTTCGTCCCGACGCGGGCCTTGACCCACCTCCCGAACCTGACGTCCTTAGACATCAAGTACGCGAGTATCTCCGTCCTACCCTCGTTCGCTTTCGCCAACCTCTCCTCCTTGGAGGAGCTTTCTCTCTCCCGAAACTCCATCGTGGGTCTGGAACCTCACTCCGTCGCGAATCTTCTCAGCGTGAAAGAGATCAACCTGGACGAAAACAGGATTTCGGAGATCAAACGGGATGTCTTCTACGGGATGCCGGTCCTGGCGAAGCTGTACCTCTCCAAAAACAACCTGACCGTCATACAGGAAAGGGCGTTCATCAAGCTGCGGTATCTGAAAGATCTGGACCTCTGCGAGAATCAGCTGACGCAGATCTCCAGGGAGACGTTCGCCGGGTTGGATTACCTGACCCGGCTCGACCTCCATCAGAATCACATCGCCTTACTGGAAGACCACGTTTTCTCAGAGCTTCACAACGTGGAGGATATCGACCTGGATACGAACGAGCTGAAGTTCATCAGTAACCGGGCGTTCTACAGACTGGACAAGCTGGCGAGGCTCTCGATGGCTGAAAACAAGCTGACTGTGCTTGGTCAGTCCGTGTTTGAGAGGACACCTAGCCTCCTGCACCTAGACTTGCGGGACAACCACCTCCAAACCCTGGTCTCCGAGACGATCGAACCCATCATGGACAACCTGAAGCAGCCCGCCACTTACTTTTACCTGGACGGTGAGTATTTCTTAATCGACCTTTAAATTCTTTGTTTATCCTAAAGTTTAATTCATCCGTTCGCTTCAAATTTAGAGCATAGTGCTCGAGTGTAGTAACAATCCACGCTAGCGGATATGTATATTTACCCATGATTGCAACAAATTATAAAAAGCTGACTACCGAAATTCTCTATTTTCTAGTGCATAGAGAGATATTTATGATAAATATTACAATAAATGTTTTCAAACCATTGTATTGTATCGCTAAATAAATATAAACGGAACATAGAAGCACACATGATTCCAATTTAACGAGTTATTAGAAATAATGTCCCCAAAAGTAGATGTAGCTCTCTGCTAGTATATCGCTTTGTAAGTGCATGCACACTGATTGGGTTGGTTGATTTTGAAATTTGATTGGTTCTCCCAAGATGATGATGTCTCGCACAACAACAAAAAAGCTGAAATTATTTCAAGTCGCGCCGTTGAGGGCCGAAATCTTGTGATTGGTTTATATATAACTCATTACGTTATTGCTTATTTTTTGAGGGAGGGAGGGGGCGAACGCGTGAACGAATCCACAATAATCTTGTTTTTCTGTCTCAAGCAGTCAACAGTCGACTAATTCACACCATTACTTAAAAATGAAATCGCAACAGTACAATGTCCTTATGGGGACTAGTGAAATGTTCTCATTCAATAACAATTTGAACACCCCAACCCCCTTTCCTCAAAACATTTTCAAATTAGTGTGTAGCCAAGGCTTGTGTAAATTTACAGTAGTAATAATAATAATATTTAGCACCGCGTCTTACTACCCGTTCGGGCTATACGCTTTAAGTACTAATTACGTTAATGGATTTAGGAATTGGGAAGGTTGAATTAGAGGAAGTTAACCCGAATTTGCGTGGAGGGAGAGTGGAAAACCATTTAGTGAACAACCCCCCCTCTCCCCCAGTTTACCCTACCGAGATTCGAACCTTGATCTCCCCGTCCTCAGCAGTCGAGCTCAACACGACTAGCGCGTTAGCCAACTACGCCACCGAGGCGGGGGAATTTACAGTACACCTCTTAAAAAATGACTCAGCAGATTATTTAGTAATTATTTTTTTAAATACTCTGAAAGTTAATTTTTTTTAACAATAAAAAAATAATAAACTTTCTAGAAACAATTAGGAAACGGATGAAGTGGAGTTTTTCCTCAATCAGAGCTACATAAAAACTACTTCAGTTTTCAAATCATCATTTTTAATTTTTATGTCATGATACTGAAACTTTATCTATGCATCGTATGGGGCTTATATGAAAAACGAAACACTTAAAAGGATTACGGGTTTCTGGTATAATCTGCTGACTCTTTTTACTCCAGTTAGGTTAGGACGTAAACAAAAGCATACAAAAAACCAGCAAAAATGGTAAATCTCTATAAACATAGGCAGTCAAAAAAAATGTGAGAACAAAATTATATTTTTAATATCATACCAAAATATATTTTTTAAACAACGAACACTTAAAAAAAGTAATGACCTAAAAAATAACAAGTTTTTTATTAGAAAAGCCACTACTTAATAAACAATAAAATACAACTTAATTTGAGGGAGTTTAGTTTATTTGGTCTGTACGGTACGTAATTTTAAAACCATATTTAATAAAGCATAAAAAGTATGACGTGAAGTATTTATATACTACTATCAAGAATAATTTTTTATTTACTAAACAAAAAAATCGCAACCGTTAACACTTGTTATATTATTCATACTGTGCAATAAACCAGATGGTTATCCAACTGTTCGATATAACTCCATCAAAATAACGTTCTTTTTAAAAATAAAAATAAATAAAGTAATAAACATTAACTTCCCAGGCTGGTATTTACATAGGAATGTACCCAGCTCACCCTCAGTTAACTTTAATTATTCGCTCATAAGATGCTCATAAAAGTATGATGGAGGCCATAGGCATAAAATTATACGTACACCACGTCACAATATATTGGGCTAGGCCCCTGGATATTATTTAAGAGCGACATGGCAAAAATATTTTTTTTAAACACGTCCTCTAATATCTACTAATGGAATTGTAGGAGGAGGGTGAATTTTATATAAATTATTATTAGCACCGCGTCTTACTATCCGTTCGGGTTATACGCACTTACGCTAAAGTGTAATGGTAGGGTGATTGTGAGATGAAATGAAGGACCTACAGTTTAACGTGGGATCCGAACCACGGTGGAGGCCTGCATTCCTCACATTCACAAGAATTTTATATAAAAATTTATATTTTGTTAGCGGTATATAGCGCACACTTTGGAACCGACACTAATTACAAGACTTTCAAACTCCAGAAAAGACACAACACCAAATCCCCGGTCGTTAATTCATCACTGTGAAAGGGGAAACCGACATTTCACCGATGATAAATGTATTAGCCATGACGGGAATTGAACTAGGGACGCTTAGAAAATTAAGTCATGTTTCACTATACGCATTTACAAACCACGCTAATGTGATAGGTATATTGAAACTACAGTATAATTCAGAGGAATTAATTCAAATTTGCGTGGAGGGAGAATGGAAAACCACCCTCGGTATACTGGGCTACAGGTACTGTGAGGCCCTCTCCAGTAATATTTTCAAAAGGAATGAAAAAAAAAATCAAGACAAATAGTAAATTTATTTTACAAGACTACCCAAAATTAAAATTAAAACATTGAATAGTTGAACCCTTTTTTTAATAGATTGTTGAGGGAGTTTGTTCAAAACAGTGATAGCCCTCATGTTATGAAAAATGTGTCATCCAATGATTTCTGATAGTTTACCTCTTAAAACTACAAGTGGTTTTTATACTGTCAAAACACAAAGGATGGATAATATCGAGGCATTTTATTTATTTCTTATAGCTAAGTCTACGGATTTCATAAAAGTTCAAAGATGAATATATATTCTTCCTAATATGGCCTTGTCGGTACACCCAGTCGTGATTCGAACTCAGATCACCTCGTCATCGGCAAATTTTCAAAGCTGTCAGCTGTGAGCTGTCATTCAGCACCAAAGAAGCCATGAGGCTACTGTAGAAAACCTCCAGGTATAGCCTGGGCAACGCTTTGTGCCCACAGAGCGGCTAATAGTCCACACACCCGGCGATGGGTGGGGGGGGGGGGGGAGAAGAAGATCGCATTTCATCAAAGCGCATGCATAAAAAAGTGTCTAGATACAAATTTAGTCAAATTCGTTAGAAGTTATATCGATAAAATGGATTTTTCCCTTTTCGCCCTTGTCCTTAAGTTTAGGGCTAGATATCTGATTCCAAAAACTCCTTGGGGAAACCTTAAGAAACCCTAAATACAAAGTCTCACCTATAACGGTAAAATGGTTTCGTCTCTAGGCCAGAGATACAAACTGACGACATCGCAAAAAACACCTTTTCGATTTCAGTCAATGGGTCATATAACGTTGATATCCATCAAAATCTAATTCAGGTTGTTTTTGTTTGTTTTTTACGCCCACAATACTTTCTATAGCTCGCGGGGTCACGAGAAAATGATAAGCTGTTTGAATGTTGTTCATAAACATTGTAATACCGTATATTTTTGAAGACTAAAAAAAAAAAAACATTTTGAAACAGTAAATGGCAAACTCAAACAACTTGAAAATAATTGGATTTTAAAATAAATGGTGCTTATTAAAATAAAGACAGACAAATTCGCTTTTCTCGAGTCTTTTGTTTTTGTTATTGTTAACATCCCGTCTTCTTCGGTCTCTCAAACAATCCATGTATTGAACGGACTATTTCATTTGACCTCCAGTTTTAGAAAATACAAACCTTTTTTTATCGGCAAACATTCATATAATTTTACTATATATTTGAGCACCACAGCTTACTACCCGCTCGGTTTATACGCTTATGTACTATTATGCTAATGTGTTAGAGATAAGGAAGGTTGACCTTTAGAGGATGTGTCTCCGCATTTGCGTGGAGGACAGTGGAAAACCATTTAGGAAAAGTCACCTTCAGAATGCTCGGCCGGGATTCGAATTCTGATCTCCTCGTCATTGGCAGTCCAGTCTGTTGCGAGAGTGCTGCCTTAAACCATGCAGCCACTAAAGCTGGTTATCATATTATAAGTATTATTTTATAGCTATTGTTAACCGATAATCGGTTGCGGCTAAAAAGTGTTTTCGTTTAATAGCTCATCTCATGTAATTTGAATTTTAACATTTTAATACCTAGGGAGTACTATTTTCAAATCTTGACACACAGTCTATTGTGAGACTGACGTCTAACGTTCATTCTCTATTAATATAATGTATCATTGGATATAATATTAATTTGTTTTCTATCTAACTTGATATCAAGGAGAAATATCAACTTCTAATCCAAAGAGAAAGTATAGGAGAGATTTCAACTTGAAATTCAAAGAGAAATCTAAAGACTGAAGTAACGATAAAAATATGACAAATGATTTCTTAATAATAATGTTCTACTGTTCACAGAACTGCTATTGTATATCTATCTATTTATTATTAGCACTGCGTCTTACTACCCGTTCGGATTATACGCACTTACGCTAATGTGTAATGGTAGTGTGATTGTAAGATGAAATGGAGGACCTACAGTTTAACGTGGAATCCGAACCACGGTGGAGGCCTGGCATTCCCCACATTCACAAGATGTCTTGTCAGAGGTGAAGGAAGGGTTTGGTAATCAGATAAATCTGTGCCGGTACCGAGGATTGAACCCCGGCCGCCAGCACAGAAGTCTGACACCTTACCCTAGACCACCGGGTCACCCAGTATTATCTATCAAAAGTGACAGTTGCAGATCACATAGCTTGACGTATGAATAGGTGAAAGAACTATTAATTTTCGGCAAGTCTTCTCCGTTACTGTCAAAAGTTTTTTTTTGTCTATCGCCTATTACCACACACTCAAGCTACCCGCACATTTGCACTAAGTGGACAGGGCTAAGGAACGTAGAATTTAGAAGCAATGTACCCACATTTGCGTGGAGGGAAAGAAAGTAAACCCATTTAGAGGAAACCTCCCTCGGTACACCCATCCGGGATTCAAGCCACGACCTTCCCATAACTATAAAAAAAACTATATGAGACACGCTATTGTCAGCGCTTTCACAGGCGCAGGCCTGCAAGCAAGTTATTTATTCTATTGGTATCTGCATAGTTTCTCGCGTGGTCTAAGACGTCTGCTTCGCAGTAGATTGAACCGTATATAATGGGGAGATCGAGGTTCGAATCTTGGTTGGGTGAACTGGGAGTGGGGGGTTGGAGGGAGGGTGTTCCTAAATGGTTTTCCACTCTCTCTCTCTCTACATAAATTCAGATACACTTCTTGTAAATTAATCTTTCATCATCATCTAACACATTAGTGTAATTAGTACAAATGCGTATAACCCGAACGAGTAGTAAGTAATACACGGTATAATCACAGTATAGTTACTAACCTGACGTCAGGCGATCATAAATGAAGAAATAGTGAGAGAGAGAGAGACTATCCATGGGAATAACACTCCCCACCCTTGAAACAATCTCGACTACCCACCCTCAGCACAACGGTCAGACTCACCCTCCCACCCTCAGGGTAGAAGCGCGGAACATACCAGTACGAAAATTACCATCACAAAGTTTGGTCGTCATGGTAAGAGGTTTTGTCTACGTGAACGCAACTAAATTTTCGGGTCACAGGCGTAGCAAACACCAACTTCTGTCGCTCAGACCAACTAGAGAATATTGTCTAGGCCCAGGGGGACACGCGACAGCTAGACCACGCTCTGTGTCATAGTGGTAAGTGACAACTAGACCGCGTCCTGTGTCATAGTGGTAAGTGACAACTAGACCGCGTCCTGTGTCATAGTGGTAAGTGACAACTAGACCGCGTCCTGTGTCATAGTGGTAAGTGACAACTAGACCGCGTCCTGTGTCATAGTGGTAAGTGACAACTAGACCGCGTCCTGTGTCATAGTGGTAAGTGACAACTAGACCGCGTCCTGTGTCATAGTGGCCAGTGACAACTAGACCGCGTCCTGTGTCATAGTGGTAAGTGACAATAGACCGCGTCCTGTGTCATAGTGGTAAGTGACAACTATACCGCGTCCTGTGTCATAGTGGCCAAGTGACAGCTAGACCGAGTCCTGTGTTATAGTGGTCAAGTGACGGCTATACCACGCGTTGTTTCAACCCTGTGTTACTTTACAGCCTGAGTCCTTGTGGCCATGTGACATTTCAACCACATTAGTAACGCTTTGGCCTGAGTCCTTGTGGTTATGTGACATCTCACCACAATTAGTAACGCTTTGGCCCTGAGTCTCGTGGCCATGTGACATTTCAACCACATTTAGTAACGCTTGGCCTGAGTATCGTGGCCATGTGACATCTCAACCACATTTGTACGCTTTGGCCCTGAGTCCTTGTGGCCATGTGACATCTCAACCACATTTAGTAACGCTCTGGCCCTGAGTCCTTGTGGCCATGTGACATCTCAACCACATTTAGTAACGCTCTGGCCCTGAGTCCTTGTGGCCATATGACATCTCAACCACATTTAGTAACGCTTTGGCCCTGAGTCCTTGTGGCCAATGTGACATCTCAACCACATTTAGTAACGCTTTGGCCCTGAGTCCTTGTGGTTATGTGACATCTTAACCACATTTAGTAACGCTTTGTGGCCATGTGACATCTCATCCACATTTAGTAACGCTTGGCCCGAGTCTGTGGCATGTGACATCTCAACCACATTTAGTAACGCTCTCGGCCATGTGACATCTCAACCATTAGTAACGCTTGTCCTGAGTCCTGTGGCCATGTGACATCTCAACCACATTTAGTAACGCTTTGGCCCTGAGTCCTTGTGGCCATGTGACATCTCAACCACATTTAGTAACGCTTTGGCCCTGAGTCCTTGTGGCCATGTGACATCTCAACCACATTTAGTAACGCTTTGGCCCTGAGTCTTGTGGCCATGTGACATCTCAACCACATTTAGTAACGCTTTGGTCCCTGAGTCTTCGTGGCCATGTGACATCTCAACCACATTTAGTAACGCTTTGGCCCTGAGTCTTGTGGCCATGTGACATTCAACCACATTTAGTAACGCTTTGGCCCGAGTCTGTGGTATGTGACATCTCAACCACAATTAGTAACGCTTTGGCCCGAGTCATCGTGGCCATGTGACATCTCAACCAATTTAGTAACGCTTTGGCCCTGAGTCTCGTGACCATGTGACATCTCAACCACAATTAGTAACGCTTGGCCCTGAGTCCTTGTGGCCATGTGACATTTCAACCACATTTAGTAACGCTTTGGCCCTGAGTCCTTGTGGTTATGTGACATCTCAACCACAATTAGTAACGCTTTGGCTCCGAGTCCTTGTGGCCATGTGACATCTCAACCACATTTAGTAACGCTTTGACCCTGAGTATGGCCATGTGACATCTTAGCAACATTTTATAATTATTTGACCTTGAGTCATTGTGGCCATGTGATATCTCAGCCCTTTTTTGTAACCTTCCATCCTTGCGTTAACGTTCACGTATCTATACATTAAGTCATGTGATTTTCAGCTGTCACTTTTAATACATCTACATTTTATCATTATCCATAAAATAACGCTAATAATAAAGTATAATGTAGTAAATGTTGACAAAAAAAAAGTGCTTTCATTTTCTAAGACTTAGCTCCAATCATATTTCTACTATTGATGTAGCAACCCCCAAACAATGTTTCAAAAGGGGTTGCGACTCACGACAGAACTTTTTAGGATAAATGAGAAATGTTTCATTGGTTTTGAATCCTTAGACCTGCCATTTTCACAATAAATACCGCAAAGTGAGAATATTTTACTTCAAAAAGGTTGTGTAATTAAAAGGGCTGTATGGTAGAACACTGAGGCGTTTAGAAATCCCACGTTACTTAATAAATTATTTGATATGTTTTAGTAAAAGGTTTAAATTTTTACTAAAATGTCTTTTTTAATATCAACGAGGATTTACGCGAAAATATGAATTCATAAGATTAAATAAAAAGATTATAAATTTAGATCAAGCTTTCCTGTACCAAATAAAATCATGTTTTGATTGGGTCACAACAAAAATTGTTAAATATAATGTATGTTTTTTAGTGTTTTATGTAAGTTAACATACCTTTTTTTTATAAACAATCTAAACTTTTTTAACTGGTCAGAACCTTCACCTACGTGGTTTTTTTTTTAAATATCATACCACTTCATAAATAATCTCAGAGTTTTTAAACGTTTGTAGCTATTCCATGGGCGTATAAATAAAACTTCGAGCTAGAATATATGTTTTAGGTTGGTAGTACACGTGCACCTCAGCGAGCTGCGTTCATATTTTTTCTAGCACCGTGTCTTACTACTCGTTCTAGCTATACGCTTATTTACTTATCGCGCTAATAGCTTTAGGAATTAAGAGGGCTATATTTAGGAATTTGCGTAGAGGGAGAGTAGAAAACCATTTGGTAAAAAAAAAACCACCTCAGTACACATGACCGGGATTCGAACCTTGATTTCCCCGTACTCGGCAGTCTAGTCTACTGCAAGAGTAGTGCGTGAGACCACGCGGCCCACCGAAGTGGATTACGTCGATGTTGATGAAATACAAGAAGGCAGGTTTTGACACACAAAAAGAGGGCTAAGCCGTTCTCTAGCAGGCTGCAAATATCTCACAATAATCCGGGTCCTTTGTTATAACTTGCAATAGCCGGGATAATGACCATTATAATACAGTCCACGTCAGAATGAAACACATTGATACAGCGGCGACAAGAGAAAACGATTCACGTAATTCGGTGTTACACAAAATGGTGTACCGCGGCGACGAACTAGGTGTGCCGCGTCTCTGAAGAACTTGAATGAATTTGTTACGATTGACGGATACAATGGCCAGTTTCATAGTCAATTTAGTACGCCTCAAGTGCGGCGCTACACTAAGTACATGACAACACCTACCTAACCAGAATGGAATGGGCCATTTCCTATGCGAGAACGGCCCATTCATTCTTGTTAGGTAGGTGCGTCATGTACTTAGTGTAGCGCCGCACTTGAGGCGTACTAAATTTGACTATGAAATGGCCATTGTCTCTTACCTGGCGGCACTTACGACACGTCACTGCTGGAAATTAGGGTTATATTCCGAAGGACTGTATCTGGGCTGTTCTCCCCCCTTCCCCCCGTCCTTTCTTTAGCTAGAATTAATACTTTTCATAGCAAAGACTATCCAACCCCGTGGTGTGGTCAATGCACGAGTCTAGGGGTCCTGGGTTCGACTCCAAGTGGGTATTGTTTTTACCGGAAGGGGAACTACCCTAACGGTCACCAGTTTGATTAGTTAGGTTTAGACTAATCTACCCGCATTTGCTTGGAAGGAGAGTGAAAAACAATTTAGGAAAAAAACCTTCATTAGACCCAACCAGGATTCTAACCCCGATCTCCCCGTGATCAGCAGCACACCCACGATTCACTATCGGCCTCTTCCCTTTTAGATTGATCCGAGAGACAGTATAATCACAGTATCGTGCGAACAAAACTATTTTGTTGTTGTTTATTTTCTTATATTCCCTCAACGGAACCTTTCTTTATATTGTTACAAATTGTGAGGATCTCTCCCGGCCTGGTGGGCTTCTATCTATCGCTCCGCCACCCCACCCCCCCACCCCCCTGTATTCTACCCTCCTTTTCTTTTAAACTTAGTGAGTTGGTAGCAATGTATCCGGGATCAAAATCCTCTCCCATTTCTCTTCTATTGTTGTGTTATAAATCCAAGTTGACGAAGTGATGTGTAGGGGAGGTCGGAGGTAAAACTACTCTGGTTTCAGTGAGTGAATCCCCTCTGAATTGCAAGAGGAAGGGGAAGGGAGAGGAGGAGGGAGGGTGCTACAAGGCGTGGAGCAACGAATATCGGATCTCGTGGAATTTATATCGATTAAAATTGTTTTTAATTTTACTTTGTTCATTTTTAAAGTTTATTATACTCTTTTAATCTAATAATTGTGATTACTATCATTATTGCATTATTAAAGAGATCACCTCTGTGGTATAGTGGTCAGAGTTCCTGGTTATAGCTCCAGAGGTTCTGAGTTTGAACCCCGGCGCTTCTAAATTGTAACTGTGAAGTAGTGAGTGTTGGAACGGGGTCGAAATCAGCTTTGCGGCGATAATTAATGAGGAGCTACTTGAATGAAGTAGGGGCTCCAGTCTAGAAAACTGAGATTAATGACTCGAATGTGTATTGTGCTGACCACATGACACCCTCTAACCGTAAAATTTGGCACTATCATCGTCAACAGATGGCAGATGGTATATCTCGATTTCGGACTGACGCCATGGATTGTTTTAGTTATTATTATTTTTTTTTAAATTGCACCTTGTCTTATTACACGTTCACGCGATATGCATATTAACGAATTACGATAATGCGTTATGGTTGAGGAAGGATGAATTTTGTGGGCGTGTATCCGCATTTGCGAGCAGAGAGCCTAAACCCATTTAGGGAAAAATCACCCTCAGTACATCCAACCGGGATTAGAACCCCGATCTCTTCATTATAGACAGTCCAGTCTATTGTGAGAGTTACGTCTTAGAGACTATTCGACCACCAAAGCTATATTCTTAAAAAAAACTTTTACTCCTTTAACTTTGCATAAAATAATTAAAATCTTATATAACTTCAGTCCACGTTATTTTTAAAACAAAGAGTGTTTAAAATACATTTCGTTCCTTTCTGGTTATTATAAGCATCAGCCATTAGCTTTTGAAATTCTAGGTACAGGGGAGAATCATCCTCCAGGTTAACCGACTGGGATTCGATCCCCGACCTTGTAATTAGTAATTATAATCAGATACCTTAGAGCTCTCGACCGTCTGATGTTTCTTTCAAAGGAGTATGCCACTTAAAATATGATAAACCTTCAAGAAAGAATTTCCTTTTTTTGTTTTTATCTATTTGTGGTATAAAGTTCCCTTTTCTGAACCGACTGATTATATCAGAACATGACTTTTAAAATAGCTTACATCTAGAACAGACACAACATCCAGTCCCCAACCCTTAATTCATCACTTGGGAAGGGGAAACCCACATTTCACCCATAAGAATTTTTTCAGCCATGCCAGGAATTGAAACCGGGACCCTAGGCTGAGTAGACAGAGTTAATATATCGGATTCTCAAAGAAGCAGATCTCAAAGATAGGGCCTCTGAAAAACAACAGTTTTTACTTCTATTCTCCTTGTTCCATGACAAGAAGGAAAGTCTGGGACATGTTCAATCTTTGGCGAAGGGGAAAGGGGGGGGTCGTTCGGGGATGAAGAGTTGTCGATAGCTCGTTCACGTGCCCCTTTTTTTTTCCAACCCTCTTAATCTCCTCGTTATCAAGTCCACCCCCTCCCCCCTTCATCTCTCCAGGAAAGAGATGTCTCACAGACAACCGAACCACCATCCCCCTTTTTTACCCCATGTACATTTAATTGTTAAGGGATGATTGGATCATTTTTTTTTTCTTTCTGGTCCGTTAAGCTTCTGTTTCGGGCCATTTGCTAAGAAGAATAGGCCGGCTCCCGGGGTAGAAGTTACCGTGGGGAAAGGGGGAGGGGAAGATTTTATAAGGAGGGTGCTTGCCAGATTGTATTGAGAACTTTAATATGGTGTAGGTCTTACTCATCAAAATGGGGAGAAATATTGCGCTAGGGAGGGAAGCCGAGCTGAGATATTTTATTTTTACTAGCCTGTCGATTTGTTAGCGGTTTTTTCCCCCTTATACAATTGCAATGGATTTTACATTTACTTTTAATCAAAGGGTTATTTAAACATTACTTTAAAATCGACTTGATCTAAATTTGTAAATTTTATCTTAATTTATCATTCCTAACGTTAATCGTTACGATAGTAGGAGCGTGGGAAGCTTCGATACCTTTAGAGATAATGAGATATCTCACTAAATATTATGTATTTCAACAAATGATCAATTATAGAAACAGCTACTATACAGTATCGTAACACAGACTTGTGATTAAATTACATATATAATGTAAAATAATGTTTAGGTTTTTTCCTTAATCCTTTCTCCTCATCAAGATGCACTTAAAGGATCATTTAAACATTAAGGTGGGAGTGTAGCGTACGTGAGAAAAGGAGAGTATTTTTACAGTTTTTATAGTAAAACATTTGTTTGTAAAAAGTAAATAGAATATTTTTCCCATTAGAAACATAAGTTATAATTTTCTTCACAAAATGTTAACAATTATTGAATATCTGTGATTCGGGTAGCATAATTTTCAAAATTCAGTGGACGCCTTGCGACGGTGACTTCGATAACAGCTCGATAACAGTCATTCTTCAACATAAATGAATGTATACTAAACAAGTGAAGAATATATTGTATTAAATGACGAGATGGCCCTGTGTCATCTGTTGACAGCTGGCCAATTGCTACTGGCAGGTAGATCTCTCGGCATTTTTCAGCCGATCACGTAAGAAAAATATATCGTCATACCCGCCTAGGTGGCTAACGCGCTGGTTTCATGCTACTCTAGACTGCCGGGTACGGGAAAATCTAGGTTCGAATCTCGCTCGGGTGAACTGGGGTGTTTTTTCCTAAACGGGTTTCCACTCTTCTAGCACGCAAATGCGGGTTCATTTCCTCTATATTTAACCTTCCCAATTCCTAACCCAAAAGCGTAATTAGTACTTAAGCGTATAAGCCGAACGGGTAGTAAGATGTGGTACTAATTTTTTAAATTTTTACATCGTCATGAAGGCGGCTTCCTCGGTCAGAGAGAAGGTATTCAGTCATATTATTATTATTATTATTATTATTTAGCACCGCGTCTTACTACCCGTTCGGGTTATACGCTTTAAGTACTAATTACGCTAATGGATTGGGAATTGGGAAGGTTGAATTAGAGGGAGTGAACCCACATTTGCGTGGAGGGAGAGTGGAAAACCATTTAGGGAAAACTACCCCAATTCACCCGACCGAGATTCGAACCTCGATCTCCCCGTCCTTAGCGGTCGAGCTCAACACGACTAGCGCGTTAGCCAACTACGCCACCGAGGCGGGTCAGTCGTCTTATCAAACGCTGTCCGGCCACTTGGCTTTAAAATATAATGGTCTCTGTCGTTTTTGTAACTACTTTATTCTGTCCAGGCTTATACTTCCTTTTGCCACTCACCTACAGCAATCCTTTGTCACGTCATTAAAATAGAGGGGAAAGAAAACTATGAAACGTCCTTTCTCAAGGTAAGGATGAAAAAGTTTTCGCTAGTTCTCAAATATTAAAAAAAAAATGTAATTGTCAAAGGAATGCTAAATTTAGAGCCCTTTTTCATTAAGACTAGTCTCATAGCTCAGCACATATGATTAAAAATACGTTTTAAATGAGCTAATATCACATTTTCAAACATTTGTCCATTAATAAAACTCAAAAACATAGGGCTGTTAAGTAAAAAGAGTCCTGATGGAATCTTTCGACTTTATTTCGGCTGTGAACCATATTTTGAAATAACGCATCTTAGAATTAAATATTGCGTTATAGCTGAACATCTGCGCAGCAATCTCTCGCTTAACGAGGAGACTTTTTAAACTCATAAATATATCAAATACTTTCGAATGACTTTTGAAAGTAACCAAAAGTACCTTGATCTGCCACATTAGGTAATTTAATAAAAAAAAGAAGCAAATTTTTACTAGGAAAAAGTACCTTTTATTCCACATTCTTCCATAGGAAGGTGGGGACCGAATTATTAGAGGAGAAATTGATTTTAAGGAATAAATTATTATTATTATTATTATTATTATTATTATTTTATTATTATTATTATTAGCACCACGTCTTACTACCCGTTCGGGTTTACGCACTTACGCTGATGTGTAATGGTAGGGTGATTGTGAGATGAAATGGAGGACCTACAGTTTAACGTGGGATCCGAACCATGGTGGAGGCCTGGCATTCCCCACATTCACAAGATGTCTTTTCAGAGGTGAAGGAAGGGTTTGCCAATCAGATAAGTCTGTGCCGGGACCGAGGATTGAACTCCGGACCCCAGCACAGAAGTCCGACACCTTACCCCTAGACCGCCAGGTCACCCTTTAAGGAATTAAAAAAAAAAGCCCAGATAAAATGGAGAAACGAGTACGCTGGACCTTTGATAAGTTTATAAGTTGACTGTAACCCCCAAAAAAAAAAAGTTTCTAACCCTGGTCACAAAACGAGAAATTGTCGCCGCACTACGGCAAAGGTTCCAGGTTTGATTCCAGTGGTGATTTTTAAACTAAACTGATATCACGTGTTTAATAACTAAAATAGTAGTTCAAGTCAACAAAGCGATTGCATTCATACGAGTTTCAAGTGGTAATTTTATTTCAAGGGGATCAGGAATGTTATGAAACGCCCCTGGCATTATTATGATAGTTAATTAAAACATTTTCAAGTAAGTTAATTAGTTCTGTGCGTGTTGTTTGTTTGGCCCTGCCAACGTAAACCAGACTTTATTCGATTCCCGTTCATAAGGGATGTGATGTAATAACGGTTTATACATACACACATATATTACACGTTGAACAAAAATCACGCTCTATTTCTCTACTTGTTTGTAGAGGGGAGAGGGGGAGTGTAATTATTTCTGATTGTTTGATACTCCTTACGGGCAACACACATGACACGTGTATATTTTAATTTGACGTAAATTGTTTATTATTGAGATAACAAACCGTCAAATTATTTTTTAAAGGTATTAATTATAAATATAGACCACCTCTATGATCTAGTGGTCAGAGTTTTTTTTTTACTGATCCAGAAGTTCCGGGTTCGATTCTCGGCAATTCCAGACTTATAAGAGAATCTGAATCAAACATTCATCAAAGACTAATAAAACAAGACAAAATCGTTTCTGAAATACTTTTTTTTAACTTACAAAGGTGAAGAAAAACCTATTTTTTTTAACCTTTTTGCAAATTTCAATCTTCCATTGCGAATGATAACGATCATTATTAATTACCACAATCTCTTTTGCTCCCTCCTCACACCCCAAAAAAATGGAAGATCAAACTTTATCTCTTTTTTATCTTAATTTTGAGACATTTACTAAAAACTTTTATTAAAGATTTTGAATTGAATTATAACATCGTTGCAAAATTACCAAAGAGCGTAAATGAGATAATATACACTGTTACAGAAACATTGAGAAAAAGAGGAACTCTACGTCCACCAAAGAACATAACAATCAATTATCTCATTTCAAAGACCTAAATAAAAAATGAATAGCCTATATTTGCTTATAGTTCATAAATTATTGTTTTTATAAAAATATGTTTCAGATAAAATATATCTATTTTTAATGTTACTACAACTTTACTCTATTTCTTATCTAAAATAATTGCGGGGAATTCAAAATTGGAGATTTCAGCTTATGTAAATATTATCTAAATCATTTTAATGGCAAATTGAGAATTGCCATTAGTTTTGTAATGTTAAACGGTGGCTAGATAAAAAACCTAGATACCAAGTTTTAGCCCCAAATTGGTAAAATGTCTAGGCCGAGATATATAAGGTATCACAAAAACTTGGGGAGGGGGTAGGGGGAACTGGAGTCATGCATGATACGTCATAATCTCGAGTTCTAATTATTTTTTAGACGATGAGTCGAAGAGTCGAGAGAAATTAAAAGTTAATGTAAATATGTTTTATTTAATAAACCAAATATAAGTCATCATACAGTCCGTGCCATTATCGATAACTGGGCTAAATTACCAATTAACCCTTTTTATTTCCATCCCTTTGTAATTTATGAAAGAATTTCAAATTATTTAGCATGGATACTTAACCCCTTCCAATACCGTCACTATTCATATTAGTGGTATTTCCGTTCGATTTTAATATGGTTACAAATTAATTATATAAAACTGAATAAAATTCTTCTCAGTCCAAGCGTGAAATTTTGAATTTCAAAGCTGGTTTAAAATCTTTTGATGTTCATTACAGGGTATGTATCAGACCATTGGCGTTTCTTTCTTTCACCACAAGTGGCTGACCTCGCCCGCTTTTGTGAGTTATAGGATTAGATTTTTTTTAACGGACTATTTTGAATGCCAGTGAATCCAATTGTCACTAATGGTCTTGTTGGTTACTAAAAATAAAAACCAGAGCGTTAAGAGCTTTTATTCCGCCACTGTTTGATGTGTTGTTCTGCTTCAGCGAAATGAGTTTGGTACTTATCTGGTTGGACGCACAAAATACTATCATATATTTGTGTTCATTTTTTTGTTATATAGTGTGTCGCGAAATTATTTTATACAAATATGTGAACAGCTTAGGGCTGTCCTTACCCGTGATAGTTCTAGTTATATTTTGGGGCTAGGAATACCTTCTATTTCTAATATACCTTAACAAGATATATTAGAAAGGAACGGACTTTGTGACAATTAAGTTTGTTAGACAAAAGTTAAATTACTTAGATGTTAAAATACATTATTATGATAGATTGACAAAGGAAATGTTTAGAAAAATCATAAGATGAAGAAAGCATTAAGAAATACCAAAATACCATAACAATTAATAATAGAATTCCAGGATAAAAATTAGAAAAAGTATTGATTAAGCACCCGTTAATACGAATAAATAAAGTAGTCCTATGACAAAATAATATTTAAAACCTAATAAATAGTGAAAGAGAAAATATATAGTGAGTTACAAAAAACACCGTAAAAAATTAATTTAATATACACATTAAAACTATAAAGTATAAAAATTCCCTAAGGCTTATAGGTTGAAATAATTAGTGATTAGAATATTTTATCTGTGGTAGAAGGTGCACATAGGTTCAACCAACCTTAAAAATTATAAAACACAGATAAAAAGTCAAACATGTTTAGAGTCATAAAGCATTAGAGAAAATTATTGAAATAGAGAAGTGATCAAAACCATGGAATAAATTATTAAAACATTAAATACTGTTACTGAAGAATGACAAAATGGGTGTGACATAAAAAATGGAAAAAATACAAAAAGATAGGGGTGAAGAAGGATTGAAACGGAGGAAGAAAAGGTTCTAATCTTCACGACACTGTCCCGAACAGGTCTATTCTTAATTGTTCTGGTATTTCTTAATGCTTTCTTCATCTTATGATTTTTCTAAACATTTCCTTTGTCAATCTATCATAATAATGTATTTTAACAACTAGGTAATTTAACTTTTGTCTAACAACCTTAATTGTCACAAAGTAAGTTCCTTTATAATATATCTACATTTCTTCTTAGTAAATTTAATATGAATATAGCAACAATTACCTTAACAAGAGATGGAAGGGGATTTTTTTTTTTACACTGAATAACTATTTAAGCAAATTACGAGTAGATTGTTTTAGATATATAATTAAGATTACAGCTGTAGAGAAATGTGGTATATGGTATATGGTATATGGTCGGATCGATTTGGCCCCCTTAGAGCTCATGCAGGGATCGCGCCAACAGGGATCATCGAGGTATATGGTATATTGATCGAGAGAAGCAGCAGTCTACAGCGACCAACGATCTACCAGGCGACACATACGGAAAAGCAGAGGAACATCGGAGATAACATCAACAAATCAGTCCCATAGGACGGGCCTGGTGCCCAGAGCCCACGCAGCCCATTCCTATTCCCGATACTAGATAGGGAACACAAACAAAAAAGCGGCCCCTTATAGGGCCAACAAACCCGAACACTACACTAAACATGGAAGACGACTCACTGGCCAAGGAGATTGAAATGGAGGACTACCTCACCGATGAAGAATTCACAACTCTTCTAAAAAGTAGATTTTCCTCGAAGGAAAATACCGCAGACAAGAACTTCAAAATTGTTACAAAGAAACGACAAAGAGCCCTACCAGAAGAAGGCACGACCCCAAAGAAGACAACCAAGACTTCATCAAGTTTACCAGTCAACATAGAGACCAGCAATTCCTTCGAGGGATTACCTATGGACGAAGGAGCACATGAACATCAACAAGGAGCTGAACAACAGAAAGCCACCCAAAGTATCAAGCGCAATAAACCACCACCAATAATAATAACCGATACAAACAACTATATGACAGACACAAGGGCATTAAAAAACATCTCAGAAGGGTTCATGAGGGTAATTCACACGAGGGAAGGGCTAAAATATCTGTTTGACAACGCAAAGGACTTTGACGGTGCTAAAAAATACCTTCAAAAGAATAACCGCAATTACTACACTTTTTCCCTACGTACTAATGAACGAATCAAGATCTGCATCAAAGGGCTGCCCCCATCCATGCCACCAGAACAAGTCAAAGAAGAGCTGGAAGCTTTAAGCTTTAACATCACGGACATAAGGCAGCTGCAATCCAGAAGGGAGGGAGTAGCACGAGACCTCGGAGTCTTTATTGCCACGCTCCCCAATACAGAGGAAAGTAGACAAGTATACAATTTGACAGTTTTATATTACACAAAGGTGACCATAGAATCATTTAAGCCAAGAAAGGAACCCACACAATGCTACAAATGTCAAGGCTGGGGACACATCAGAATCTATTGTAACCTTCCTCCAAAATGCGTAAAGTGCGCTAAAAGCCACCTTACGGAAGAATGTGCCAAGAAAGATAGGTCAACTCCTGCAAAATGTGTCAACTGTGGAGGGGACCACCCGCAAGCTACAGGGGATGCCAAGCAGTACCCAAACCCAGAAATAACAAAATAGTACCGACAAACGCATTAGAGAAAGAAGTAGTTACAATAGCAAACATCCGGGAACCAAAAACAATCTCAAAGCCAATGGAAAGATCGTATAGCGAAGTTGCCTCTTATGTAAGAAAGGAAAACGAATCCGAAAGGTGCGGAGTACAAATACAACAGTCAAGAAACACTAACGAAAGAAACAAAATTCAAGAAAATACCAGGCAAACCGAATTCAAAGAGATAATCACGTTTATGAAGGACTCCAATTTCACACAACTTATTGGTATGCTTACTAACGCACTTCCCAAGATAAGACAAGCGACGGACAAACTGGCCAAAAAATGTTTACTACTAGAAATAATGTCGACTTACCTATTTGATGACTGAACGACTACAGGTAACAGATCACAAAGAACTGAAGATACTTCACTGGAACGCCAACGGTATAAAACAACAGGAAACTGAATTGGTACATCTTTTAAACAAT
Source organism: Timema cristinae (assembly GCA_039000515.1). Classification (NCBI taxonomy): domain Eukaryota; kingdom Metazoa; phylum Arthropoda; class Insecta; order Phasmatodea; family Timematidae; genus Timema; species Timema cristinae. The sequence continues at coordinate 59,516,524 of JBCFYV010000935.1, forward strand.
CTGGAAATCGACCTAGCACTGTTCAGTGAAACTCATTTAAAACCAACAACAAGATTTACAATGACAAACTACTACGTGATCCGCTCAGACAGACTAGCAGGCAAAGCGAGTGGGGGCACAGCCATAGCAATACGGAAACACTTTCCGTACAGAGAAGTCAAACTTCAGGGACTCCGGAACCTGGAAGCTACGACCATTATTGCGAAAATTGGAAATGACGAGTTACTAATTGGGGCAATGTATAGACCTCCAAATAGAGAACTTCTACCCGAAGACCTTGATCTGATCACAGAATTATTTCACCCCTTTTTCTTGGCTGGCGACTTAAATGCGAAGAACCAGGACTGGTATTCAAGCTTAAACAACATTGCAGGAAGGACCCTGGAAACTCATGCTAATACAAAGGGATACATAGTGACTGTGCCAACAACCCCAACAATATATCCTTATAACTCAAACAAACCGGACGTAATAGACTTAATTCTTACAGACACTGACCTACCCATAGACGAGCTACAAACATTAAACCATTTGGACTCTGACCATGTGCCTGTGTACTGCACCTTGATAATGGACTATAAGACAAACCGCAACATCAGGAGGAAAATAAAGAGGGAAACCGACTGGGAGGAGTTCGGTAACCACATAGAGCGATCAATACCGGGAAAGCCGAACATAATGACCATACAAGATATTGACACAGCAGTAGAACTTTTTACAAACACGGTCAAAGAAGGAATAAAACTAGCCACAAAATCAACTAAAAGAAAAAACCCTCCAAACGCAACATCTAACGCAATAAATCCGGAGATAGAACGAGCAATCAAAGAAAAAAATCAATTAAGGAAACAATGGCAAAGGCACAGAGACCCTACAGACAAACATAGGCTTAACATAATAACAAGGGAGGTTAGGCACAAAATTGAGAATTGGAAAAGAGAAAACTGGAACAAAGCTGTAACTGAGGCCGGAGAGGACCCTAAAGTCCTTTGGAGACTAACCAAAAACTTAACAGGGAAAAGGAAACAACAACGTACAGGGGTAATTCATGGAGAAAACAGCCTGTGTTACGAGGCACAAGACAAGACTGATGCCATAGCAGAAACCCTAGAAACTCAATTCACTCCGAACCTGGAACCGGAAGATGAAGAATTCACCAGATCAAACAAACAATATTTAAGAGACTACTTTTCAAGACCAGTGACAGACGGTATCCAATATATTACTCCGAGAGAGACACAAGAAGTAATAACCACACTACCCAAGAACAAATCACCAGGCCCTGACGGCATCAGTAATGAAACCATAGCGAAACTTCCATTCAAAGCAATAGTTCACCTAACAGAATTATACAACCAAATAATACGCAAACACCACTACCCAGAGGAGTGGAAAACCGGCAACGTAATAACCGTATCAAAACCTGGAAAAGACCCAATTTTTCCGCAAAACCGGAGGCCAATTACCTTACTAAATACCATGAATAAACTTTTTGAGAGACTTATTTTATCCAGACTGCTTGCAATATTAAATGAAAAACATGTGATTCCTAAAATACAGTTCGGGTTCCAGAATGGACGTAGTACTACACACGCTCTAGTAAGACTGGCAGAGTACATAACAGAGGGATTTAACGACCGGAGACATACAGTGGCCATATTCCTAGACATGGAAAAAGCCTTTGATAAGGCATGGCATGCCGGAATATTAAGAAAACTGATCGATGCAGAAATCCCAGCCGCACTAGTACATCTAATAAAAAGTTATCTGAATAAGAGACGGTTCCAAGTGAAGATGGAAGGATGTACATCACAAAACAAAGACATATTCTCAGGGGTCCCTCAGGGAGCAGTCCTCTCACCCTTATTATACAACCTTTACACCAGCGACGCACCGGTGGATCCGGGATGCGAACTGTTAATGTACGCGGACGACATGGTTATATACGCATCCGACAGGAATATCACGAGAGCAGAAAACAAAATTCAAAGGTACCTCCTCAACCTAGAGAAATGGTTCACCAAATGGAGGATTAAAGTGAACACCCATAAAAGCGCGAAAATCATTTTCACTAGGAGACGACCCAGTACTGACACCGAAACCCAACTATTTGGCTCAATCATACCAAACGAAAAAACTGTAAAGTACCTTGGGGTAACTTTGGACAGGCAGCTCACCTTCAGTGTTCACATCATAAAAGCTAAGAATGCAGCCATTGGAAAACTAGTTTCAATATATCCATTACTCAAATCGAATCAACTATCAAGAAAAATAAAAGTACAGTTGTACAAATCGCTGATCCGCTCAGCCATCCTCTATGGTTGCCAGGTTTGGGGGTCTGCAGCGAAAGGGCACATCAAATTACTTCAAACTACACAAAATAAAATTTTGAAAACCATCCTCGGCATTGGGAGGAGGTCGTCAACCGATATGGTGCACACTATGTGCAAGATCAACACCATAAGTGAAGAAATCCAAGTCATCAATGAAAGATTTTACAAAAAATGTCAGGAAAGTGAAAATCCCGTCATCAGAGTACTTGGGTCATACAACCTCCAAGAGAAAACCATGTATAAAAGACCAAGAACAAAATAAGGAAACCTATCCCAAATTCAACCCTTTATCCCTCACACCCGCACTAATGTCATTTTCTTTTACAGGTTCGACATTCATTATCATCCAAACATCTCATTCCACAAGATAATACAAGTTTCCTACTTACAGGTTCATACTCCATTAATTCACCATCCACCTCATAAGGACCCAACAAAACACGAAGAAAGACTCGTCAATACCTGCAAGCCCTTGCGGCCTCTCAATGACCGCAAGAAAGCAGCAGGTAAGGACGAGGACTAACACAAACACAATGGAGATTTACAAATGTAAATTTGAACAGACACGCAAACAAACAGTCATGTAACAGAGGTAACACAATACAAAGATGAGAAAAGAGAAAAGCAATTATTTCGGCACTCAAAATCAATCAAGCCTCTCTCGAACTGGTGACACTTATTAATAGTGTTAGCATAAGAGAGGGTCGACAAGGTAAAAAAAAAGTAGAGAAATGTATGATGCTCTAAAAATCTTATGGTCCCTTAAGTATTGAGGAAGAATACAAATATGTATTACTAGCTGAATTCCCGTTCTTTGCACGGGATATTGTGTTATTTATTTTTAAATGAAAATGAGGAAGTTATCAACTGAGCGCGGCTGAACAGGTCACCCCCCATCCCATCCACTACCACACACCGCCCCGGGCCGGGCCCTCTCACTCACACAGATACCACAAAATTCAGAAAAATATAAACTATATACGTCTACCGTCTTTGGAGTTGCATATTAAAACGTAATTACATAGTTTAATTAATTGTCTGTATTAATTTTTTCCCACCCCTTAAAAGCACCTACGGGGTTAGAAATAATTGCTATATTTTTTCGAAGGCGTTATTATAATAAACTTATCGGATTATTACCCTCTAAACGCTTAAAAAGAGTTGATAAAGCAATATTGTTAATTAGGATAGTTACCCCGGTTTCACGCCCTTAATAACAAAACATCTTTACTTCTCCTAATTAGCTTATAAGAACACCTGTGCCAAATTTCATCCCTTTAGCTTCGTGGGAAGTGTGAGAATTAGTGATGAGTGAGTCAGTCATTGAGATTAATATATTTTTGATAAGGTACAGAACTTAAAACACTCTTGGGAAGGCCTTGGTACATCAAACAGGGCTTCCTATAAAGTTAATATCTAATCAAAAGTAAAATATACTCTGCATGTCTCCCACGGGAATGCACTCCTCTCTATACCTGATCAATGAGTGGTGCGAGCAATTCCCAAGTACGGTTTAAACTAATGCTGCCTTCACGGTACGCCACTGTTATAGGTAAAAAATGTTTCACTGCATACAATTAAAGCGTTTTCATCATATTTTCTATTCTGAAACTCTGCGTTGTGGATTTTTTTAAAATGAATTCTCCACTAAAGCTGAGTTTAAAGCGAATCGGTTTAATAGTTTAGTGAATAGTGGAAATTCTGCCATTGACATACCTTTTATAATTAACTAAATAAATTATATATTTAATCAAGAACTTGCATCCAATTATAAGTCAATTTAAATTATATATGGTGATTGAAACTTCATTTGAGCAGTTTAATTTCACGAGAGAATATCTCGTTTATTTCACAAAGAGCAACTGAAAACAATTTACCTGAAAATAATCGAACTTTATTTTTTCACAAAGGGCTCTGCAATGCGTTAGGTCAAGCACAAGATTGACATTTTAAGGATATTAATTATCAAATTTCACTTATATCTCATTTACTGACGGCAATTTAGATATTATAAAATATACCACTCACTTCATTACGAATCCTTATAACTAAGCAAGTAAAATAATCTAATTTGCAGCCTGCTTCGTTGGCCGCATAGTCTAAGGCATCACTCTCATGGTAGACTAGACTGCTGCTGGTGACAGGCAAATCGAGGTTCGAATCCGTGTTAGGCCTACTGAGGGTGGTTTTTACTAATTGGTTTTCCACTCTCCTGCCACAGGAATGTGGGTATATTACCTCTAAAAATAATGCTTCTTCCCTCATCGCTACCCCATTATATTAATTATCATACATGCATCCTACCTGAACAGGTAATAAAACGTGGTACCCACCTCGGTGGTCCCATGGTTTAACGTGCTATTCTCTCCGTGAACTAGACTGTTGATGACGAGGTGATCGGGGTGCGAATCTCGGTCGGGCGTACTTAGGGTGGTTTTTCCACTCTCCCTCCACGCAAATTCGGGTACACTTCTTATAAATATAACTTCCCTAATCACTAACACCTTTGTTGTAGTTTTTTGGATAACCCAAACGGTTAGTAGTAGATGTGGTGATCAAAATCAACGCAACAAAACATTACGAGCCAATATCTCGTTGGGTTTCTCTTGTGGTCGAGTAATACAATGCAAAAACTGGTATGAAGATAATGTATTGGCCTATTGTGGGCTTTTGGTAGGAAGACCCTTTCAAAAAAATACTTTTTTGCGGTCAAATTTGATAGCATTTTACTATATTATTAGCGTTATTTTTTTAATTATTGATAAGATCTATTACAAGTGACAGCTTCAGATCAGATGTAGATATACAAAGTTGTTATTAAAAGTTTTTTTCTATGAAAACTTAACTCTGCGTTGAGTGCCGATGCACATTATCAAGTAATTAATTGGCAAAGACCTAAGTTGTCGGTGACGCTCTGTTTTTTAATTGCCCCGTTCAGCCTTTCAAATTGCGTAAACAAAATATAAACAATCTGGGAGTGATATTCGGTGTAGCTATGAACCTTTTAAATCTAAACCTAATTGAAAACTTGATTTATAAGGTTTTGTCGGTAAAAAATAAAGGTTTTAAAATAAAATGGTAAAAGCATTGGTAAAAAGGCATTCATTAAGTTGGGTTTGTAAGGGACGCCAGTTAGGGGCAGTGAGCGTTTTGTTTGTTTTATTTGCAGTTTTTATATCAAAACAATTTCTCGGTCGAAATAAATCAAATATTTTTCTAGTAGAAACGAGTTTTTATTTTTTCCCCCTCATGGTGATATCAACAGTTCTTGAATATCTATCAAGAGTGCCCAGGAATTTGATAAAAACTTTTTTTTTCTTCATTTAAAAACCCGCCTCGGTGGCGTAGTTGCTAACGCGCTTGTCGTGTTGAGCTCGACTGCTGAGGACGGGGAGATCGAGGTTCGAATCTCGGCCGGTGAACTGGGGTTGGTTTTTCCTAAATGATTTTCCACTCTCCTTCCACGCAAGTGCGGGTTCACTTCCTCTAATTAAACCTTCCCAATTCCTAACCCACTAGCGTAATTAGTACTTAAAGCGTATAACCCGAACGGGTAGTAAGACGCGGTGCTAAATATTATTAATATTATTCATTTAAAAAGTTTGACTTCTAATGCTGATGTGCTCTTGACAGATATTTAACAGATGTTGATATCACCATGTGAAGAAAATTAAACTCTATGTTTCTACTGAAGCAATACTTTATTTATTTTGTACAAAAATATAATTTTGCTATAAAAACTACAAAAAACACTGGCCTTAACTCGAGTTCCCTACATCCCCACCTTAAACTGTAAGAGTCACATAATAAGAAATGACCTAGCCTATTGTGTGATGTCATAAAAAGCAAAGTGGAAAGAGAAAAGTACCAAGAAGACAACGAATTCAAATAATGGATTACCTAAAACAAGGTGAAAAAAAAATATTAGTTTTACTATTCAAACAAAAGCAGGCTTCTGAAAGTACATGCTGCAAGATTCAATTCGGGTAAGGCGACGTCCCTTTCGAGTAACTCGGATTCAAAATCTCACCCCCTTCCTCCTTTTTGCTTGGACCCTTTTCTTCACCCACACTCACTCACCCTTCAACCTCCTACTCCGTACTGATGTCTTGTTAAATTAATATTAATTATATATTTGTGAGCATCCCTTTAATTTGGACATCCACCAAACTACTCTGAGTAAAGGAGATAAGAAAGGGTGGACTAATGTCTTATTTGGTTCCCCCCTTTGCCCGTTTAGAAAGACATGATGCTAAACGGCGGCGGTGACATCCCAAATCCACCCTCTAATTTCCTAGACCCTCCTTCGAGTAACTGACAAAACACCGAGAGTAGTTTCTAAAAGCCGTATTATTTTATTCTTTTTTTTTACAACAAGGGTAAGACACCCTCCGTAAGACCTTTTGAAATACATCCGATATCCCCCTGCGCCCTAAATTCTCCCTGGAAGGGACTGTTAGTAATTTCAAGCCACATCCCCTAACACTAGATCTACAGCCATCCCTTTCTACCAACCCCTTCACATATATTACATGAAAATATGCTGGAGTGACGGGCACAACCCCTATTTCATTTTTTCATTTGTTTTACTCGTTCTTGGACCAAATATAAACAACAACAAAAATTCCTCTGCTTTATTTATTTATTAATCGTATTCTCTATTCATACCGTTCGATGAGGGATGAGCCATCTTCCCCGAGTGTTTTGTGGACTAGGGGATCCCCCAGAGGACATAAAACGTTACATGAAATAATTTTCTTTTTTTCCGCTTCGTTTCAAATTGTGTCTTCAAAAATATATATATATCCCCTTCATCGTTTTCTGCAGGAGCGGGTACAATCGTACATAGACTGCTTTTTCTTTGAAGTTTTTAGAAGAGTTTATTGATTGCAATCAATAGACTTGATAAAATGGAGGAATAAAGGATTTAAAAAGAAAGTAAAGTAAAGTAAAGACATTAAAGGGACAGGAGTGATGAGAGAAAGGTACCACCTAATTTTATTAAAAATAGACACTTAGCTTTTAGACATATTATAAGCGTCTCATATTTCTAAAGTATTAGTTGGTGAAATTACCATAGCTTATTACGCTTTAGATGATTACATTAAACTAACATCGGTGCGTAATTTTTAATTAATAATTACTTTATTGGTTTTAGGGATGAGGACTGCTATATTTTTAGGAGGTGTACTCATATTTCCTTGGAGGGAGAAGGAAAACCCTTTTAAAAGAAAAAATACACCCGACCGAGATTCGAACCTCGATCTTTCCGTCATAATTGAACATAACTTTTTCATTTTTATAAAAACATCGTAAAAATTACCAGACTGAAATAAACCTATGCAAACTAAATAATAGACGATTAGTAATTTCATCGTCTGTGACCTAGAGGTCAGAGTTTCTGGCTAATGGTCCAGAGGTAATGGGTTCGATCCCTGGCTCTTTCAAAATGTATCTGTGAAGCAGTGGTTCTAGGACGAGGTCAAACTCAAGCCTCACCAAGACAAATGAGGAGCTACTTGAATAAATAAGTAGCAGCTTCGGGTTAGAAAACGGAGATTAACGGCTGAAGGGCTCGTTCTGACCACATGACACCCTCTACCCACAAATGTGAGCACTATCATCGTTAATAGCGGCGGCCGCTCGGTCGGTATAGCTCGAATGTGGTTTCACACCATGGATTTTTTTTTAAGTATTTCATAAATCTATACTATAAAACCATTATTAAACACCAATATCTTAATATGAATAAATTACACACTAATTTGTTAATATTCTATCTAGACAAATACGTTAGACAAACTACAACGTCAGACAAATCGTTTAAAAAATATTTAATTTTTATTCTGCAAAAAAAAACACTCGACGCAAAATAGACTTTAAGGACGTTTCATCCTTTAATAAGACATTGATATATTTATCTGATAAACAGAAGAGGTAAATATTGTTTTTGATCCTTTTATTTCTTCTTATGAGACGTCGTTTTGGTACGTTTGAAGCTGAAAAAATAAAAGAAAACAAATAAAAAGCTATAAAGTTGGCATGCGTTCTCTAAAGCCATAATTGAAATAAAATGTGTATGTTCAATGCTGTAAATACTTTTTATAATAAAGTATTTCAAACCACGAATTCTCCATCCACGTTGAACATCATTAAAACCACGCGTCACTGATCACATGCTCTAACGCGTCACTCTTGCATTAGACTATACCACCTGTGACCGGCCGATAAACAATTTCACACTCTCTCCCCGCAAATGCGGTTTTATTTCCTTAATGCTACGAGTGAGACATTGTTAAAATTAAATATATCCAATATTGACTTAAAAAAATATATCGTTGACCTTTGTGGTCTTGGGGTAAACTGATCGCCTCTGAACACCAATGTCCGTGGGTTCAAACCCAACCGAGGTCGATGGGTTTTTCTTGAGCAATATAAATCCGTAGCACAACTTCCTTCGCAGGGGAAGTAAGGCCGTTGTTCACATGTCGATTGTGACATGTAAAAGAACCTTGGAAGGTATATAAAAATACCTTTCTCTGGCAAAATTGGGAGGTCCTTTAACAATCGCTCATAGAAATTCTCGTGTCCTGTTATAATCAGTCATTGAAGGTCTCCCTCTATCGCCCAATTGAGACCTATTTCTGCTACAACGCACAAAGTCGATACTATTCTCATGCACCCACGACTTCAAGGGGCAAGTGACAACGAACCCGGAATGAACCCCTCGTATACGCCTTCACACTTATCCGAGAGTAGGAGGCCCCCCTTCAGTGGGTGTTCATCACGTGGGGAAGGTGGGGTTCACCCGTAGGGCTCGACGGAATATCTTTATCCTACGTTGCCCAGTGGGGACCTGTGGAGGTACCCACCCCGACTCTTCTGAAGAGCTGCCTCCTAGATTGAGTCCCGCTAAAGAGACCATCCGAATTCATTTATATTGAAGTAGCATTCCAAATGGCGACCTGGGGATACCCTAATCCCCCCCCCCTTACTGCAGCAAATCCCCAAATACCACAGTACCCATCCCTACTCTTCTGAAGAACCCCAGTGGGGACCTCGTGGAGGTACCCATCCCGACTCTTCTGAAGAGCCCAGTGGGGACCTCGTGGAGGTACCCATCCCGACTCTTCTGAAGAACCCCAGTGGGACCTCGTGGAGGTACCCATCCGACTCTTCTGAAGAGCCCCAGTGGGGACCTCGTGGAGGTACCCATCCCGACTCTTCTGAAGAGCCCCAGTGGGGACCTCGTGGAGGTACCCATCCCGACTCTTCTGAAGAGCCCCAGTGGGGACCTCGTGGAGGTACCCATCCCGACTCTTCTGAAGAGCTGCCTCCTTAGATTGAGTCCACGCTGAAAGAGAGCAATAAATTCTGAATTGCATTTACATTTGGAATAGTTGAAGCAGAGTTTACAAATAAGAACAAGTCTGAGCCTGTGTAACTCACTAATCCCTCCCTTCCCAAAAAATAACATCGCCAGCAAAAATCTCCCCAAATACCACAAACCCTATCCTACCACCTAACCACCTAAACATTCTAATATCTTACCACTTACCCTCGAAGAGCTGAATAAACCTGTTAAATATCTTACCCTACGTTACCTTACAATCTTATTTCCTTCTCTTACTGACCGCCATGTCGTAGTTCAGAAAGTACGCTCATTTCCTGGCGTTCCTCACCAACGCCCTCCTCGAAAGCGCCTCTCTCTCTCTCCGCAGACCTCCAACTTCAGAATCCAGTGACTTAGAAAGATTTCCCTGATTTTGCCAGACAGGTATTTTCTTTCCCTAAACTTCCATGGATATTTGACATCCCACGATAGATATGGGACCAACTCTCTCGATAAAAACTCTGTCGCTCCTGGCTTGGTTTGAACCCACGAACATCGGGTTCTGAGGCGAGAAGGTCGACTAAAATCTACCTAGAGACGTACCTGTACAATCCATGCCAGTGTCTGAATGTCCTTTCAGGACTATCCCCAGGGCAGTTTTAAGAAAATATGAGGCTCACCTTTGTACGGCAGTTTTTCAGTTTTATCACTAAGCCGTTAAAATATATTGTTAAGTACTCGATACTTATGTTAAGTACTTAATAATTTCTCATATTTTATTTAATATTGGTCAACCCATTAAATGATTGCACTTTATATTAAATGTAAACAAATTAAGTTACTTAAGTAAATTCCTCTCTGTACCATTGCACTGTTAGTTTTCTGTGGACCGACAGCGGTAGCACAATGGAGGCGTATTCTACTGTACTGCAGCACATTACTAGAGTAATGTAAATCTTACATTACATAAAGTTGGGGTTTACAGGAATCTGAAATGGAATCCTACCACAAAACAAGTGCTTATTGCTGTTTATTATCTGTAAACTATTTATTGTGAAATTTAGAATAATAACTGTAATTGAATTTAATAATTTTTGGAGGAAATGTGGCCTCCTGGAATGTGAGGCCCAGGGCGATTGCCCCCTTTGCCCCCCTCCCCCCGACTATTCCTCTCACTTCCCGATAGTATTATGAACTTGAAAAATCCAAGATGGTGGACGAAACTTATACTGATAACTGCAGTGTCATAGACACAGCTCTACCTTCTATTTGAAAAAAAAAAAGTATACAAATAAATTAAAACTACAGGGAACAGACTTCACGTAAAATCCGAAATTGGGGCCTACCCCCTAGTATAACCATAACTAGAAATTTGTTTGCAGCCTGACATCAACGTGCCCTCGTCCTTGTACCATTCCTCGGACCACCGTTTGGGAAACACCTCACCAGAAGCTCTTGGCACACCAGCCCGGACTGGGAGTTCTATTGTTTCCACTTAAGGTGGGTGTGTAAGAAACGTGAGTTAAGGGAAGTATTTTTGCAGTTTTTGTATAAAAACTTTTTTTTTGCCAAATAAATAAAATATTGCTCCAGTAGAGTTAAATTGTCTTCACATGATTATATCAACAGTTGTTGAATATCTGTCAAGAACATATCAGATTAGGTGAGAAACTTTTTTTGAATGGAGATAAAAAGTTGTCATTAAATATCAGGACAACCTTGACAGATGTTCAACAACTGTTGATATCACTATGTGAGAAAAATTAAACTTTGTTTCTACTGAAGAAATATTTGGTTTATGTTGGACAGAAAAGGTTTTGATATAAAAACTGCAAAAATACTGCCCTTAACTCGCGCTTCCTACGTCCCCAAATTTACGAATTTCTTGGCCTCGTCTTCAGCTTCAGCTCCCCATAGTCTAATAACTTTTGTTTCCACATCTTTCACAGAGTAAGGGGTGGTTACGTCCCCCCTCCCTTCAGAACACTGTGTTTATGTCCCCCCAGCCCTATTATCTTCTCACCACCCCTCAAGGTCCGTAAGGGTGGAAACTGTTGCCGCATTTTGTGAAGCTGAGCCAGTCGTGGTCCTTAAAATGTCACATAATAGATCGTCTAGGCGAGAAGGGTTCGCTGCTTTTAGTGAGTTGGGCGTCTTTCATCAAGTTCACATATCAAAGTTCTAGCACAGGGAGGGGGAGGAAAGTAAGGGGGTGGGGGAGTATGCGACTGGAGAAAAGCGCACAGAAAAAAACCTCATGGTCATAAATACTCACAGAAAAAAGCTAACACGGAAAAATGCCCACATGAAAAAATTCCCACACGAAAAAATTCCCACACGGAAAAAAGCCCATAAGGATAAATGCCCACACGAAAAATGCTCACATGAAAAATACCCACACAAAAAAAATAATTATAAATCAAAGTTAATTTTTAACGGAATGCAAGTTTGATTGGGGTTTTTGCATTACTAAATTTTAGTTTCCACTTGTAAAGCGCGCGTTTGATTTATTATTGTGCATTCATAGAGTTTGCATTCAATTTTGGGTCTTTTTGTTAATGTAAAGTAATTTTTTGGAATTTTTAGTGTCATTTTATGGATAACTTTTTGACACATTTTAGATAATCAAAATCCTGGCCCTGGTACAACAACTTAATCAATGTTTACAACAAGTGCTTAGGGTTCAAATAAAATACAAAAATATATCAAAACAGAGGTATATTTAATGGCTATTATACATTTAAGTTGGATCTACAAGTTGTTGTAGTTTAATAAGTAGGCTACATATTACATAAAATAAAATAAAGACTATTGCTCTAAAAATTCTAAACTGGAAGTCTACATTTTAATACGAAGTTGTAATGTAACTGACTTGCCCCTGAAAAGTATGTGAAAGCATTGACAATAATATCGTCCTAATTTTATAAACATATTTTATTTTCTTTAAATTATAATCTATTACATGGCGCTTAAAGCACTTCTTCTTCTAAGAAGGCAAAAGCCACTGATAAGTGACGTCACGCACGTGACATTAGTCAAGTTAAGTTGACAATATCATATTTTAAATAATAGCTTCCTCCTCTGGAAAGTTCGAATAGAGATTTTAAAATGTAACTTGAGTCAGTTTCCGGCTCTCGAAGCTTCTAGTGACACTAAGATGTTTTTGTCTTGTATTTTGTTTTTCCAAACTAAACCTTCTCGAAGCTTCCATGAGCAATGGATATATACGAAGGATTGTGCAATGTAAGGACAGAACTGACTAGTACTGCACAGAACTCACTACTCACTAGTCACTAGCACAGCTCCTGTCCGCGATCCCTACAATAGGCCGCGTATATAGTTCGAGAACATGATCTATTTTCTTTAGAAACAAACTGAGATTTAAAAATAAAAACATGTCAAAATAATAAGTGTGTATTAATTATTATTCTTTAATTGGCGCTCGATCACGGGGCTATAAATACCAATTAACTCACAACATCAAAAAACCGGACCGATTTAATTAGTGCTCGACCACGGGGCAATTACCAGCTAATTAAACGGTGTAACTTCATTCGACGCTCAACGCGACGAACCAGAACATCACAATTGGCACACAACGTCAGGTACCCGTAATTCCAGAACATTTCAATTGGAGCCCATCGCGGTGCTTTAATATTTCCAGAGCATCACAAAGTGTTTACCCTTGGGGACCCAATATCGATACTTTTTATTGGTCCAGTTGTAAAATGAAGACGTTAATTTTTTATAAATAAAATTATAAAATTTAAAACCGTGTTTCAAAAGAATTGTATGTAATTATAACACAATTTGTTCTCGGTTTCACTAGTGTATATTATATTACGAATTTTGAGTAAATATCTACATTTTTAAACACTAGAGCGATAAAAGTCCGTGCTGAGTTCCTGACCGTTTATTTTTGTAGTGACATACATAGCACAGATACCAGTTTGGAACAAAGTCGTCAAAGCCGCTTTCAAAATATTTTGAATGTTTTAAAATGACTCATCAGTATATTGCCCTTCAACTAATTTTTACCCAAAAACCAAATATAAGGTGTTATCTCACTTATTTGGGGGGTCAAACATAGTCTATACATCAATTTCAATCTAAATCGTTAAAGCCATTTTCGAAATTGGAATTCAAAAAAAGTACTCATTTCCCTTAATTTGAGAGTTAGGGCGAAAAAAAAAATTCCTAAATATAAACTTGTAAAAATTAAATATCAAGTTTGAGCACATACATAGACAGACAGACAGACTAGGAGACTGACAGAATTGTAAAATGCAGTTTCTTTCTTTTTTAAATTTTTAACTTCATTTCGATTTTTTCACGATTTCAAGAATTTCTTTCATGATGAAAAAGTAAAAATGAATGGGGGCATTTGTCTCTATGGACATTTTCCATGCTACATTTTTAGTGCTAGTTTTTTTCCGTGAGCATTTTTCGTTTGAACATTATTCATGTGGGCATTTTTCCGTGTGGGAATTTATAGTTGTGGGGTTTTTTCTGTAGGAATTTTCGTGCGGGCTTCTTTCCCTTGCGCTTTTCTCCTATAATCGCGGCATCCACTGCGGAAGGTCCAGAGTTTGATGGGGACACTCACAGAGTGAAAACTCCTGTGTATGTGTATTTGTGTGTATAAAGATAAAAAAAAAACTTAAGTTTTCTGTGTCATAAGACGTAACTAGTAAAAAAAAAAAAAAAAGTCAGAAGGGCGAAAGGGGATGAAATGGCATTTGGTGAAGGATCTGTAAAGGTAAAATTATAGACTCCACTAACGTTTACAAAAGGTACCCGGGGTTTTTATTCTCGTCACAGGTCTTATAATTGGAGATTCATTGGAATCTTGAACTGGATGACTCTTTTATTTGTGTTGTCTATCTTATCTTCTCACCACTAAGGGCATCGCCTACTTGAAGGTAAATACCCTGACAATGTGGTGCCTTTATTATGGTAATCGCAGCTCTTAAGATTTTTTAAACCACTCGAATGATCCATGATTATTTTCGAAAACACTTTTGTGGCCCTATTTAAATAAGAATACTTCATCTGTTTGAGTAAAGCTATATCTATGTTTCTAACCATTAAATTGGGTCGCAGTGCAACGTCGTCGAAAATTAATTTACCCGAAATTCACCTTTTAACAATTATATATATTTTTAAAATTATAAAACTTTAAATTTGAAGAGTTTAATATTTTAAGGACACTATGATTTACCTTTCTTCTTAGTTTTGTTACTAACCATATTTTGAATCAACAAAACACTTGTGAAATATCGTGGAAGGGGATTTATGGACGTCTGTAACAATTCTCAGCGCTAAGGTGGGTAGATAGCTATTTTGGGAAGAAGAGTTACAGCAGATGATGGTGGATTGGTAATTTGGGCGACTACAGTCAATTCGACTAGAAAAAATTTTAAACAGGTGGATTGGGCACAGTCGATTAGGCCTATAGAAATTGTAAACCAGTAGATTGAGCAGTTAAAAGTAGAATATTAATTCAGTTCAGTATAATCCATCCAGTTGAACGTTAGCTACTTCATGCAGTATGTCCGATGTCAAATTAACTACTAGGAAAAGGGGAAATCAAGGTTAGGTTAAGTTAGGTTAGCTTAGGCTAGAATTTCCCAAGCCATCTTGGGTTAAAGTGTTGGTGGTAGCCTGAGATAAAAGCACCTATCCCAAATACAACACATACTAATTTTAAAAATCAACTTTTATATTCGTCTAAATATGAAATGATAACGTAGTGTTTAGAAGTAAAAACGTTTATCCACGGAGGACATTGAGGATAATAGTTTCCATGTGTGGGCTGGTACAAAGCATACGTTTGTGAAAGATAAAAGGCACGCTTTAAAAAAAAAAATGCAAGCTTGTTAAAACCCCCCCGACTACAAAAACCCGCTCCCAAGCACCAATTGAAAAAGTTTCGTCAATGGATTGTCCCCTGGCATTTGTTCGCGGTTACGTTTTGTCTCACATTACCCCCCAAAAAATTAATTTTTAGTCAGTTCCCTCAGTCGCGTAATACAATTAGGTGATCGGGCGGGCGGCTGTTGGTAAGTGGAATATCCCCTTCAATATACTATATGCCCGGCCACGGCTGGTGAGCTAACACGTTTGGCCAAGCCCATACACACATATATACATACATATATATACATACATACATACATACATATATATACATACATACATACACACACATATATACATACATATATACAACGTGTATCTAAAACATTGCATCAAACTTTGACAGGCTATTCCTTGAGTGAAAATAGAATAATTCACATCAGCAACCTAGGGTCCATCTTGAATATTAAGGGTGGTATACACCCCTAAACATAGAGCTAAAAACGACTATCGTGTGAAATATTATGAAAACTGATTAAGGTATTACAACGAATCTTTGTATACTACTTATTGAAACCTTGATCATTAATAAACTAAATGTGCTGTTACCGTAACCCACCCCCATGATGTAAAAAGGGGGGGGGGGGGTTTTTAACACTTTTTTCTGCAATAAAATAGAGTAATTATTACTAATTTTGACTTAATATTACAAAACAAGGATTAAAATTAACAAAAAAACTGTCTATTTTTCCCAGTTTCCGAGATAATCATGCATGTTTGATTTCAAAGACAAGTGTAAATTCCTGCCAGGTAGGCAATCAGTACAGCTGTTTCGTGGCCAACACGCTCTCCTCACCTTAATCCGTTAGACTTCTTTCTGTAGGTTTTTTTCAAAGCTTTGGTGTACGAAACAGCCATTGAATCCGAGGAAGACCTGTTAGCCAGGCTAGGTGATGCATGTGATAAGGTTCAAGAAACACCACGTGTTTTCGAAAGATAACGCCAGTCATTGATACGCCACCTCAATTATTGCGATGACGTTAGGGGCCACTATTTTGAACACTTGCTATGAATCTGCTCTTGAAGCTAGGAATTAAAACATACAAGAACTACGGTTAGTATTTCTTAATTTAGCTTTCAATACTCCAGTGAATGTAATGATTAAAATCCCACCCAAGAGTGAACTGTGTAAGCATAACTTACTAATGTGATAAATAGCAACACATCGGAGCTTATGAAGAAGGAAAAGTATCAGAGTTTCTCCAAAATAACACACAAACAAGCCTTGTTTACCAAATTCACGTGATACATAGTCCACGTGCCGGTAAAAATGGTTAAACGACTGCAGTGCGAAGTAACACTGCGATTCTGGCTGCCTACCTGGCAGGCATTTACACTTGTCTCTGAGCTCAAACTTGTGTGATTATCTCGAAAACGGAAAAAGTTAGACAGTTTCTCCAAGACACCTTTTTTTGTTAATTTTTAATCCTTGTTTTGTAATATTAAGTCAAAATTAGTAATAATTACTCTGACATATTTTATTGCAAGAAAAAAGTGTTACAAACCCCCTTTTTTACATGATGGGGGTGGGTTACGGTAACAGCACATTTAGTTTATTAATGATCAAGGTTTCAATAAGTAGTATACAAAGATTCGTTGTTATACCTTAATTAGTTTTCATAATATTTCACACAATAGTCGTTTTTAGCTCTATGTTTAGGGGTGAATACCACCCTTAATATTCAAGATGGACCCTAGGTTGCTGATGTGAATTATTCTATTTTCACTCAAGGAATAGCCTGCCAAAGTTTGATGCAATGTTTTAGAAACACGTTGTATACATACATACATATATATACATATATACATACATACATACATACACACACATATATACATACATATATATACATACATACATACACACATATACATACATACATACACACATATACATACATACATACACACATATACATACATACATACACACACATATACATACATACATACACATACATATACATACATACATACACATACATACATACACACATACATATATATACATACATACATACACACACATATATACATACATACATACATACACATACATACATACATACATACATACACACACATATACATACATACATACACATACATATACATACATACATACATACATATATATACATACATACATACACACACATATATACATACATATATATACATACATACATACACACATATACATACATACATACACACATAAACATACATACATACACACATATACATACATACATACACACACATATACATACATACATACACACACATACATATACATACATACACATACATACATACATACATATATACATACATATATACATACATATATACATACATACATACATACATACATACATACATACATACATACACACACATACATACATAGCATGTTCCAATTTTTTCTAACTAGTTTTTTTTACATTTATTAACTAACTTGTTATTCCCTTGAAAATAAAAAAATACATTTATTCATGTTTAATTATGGATATGAGCTCACTTACCCTGGAATAGTGTATGCATCGTTTCAATCCGGCCCACCTAGTGATTACTTACAACATCCTAATGTGGCCCTACGCTCTGTAAGTTTGGTAGTCCTTCCCTAAGATCATCCGACCACCGGAGTTGGCGAGATAGTCTGTTCTGTTAGTATCGTCTTAAGGTGACAACTTTCTTTCTTTTCTGTCATGTATGGTATTCAATGCTGATTGACTACAACTCTAAGAAAAACCTGGAGTTTAGATCTGCCGCAAACGTCTCAAGTGTTGGCGAGGGCTGTAGTTTCCAAAAAACCCCTCCGAAGAATCACCCCTGCCAACGCCTGGTCCACAATCGTTGCCGACAGGCAAACCTCTTTTTTCTTTTTTTTCTTTTTTTACGATACGACCCATGAAAACGCTTTGTGGCATTTTTATCGCTGCGGTTAGCTGCAAGTACCCAATTTTTGGAAAATAGGAAGAAAGTGAGGGAGGAAGAGAAATTGTTGTAGCAAACGTTGAAGAATATATAAGAAAGTTGCGTGTGAATTTCTCATTTGAAGTAATCTTAAAAAAACAAACTGAAAACGCATTACTAAAATGTAGTTCTTACCTTCTCTACTTTTGATCATATTTCAGAATAATATTTGCAAAATATACCTTTAAAATATTTTTACTTTTACAGACTAATGCCATTTTAAGGTGAAATGGAACTAAGAGTGGTTTAAAGTCCTTATTTTTAAAGTTTTTCTAATAAAAATCTTTTTGGCCAAAGTAAATATAATATTGCCACAGTAGATACATTTAGTTTGATGTTCGGTATAAATTAATCTTAACTGTTGAATATCAGTTATGAGTCTATTAGCCATTTGGAATGAAAGTGTTAAATGGAGAAAGAAAGAAAGAAAGTATTTGTCATATTCCACAATGGCCATGACATATATTTAAGAACTGTTAATATAAATATGCGTAAACAATTATACTAGACTTATTTACTGAAGAAATGTTTTGTTTTTTTGACCAAAAGTTGTTTTTGTTATAAATCTGTAAAACTATGGGTCCTAACAATGTATTTAGTTCAAGAAAACAATTCTGTTTTGGTGTAAAAAGAGAGTAAGAAACAGCGTAGGAATGACTACGCCACTCAAGCAGAGTCTTCTCTATTTTCTGCTTACGTAGGAATGACTACGCCACTCAAGCAGAGTCTTCTTTATTTTCTGCTTACGTAGGAATGACTACGCCACTATGCAGATTCTTCTCTATTTTCTGCTTACGTAGGAATGACTACGCCACTAGGCAGATTCTTCTCTATTTTCTGCTTACGTAGGAATGACTACGCCACTATGCAGATTCTTCTCTATTTTCTGCTTACGTAGGAATGACTACGCCACTAAGCAGATTCTTCTCTATTTTCTGCTTACGTAGGAATGACTACGCCACTAAGCAGATTCTTCTCTATTTTCTGCTTACGTAGGAATGACTACGCCACTAGGCAGATTCTTCTCTCTATTTTCTGCTTACGTAGGAATGACTACGCCACTAGGCAGATTATTATCTCTATTTTCTGCTTACGTAGGAATGACTACGCCACTAGGCAGATTCTTCTCTCTATTTTCTGCTTACGTAGGAATGACTACGCCACTAAGCAGATTCTTCTCTATTTTCTGATTACGTAGGAATGACTACGCCACTAAGCAGATTCTTCTCTATTTTCTGATTACGTAGGAATGATTACGCCACTAGGCAGATTATTATCTCTATTTTCTGCTTACGTAGGAATGACTACACCACTAAGCAGATTCTTCTTTATTTTCTGCTTACGTAGGAATGATTACGCCACTAGGCAGATTATTATCTCTATTTTCTGCTTACGTAGGAATGACTACGCCACTAAGCAGAGTCTTCTCTCTATTTAAGCTGAACATGTGGACCAAGGTCTACTATTACCTTCTGGTCCATTCGGATGACGGACCCCGCGTGAAGCTCACGTGTAAATAAACAAATAAATCAGCCTCTTACAAAGAGGGTTAGGGGGGGGGGAGATTTGCGGGACTGTCAAGAGTACGAATCTATATCTCCTGCGAGCACGTTAACTCTCTATTGTTCGGGAGAAGGCTCGCAGGACCACCAGATCCAGAGTCGCTAGAAGAAGAAGAATAAGAGAAAAAAACAGTTTTGAAAGAGATTTAAGGAAAGGAATGAAATCTTGGTACAAACTGTGAAGAGACCAAATCTTTTTATCTAACGAAACTATTGTGATGCTTTATATGTGCTCGAGAAAAATGTTGGCACTTGTGATATATTGTGTGCAGGTCTATTCTTTCCTCTTATTTTTGGAGGTAATGGAGGGGAGGTTAGATATTATTTTTATATGTGGTCCCCGTTAAGAAAATCAGATGTATTTCGGATCACTCATAAGTCGTATTGTAAGCCGATCACATTTGGTGAATGTTGAGCTCGGCTGCCGAGGATGGGGTGATCGAGGTTCGAATCTCGGTCGGGTGAACTGGAGGGTGGTTTTTCCTAAATGGCTTTTCACTCTCCCTTCACGCAAATGAGGGCTCACTTCCTATATATTTAACCTTCCCAATTTCTAACTCATTATCGTAATTAGTACTTAAGCGTATAGTCCAAACGGGTAGTAAGACGCAGTGCTAAATTATTTTTTTTTTTTTAAGTTCACGCGAATATCTTTATTACGGACTGAAGATTTCGCTTTGCATTTTAAGTGAAATATCTCTTATAATTTCTCATTTGAAATTAAATTGACACTTCTCATTGATATCAAATTAGACAAGAAACAAATTAATACTATCCACTAACACATTATATTCATAGAGAATAAAAGTTATTCGCGTGGTCTTATACGTCAGTCTCGATATATATATATATATATATCAACATTAAAAAGAAACGCCCTTGGTAGATGATTGATTGCTTAGACTTAAAAATACAAATAACTTGAGATGAACAATTAAACAAAAAATATTTTCAGCAGCTGCCATAATGAAACGGAGAATAAGTTTGAAAAAATATGTGCATACGGTGTTTGTTTTATGTTCAAAGAATATCCCTGCCAAATTTCGTTAAAATTGTTCCGCGATTTTAACAGTAATTTTAGGTGGAAGAAAATCCAGAGAAACGAAATTTTAAACAAACAGTCATGATAATACAAAATCTCGCTAGGCTCGGTCAATTAAAAACAATAAGGTTTAATAGAGTTTTACTTTATTGATATGTTACATATATTAGTATAATTTTCAACCAAAGAGTTGTGTATTTGAATCTTGAAATACTTTATTAAAAGCAATACCTTACTTAAGTTTCTAAGCGTGTATATAGAGGCCCCCCTACCTAAAAGATTTCGTCAATTCTAAAGGGTGTGAGGGTTCCGAACCCCTACCCCTTCTCCCCCAGACCAAGGTAAGCCAACTGTGAACAAAATCATGAAACCATACATAAATAGATAGTATAAAATCTTTCTATACAGTGCTACTAATCTGTTTTAAAGCGGCCTTAATTACATCATAATCCTTAATAATCTTTCCTTTTTATGTTGATTGGTCTACATTTCACTTTTTTATTATTATTTCGTGTACTTAAGCGAAGGCTTTCAAACTTTAAATTATTTTTTTAAGTAATCTCTACAAAAGTAAACAATATCTTTGAAAAGCCCAAGTAGCTATTTTACTTTTAAGAGCACAGTCATATATAATATATATAACCTCACTCACAGCATGACTCTTGAACAAAAAAAATTGAACCAACAAAAAAAAAAATGTTTTGTTTGTTTTTAAGAATGAAAAAAGACTTGAATGGAAGGATTTTACTTTTCAGTTTTCTTTCTACTCTGTCTTTTGAAAGAGAAAATATAAAAGCTACACCTCAATCTCGACTATATGCTGTGGTCCTTAGAAAGTTTCTGTGCCATTACACTTGTGAAACTATAATGGCGCAACCCTTGAAGAGACATCCACGGCGGGGTCGACAAAGGAAAGGGTTGAATGAAAGATATACTGATGGCGCGGGATGTCTCGAGCCATGGGGTTAGACATTGAAGCGTGGGTCAAGTTGTTTTTAGCACCTAGTTCCCGTTCGGATCATACCACTATGTACTAATTACGCTAGGGGTTAGGGATAAAAGAGGTTGAATTTAGTGGACGTGTACCTGCATTTGCATGGAGCTGTAAATGGAAAATAATTTAGGAAAAACTACTCTCAGTTTTCCTAAATGGGATTCGAATCCCACTCTCCTACTCATCGGTAGTCTAATATTTTGTGAGAGTGACGCCTTAGATCATGCGGCCACTAAATCAGTTGTGAGTAAAGTGTTTTTTGTGTCTGTAATTAAATTAATGTTTACCAACACTAATTGGGCTGGTTTGGCTGTCCTTAAGGTGGACCAGTATTCCTGTGGGTTAGTATAACTGTCCTTAAGGTGGGCCAGTATTCCTGTGGGTTAGTATATCTGTCCTTAGGTGGACCAGTATTCCTGTGGGTTAGTGTGGCTGTTCATGAGGTGGGCCAGTATTCCTGTGGGTTAGTGTGGCTGTCCTTAAGGTGGGCCAGTATTCCTGTGGGTTAGTATAACTGTCCTTAGGTGGACCAGTATTCCTGTGGGTTAGTGTGGCTGTTCATGAGGTGGGCCTGTATTCCTGTGGGTTAGTGTGGCTGTTCATGAGGTGGGCCAGTATTCCTGTGGGTTAGTGTGGCTGTTCATGAGGTGGACCAGTATTCCTGTGGGTTAGTATAACTGTCCTTAAGGTGGGCCAGTATTCCTGTGGGTTAGTATAACTGTCCTTAGGTGGACCAGTATTCCTGTGGGTTAGTATAACTGTCCTTAAGGTGGGCCAGTATTCCTGTGGGTTAGTATAACTGTCCTTAGGTGGACCAGTATTCCTGTGGGTTAGTGTGGCTGTTCATGAGGTGGGCCTGTATTCCTGTGGGTTAGTGTGGCTGTTCATGAGGTGGGCCTGTATTCCTGTGGGTTAGTGTGGCTGTTCATGAGGTGGGCCAGTATTCCTGTGGGTTAGTGTGGCTGTTCATGAGGTGGACCAGTATTCCTGTGGGTTAGTATAACTGTCCTTAAGGTGGGCCAGTATTCCTGTGGGTTAGTATAACTGTCCTTAGGTGGACCAGTATTCCTGTGGGTTAGTGTGGCTGTTCATGAGGTGGGCCTGTATTCCTGTGGGTTAGTGTGGCTGTTCATGAGGTGGGCCAGTATTCCTGTGGGTTAGTGTGGCTGTTCATGAGGTGGACCAGTATTCCTGTGGGTTAGTATAACTGTCCTTAAGGTGGGCCAGTATTCCTGTGGGTTAGTATAACTGTCCTTAGGTGGACCAGTATTCCTGTGGGTTAGTGTGGCTGTTCATGAGGTGGGCCTGTATTCCTGTGGGTTATGTGTGGCTGTTCATGAGGTGGACCAGTATTCCTGTGGGTTAGTGTGGCTGTTCATGAGGTGGGCCTGTATTCCTGTGGGTTAGTGTGGCTGTTCATGAGGTGGGCCTGTATTCCTGTGGGTTAGTGTGGCTGTTCATGAGGTGGGCCTGTATTCCTGTGGGTTAGTGTGGCTGTTCATGAGGTGGACCAGTATTCCTGTGGGTTAGTGTGGCTGTTCATGAGGTGGGCCTGTATTCCTGTGGGTTATTTTGGCTGTTCATGAGGTGGGCCTGTTTTGTTTATATACCTTGATGCTCAGCTAACAGTCTAGGTGACCCGACATTGAACAGGATGCTTGCAGACCTCGCCATCAGTACTTGTGTGACGAGAAGGAAAAGGTTGTGAAAGGATAATATAAAGAAAGGTAGAATGAAAGTGTGAAAACATTATGTTGTATACGCGCTTATGGATGAAGGGGAAAAAAAAGTTATTTTAAAAACGAAAAAAATAAAACTTTGTTTTGGTTTTTGAAAGAAAATATTTTTAATTTTTTTTTTTTTTTTTTAAACAAGGAAAATTGCACTTGTTTCTAACTTTCGCTCTATTTTTCTTTCTTTTTCTTCTTCTTCTTCTTCTTCTGAAGAAAAAAAGATTAATTTTTTAAACTGGGACATGTTTGGGTCTTTTTGAAGGGGAAAAAAAAAGTTACACAAGATTTCTACTTTTTTTTCTTTTTTCCGTCTTTCTCTGTATTTGGTGTGTTTAGAAGAGGGTATAGCGTAGTTTAACATAGTTTTGCTGTTGTATTTTTTTTTCTGCAAATATGATAGAATATATGTATATAAAGTGTAAGAAATATCAAAAATAAAATAGTATATAAAGAAATGGGAGTCTGGTCTAGACTTTAGTTGTTTCTTCTTTACTTAGTTTTAGGTCTGAGCGCTTCTTTTTTGTGTTTTTTATCATTATGATTTGATGCCACGATGTGAGAGGGGTGTGTCATTTTAAGGTCGTTGAGGACTGAGGTTGAGGTAGGAAAGGGAAGGAGGAGGGGGTGGTATGGCTATGTGGCAAATCATAGCTTGATGCGACGGGTTTGGCTATGGTTTCTGTACCTTTCGTTTAAACAGGAGCAAGCTTACCTTGTTTGGTTCCACTATGGTGTAACTTCTAAGATAGTGTCATAGTGTAATCAGTCTAGTTAAGACTGCTACCTTTTAAGATTCCACTATGGTGTGAATTATAATATAGTGTTATAGTGTAATCAATAAAGGTAAGAGTGCTACCTTGTTGGGTTCCATTATAGTGTAAATTATAAGATAGTGTCAAAGTGTAATCAATAAAGTAATAATCCTACCTTGTTTGTTTCTCCTATGGTGTAACTTACAAGACTGGGCCATAGCGTAATCACTCCTACAGTAGCCCCATGGCTTCTTTGGTGCTGACTGACAGCTGACGGTTTTGAAAAGTTACCAGACCAAATTATGTATCCCTACGCCGAACCATATGATCTGCAAAAACATATGTTTAGCAGCTGTCACTTCTGACAGTCAAATTTTAGGTATATACCTAAATGTTGACTGTCAGAAGTCAGCTGTGAGTTGTCAGTCAGCACCAAAGAAGCCACGGGGCTACTGTACCTTGATGGGCTTCACTATTATCCTATAATATAACCTATATAATAGTGGAATCAAGCAAGATAAGCTTTCTAACTCTCAAGGTAAATGAATTGTGCAATACCCCAACATTTGTATTTTCCTTATAGAAAAATCTCATATACACTATATCCTTCCATATAGGAAAACATTAATCAATATCAATCAAAATTAAAGTCAGATCAAAAATAAGAATCGTAAACCTATGATTAAATAAAAAGCAAATTGATCTTTATGACACCTTAAGGAAAATAATCAAGATTGTCAAGTTAATTCTGATGGCTTTCTTCTAGATATTTAATTAGGGACTCGCGTTCGTATCCCAGCTGGGTGAGGCTCAACCTCAAGTTGTTTTTCTTCCCCCCTCCGGGTGAGTGGTGGTACATTTCAACTCAACTGACACTTTAATCACTACTCCTATCAGATCGCATCGTTGGCAACCCTCTTTTAAAAGTATAGAAAATAAAAAAGACTAATCTAACAGAACGCTGAACTAAACTGTGGCCAAGCATGCTTTATTAAAATTACCTTTCTCATCCTTAGCCCTTATATTAATTAATTAAAATACCTAAACGAACCAATAACAAATATATATATATATATATATATTCATATATATTATCACCGCGTTTTATTGTTAGGTTATACGCGTGCATGATTTGTCTAATTAGGGTAAGGATGAGAAAGGAAGCATTTTAGAGGTAATGTACCAGCATTTGCGTGGAAGGAGAATGGGAAAACATTTAGTAATAAACATCCTCACTAAAGTCAACCGGGATTCGAACCTCAACCTACCAGTTAACAGCAGGCCAGTCTAACATGAGAGTGATGCCTTAGACCATTTGGCCACTGAAACTGGTCACATTTAATTGATCACTAAATCATTTGAAGCTAGAATATATATATTGTCCTGTTACGTAGCAAACAAAAGCACTATTCTAATGTTTTGCGAACTCTAGTGTGGTTTACCTTTGACTGTATCTACACGGAACAGAGTCCCAGGTGCTAGCTCTCATGGCACAGTAGATAGAAAGAAGGGGGGGGGGGGGCGGAGCCACTGGACCCAAGGGACCTAGGTTCTATCCCAGGTGTCAGTATCTAAAATGAAATTCATTTAATTTGCTGTAGGTTTTGTTCGTTTCCCAGAGTCTAGGCTATGGACGTGTCGGATTGTTCAAGGTTGACTCCATTGTGTCGTTAAGGTATCAGACCAAGGTTTCCACGCGCCTGGAAAACCGGAATATATCAAATCTTGTGAAAAATACTGACATCTTTTAATTTGGGAGATTTAACTATTATTATTATTATTATTATTATTAATTATTATTATTATTATTATTAGCACCGCGTCTTACTACCCGTTCGGGTTATACGTACTTACGCTAATGTGTAATGGTAGGGTGATTGTGAGATGAAATGAAGGACCTACAGTTTAACGTGGAATCCGAACCACGGTGGAGGCCTGGCATTCCCCACATTCACAAGATGTCTTGTCAGAGGTGAAGGAAGGGTTTGGTAATCAGATAA
Source organism: Timema cristinae (assembly GCA_039000515.1). Classification (NCBI taxonomy): domain Eukaryota; kingdom Metazoa; phylum Arthropoda; class Insecta; order Phasmatodea; family Timematidae; genus Timema; species Timema cristinae. Next base: position 59,543,171 of record JBCFYV010000935.1, read on the forward strand.
ATCTGTGCCGGGACCGAGGATTGAACCCCGGCCGCCAGCATAGAAGTCTGACACCTTACCCCTAGACCACCAGGTCACCGACGTCACAGGAGATGTATTTCTCCATCAATCTTAAATCATCCTGTTTTAATTGTAAGTTACACGACTTCACATGAAGTCAGTTTGATGAAAAATTAAATTTAATTACTCTTTTCTTAAATATAAGCTTCCGGGAAAGTAGGAAACCTTTCTGAAAATCCTGGAAAACGCAGGGAATTTAGTAGTAAGAAAAATGGTGGCAATCCTGGGTATAAAATGAGTTGTTATTTTTTTACCTTGTATCGAAGGGCACGTGGATAAAAATGACAAAGATTGTCTAGTCTGGTTCTAAGGTGACGAGGAAGTCAAGGTTCGAATCCCGACCGGGTATGGTAAGAGTGGAGTGGTTCTCTGACTCTCTATTTCCACACTAATGCCGGTATACTTTTTCTAAATTCTACCCTCCTCATCCCTACTCACTTAGATTAATGTTATTATTGATAGATACCCTGAATAGTCAATAAGACGTGATTCAGTTTCGGGCTATACGCATATAATGGTAATCACTCTAATGAGGTAGGGAGGAGGAAGAACGCATTTTGGAGGTAATCTACCAGCATTTGCGTGGAAGTAGAGTGAGAAACCATTTAGGAAAAATCACTCCTCAGTAGACCCGACCGGTATTTTAACCCCTATCTCCCCGTCTTCACCAGGCCAGTCTAGCACGAGAGTGACGCCTTAGACCATTCGGCCACTGAAGCAGGTAACCTTCAATCTTAACAGATTTATATAAACCTCACTGAGTGTTACATTCTTCCCATTTTACCTAGGTCCTATGTTCTTATCTCTCTCAAAGAAAATTAAGTAGCCCCAAGCCCCTATCTCCGAGTAAATACTCAAATTACAGAACCCCTCTGTACAACTTACTAACGCTCCGTCTGCCCTAGAATCAATTAAGATATTACAACTTATTAAAATAATTACTTGAACGGGTAGGTAGTTTCACAGATAACATTATGAAGGGTGGGTTTGGGGTGGGAAGTTGGTCTCCTGGCTTTTCGACCGCCCGCCCCCCCCCCCCCCCCCCCACCCCACCTCTTGAACTAATAACCTGGTGGGGTTTCTCTACCCTCCCTTATCTTTAACAAAGTTCAGCCAAACAAGATTCGAAGGATAACACCACCTTAAATCCAAAATATGGATCACGATCAGTTCAGGACAACCCTTGGTTTGTTGATTCGTTTACAAATAAATGAAACAAATTTACCAACATCAAAAACAAAATGCGAGCTATTAAAATAAATACTACTGAATACATAGCTTAGAAGCGAACTATTATTATTATTGGTTTGTAGTAGTAGTGGTGGTAGTATTTAAACCTCTATATTTTACAAATTTGACTTTTATCATAAAAAAGTCAAACTGAGAGAGTTTTTTTTTTAAGGAACTTCCTTACGATTACTTTGGGGAGATAGACTACGTGAGAAAAGGCCAGTGTGTTGCACTTTTTATTGCAAAACTCTTTATTTGTCCAAAATAACTAAAATATTTCTTCAATATAAACATAAGAATTCGATTTTCTTCACATGTTGATATCAACAATAATTATTGTTGAATATCTGTCAAGGGTGTACTGGAATTTAATGACAACTTTTTCATCTTCATTCATAAAGTTTATCATCCAATGCTGCTATGCTCATGACAGATATTTAACAACTGTGTTACCAACATGTGAAGAAACACTCTCTCTTTCTATTGCAGCAATAAAAATGTTTTGCTATAAAAACTGCCTACCTTAATAAATGTCAACTATGTAATTTAAATATTTAAACATATCAAATTTTGTATTGGATATAAATAACTTATGTTTATTTTAGTCACTATACTTCACTTATTCAATTTAGTGTCTCCATTTACTCATATACATTCTTGGTTTTGCTTTCCTATGTGGTGGTCATCTTATGTGTTTTTCCGTGAGAGTCTGCCTGCCAACTTGAGACTGTTGATCAGCAATATAATAAAGAAAATTGAAATGGAAAACTAATTTAAATTATTATTACTATGGTTATTACTATCCGTCCAGGCTTTTATCATTTTTATTGCGCTAATAGGGTAGGTACAGTAGCTTATTTGGTTCTGACTGACAGCTCACAGCTGAATTCTGACAGCCAACATTGAGGTATATACCTAAATTTTGACCGTCAGAAGTGACAGCTGCTAAACACATGTTTTTATATATCATAAGGTTCAGCGTAGGGATACATAATTTGGTCTGGTAACTTTTCAAAGCTGTCAGCTGTCAGGTGTGAACTGTCAGTCAGCACCAAAGAAGCCATGGGACAACTGTAGTAATGAGGAAGGTTGAGTTTTAGAGAAAATATTTCCGAATTTTCACTTAAAAATGTACAGTTTGGGCCCCACATAAAATTGAACAAGCGTCCTATAAACCTAGGATCGCCCACTCCAACACTCACTAATGTTCCTCCGTTAATTACATCGCTCCTCTAACCACTGAACGCGACTGTCGAGCGGGTTGAGGATATTAGTTTTAACAGGCGTTAGAAAGAAAAGATGGCCGACTCGAGAGCTTGGTGATCGATATTTTTGTATTGTCCTCAAATGTATTGACAATTACGCATTATATCGATAGATTGACAATACCATTTAAAGAGTTATGTAAAATATTAATATCAATCTTAAAGATTTTGACTAAAATGTAATTTTTATGTTCTTTCGCAATTCGTAAAAAAAAATGTTTTGTGCCACTCGTTTATTATGATGACATTTATTAATAGCAAATAGTTTAGTTAAATTCGCCAAATCAGTTGTAAATTAGATCATTGATCATATTTAAAAATAAAATTAAGCACCGTATTTTTAATTAGGTCATCCTATGCATTATTACCACGTAAAAACCTGTTTGTGAATAAATGAAAATAAACCAAAATTGTCAAAACAGTTTTCAAAACTGTTTGATTTTCTTTAATATAATGCATTTAGCTATTATGTTTTTGCGTTTATGCTCATCATACGTCAGGATGAGATAAAATTTATCTAAAATAACCAATTTTTAAATGAGAAATTATTATTATTCTTTAAATATAAAGGCTGCAATTAGAAATGTTACTAAACTTTGTATAAAAAAGAGCATTTTTTTCTAAAGTGCCGCATCTTCCCATAAGTTCTATACGCTAATGAGTTAAGGATGAGGAAGATTATTATTATTATTATTATTATTATTATTATTATTATTATTATTATTATAGCACCACGTCTTACTACCCGTTCGGGTTATACGCACTTACGCTAATGTGTAATGGTAGGGTGATTGTGAGATGAAATGAAGGACCTACAGTTTAACGTGGAATCCGAACCACGGTGGAGACCTGGCATTCCCACATTCACAAGATGTCTTGTCAGAGGTGATGGAAGGGTTTGGTAATCAGATAAATCTGTGCCGGGACCGAGGATTGAACCCCGGCCGCCAGCACAGAAGTCTGACACCTTACCCCTAGACCACCAGGTCACCGTGAGGAAGGTTGAATTTATAGGAAGTGTACCTATATTTGCGTAGAGAGAGAGAGAGAGTGGAAAACTATTTAGTAAAAACCGCCCTCAGTACACCTGACTGAGATCGAACCATGATCTCCCGATCATTGGCAGTCTAGTATATTACGAGAGTGGCTGGCGCCTTAGACTATGGGGTCACCGAAGCGGGTGTGTGAATTGTTCATAATTTAAATGCTCCATTTCACCCGTTTAAACAGTCGAGTCACGTAACACTCAAATAAATAAACTATTTGATTTATGCTTGTTCAACACACTGATAATTTAGAGGGATATATCTCATACGGATCCGTTTATAAAATGCATGGATCTATTTATATATGTGTAGATGAAATATTTCCAATCAAATGCTGCACTTAAGATAAAACTTTAATCAGTACCTAAGTTTGGTGTTTATTGTGATGAATACAAAACTATTTTCTAAGACCATATGTATACATATATATACTCGTAAACAAAGTATAAAAGTTGACATTTTTCACTCTAAAAGGTTAAAAAATGTACTTATTTGGGTTCACCATTAAGAACTTAATGGTCAGTAAACAAAAGGAAACGTAGTATAAGATCTTTTTGAATTGAATGTTGAAATTTAATAGGGGGGGGGGGGGGGTCGTGTGACATTGTATTGACATTTGTATTTTCCTCCTTCCTTTTTGTTCCCTTACTGATGGACAGCTCCACCTAGTAACGTTATAAACTCACTTGGTTTCTGGCGTTTATGAATTTCTGCTCGACTATTCTAATGCCGTGCCATAAAAAAAACCTTTCCGTTTTGAAAACAATGATAATTTCTAGTTGTGAACGCGATATTCTCAGTGCATGTCCTAACGAGATTAACTTCCGTTCTGAAAGGACTGTACACAAGTTAGTATGTATGTTTTACCTTACCTTCCCCCCCACCCCCTCTCACCTTCCATGCGTGAGCCGGAACCGTTTCCATCACGCGAACAAAAATCTGCACTTGTTAAAACAAAAACAAAAAAAAAGAGAAAGGGTTGAAGTAGCGATATGGGAAGGGGGATAATATAATTTTTTATAAAAACACGATGCAGCATTTTTTTTTGTCAAGGTAAAATAAAACTTGGTGTATAAATTTAGACATGACTCTGATATTTCCTAAAAACAAAACAAAAGATTATACGGCTATCCACGTGACTAATGAAATACTAATGTAGCCGTGCTTTATCTGTGGTGTCTCATTACACATTCCTCTTTGAATAGAATGTATTTTGTAAATAGTACTTCATAAAATAAAAATTTAGCTTTTATTTTTCCCATCACACCTTTTCTACCATTACGCTAATGGTTTTAGGGGTTAGGAAGGTTATATTTAGAAGAAGTGTACCCGCATTTGCGTGGAGAGAGTGGGGGAAACACTCTCAGTACACCCGACTGAGATTCGAACCTATATCTCCCCGTCATAGGCAGTCTAGTCTACTGTTAGAGTAGCGCGTTAAACCACGCGGCCACCGAAACGGGTCAATATCGGATATTCTTGGAGGATTGCTGTGATTTGGAAAACTGGGTAGTCATAGGGAATTTGACAAAAACAAACTAAAAAACCTGGAATATCTATGAATTTGGGACATTTAACCTCAAACCATAAAATAAATCTTTGCGTCAAACAAAAGTGGACTGTAGAACTAAACATCTTGATTAAAAAATATTTACTATCCCACTTTTTTTTTTTTTTTAAACGTTAGGTTAAGTAGTGAATGCGTGTATTTTCTAAATTAAGGTCAAATAGTATTGTTCTAAACACCAATAACATTTACTTTACTCTAGTCGCTTTTATATTTAAAAAAATAATAATTCCTCTCTATACCAGTGGTATTAAACCCGGGGTACGCGGAAACATCCAAGAGGATACAAATTTAAAAAAAAAATTAAAAACTCTATTTTAAATAAAATTAAAAATAATTGCACGCATCGCTTAATAAAACTCGCCTCCAAGCAAAAAAAAAAAAAAGTGATCTGTTATATAAATGTGAATACCTGTGTAAAAATAAATTATTTTTGGACATCATGCTAAAACCACACCCCACAACCAGGGGTGTACCATACTGGGGTTCTAAGCAGTCCGGGACTACCAATATGACGTCCCTTAAGGTGGGAGTGTAGGGAAAGCAAGATAAGGGCTGTGTTTATGCAGATTTTATGGCAGAACATTTTTTGGTTAAAATAAAACTAATATTTCTCCAGTAGAAACTTAAAGAGTTTAAATATCTTCACATGATGACCTCAACAGTTGTTGAATATCTGTCAAGGGTGTCTTGGAATTTAATGACAACTTTCTCTCTTCATTTAAAAAGTGTCTTATCAAATGCCGTTATGCTAATGAAGGATATTCAACAACTGTTGATATCGCCATGACAAGAAAATTAAACTCTTATGTTTCTACCGGAGAAATATGTTATTTCAGGGTGTCTACCATCCGGGAAAATCAGGGAAAACGGGAATTAGCCGGGAATTTGAAGTGATCGGGAAAAAAAGGGAATTAGCCGGGAATTAGGTAAATCACAATAAAAATCCGGGAAAATGATATACAATAATCATTAAATCAGTAAATTATGTCACTTTTTGGTTTGTAGCTGTGTAATATATTTTTAATTCCTGGTAAACCATTTTAATACAAATTTTAAAAAAATCATTCAAATTTTACATCTTACTATTATTTATAAAAAGTTTAATAGAAAAACGAGGGTGGAAGGGGGGGGAGTTAGAAGGATGTGATATACTTTTTTTTAGTCGGGGAATTTTAGGAAATGATCAGGGAAATCAGGGAAAAGGTCGGGATTTCATTGGTCAAGTTGAGTAGACACCATGTATTTATTTTAACCAAAAGAAAGTTTACCATAAAAACTGCAAAAACACTGGCATTTTCTCGTGTTCGCTTTCATTCCATTTTATACTAATATAAAGCCACGTGGCTGACTCACTCACCGACATTAATGTTTACCCACTTACAGATGAGCTTAGAAACTTATAGCTTTTAGCCTGTAACCTACGGGAAAATTCCAAAAAGTTAAAAAAAAAAAATTAACCCCGAAAAAAATTCAAAATGGCGGAGCAACTTTAAAGTCTGTGCTAACCTTTCTTTGGGGGTCTCTTGTTGCTAAACGGTAAGACCTATCAAAAAAACTGCTCTGGAATTAGTTTGCATCCACTTGCTAAGAAACTCACCGGGGGTTTTGGGGCGGAGCCCCCAACGAGCAAAGCTAGTCTTAAAATACATCCTTAAATACAACTGAAACGTTGTTTCAGTATAAGAATAAGTGTTGAGCTGAAGTATATTCTTATTGTTAGTGAGTTTAATCCCAAGGCCATTTCAGCTAAATTATCGATAATTACGTCACTATTATCCACTTAAAATATCAGTTTCTACTTTCTACGGGCATGAGCAAAATGCTTCACAATTGTTAGACAATAGGCGGGTATCTGTTTTTGAAATGTTAAAGTTTGTAAAATGATCCCCCACCCCCGTCAGTAGAGTCTACTATACAGTACACGGCCTGTCCCCGGTATAAACGTTTCAACCATCAATAACTCTGCTCTGTTACATATTGCCAGCCAGCCCCGCCTCAATAGTAGCCTCTGTCAAGAGGGCCTCAACTACACTTCATATCTAGACAGACACTTTATTTATCTATTCACACACCGTCCGGGTTACACACATGTGTACTAATTACTCCAATGCGATAGGGATTAGAAAGATTGGATTTAGGGGAAGTGTACCCACATTCACATTGGTTGAGAGGGTGAAAAAACAATTGTGAAAACCTATATCGGTACACCTGACCGGTATTTGAGCCTTGACCTCACCGTCACCCGCAGTCTAGTCTATTGCAAGAGTGATTCCTTGGCTTAAACCATGTTTTAAGCCAAGGAATGTGTGTGTATATACAGCGTGTTCGAAAACTCAACGCCCAAACTGAACATATAATTAGTTTGAAACAAAAGTAATAAAAAATCCCCATATACTTATATTTGTCAAACTGTGCTCATACCATTTAATTGTGTTCAAAGTGTCGGCATGGCGCCGGGGTAGCTAAACTGTGCAAACATGCGTGTACAACAAGTTGCATAGATAGGAGTTAGGCGCGGCTCGACACACCTCTGCATCCTGAAGCATGGCAGCAGAACATACCACAATTAATAGTAAACAACACACCAGTCCATCTACAAATGCGAATATGTTCTGAGGGTCATCATTAACGGTCCTACATCACAGAAATGACATACCATTATTACATGTGTATTGTCGTGCGCTTAACCCTTATACAACTTGCTGTACATGCATGCTTGACAGCTTTGCTTTCCCGGTGCTGTACTTCGAAACTTTAAACATGTTTTAATGGTTAGTTTTATGGATGTAAGTATATAGGGATTTTGTATTACTTTTGGTTAAAACAAACTATATGTGCAGTTTGAGCTATGAGTTTCCGGACAACCATATATATATATATATATATATATATATATATCTACAACCAGGGGACCATGTAAATTTTATGCGTAAACCCTGATTTTCAAGGAAAGTCCACTTTAGACCACCAAAAATGATTAAAAGTCACTAGAATCTGGCATTCTATAAATATGTCTTATTTAATTTATTAATTATAATGTCCATCTACTCGTAAAACGTTACCAAAAGCTTCCGATAATACTTACTTATGAATTACTGTATAGTTTACTTTTACATTATAAATTAAACGGAATACAAATTTAAATAAAATAATGTTTTAGTTTTATTTTTTTCCCACGCCATTGTGGTAACATGATTTTCCAGTTTTCAAATAACGGGCTTCCTATGAAAATCTTGTACATGAGCATTGTCTGCAATGTGCAAAAAATAAAATATATACATATAGCATGTCATCAAAGTCCAGGCCCTGGTAGTAAGTACAATAATCTATCCTTGTGTTCCGATACGTCATGAAATGTCGGCGTTGTTAGATCCACCACTTTTCCCTCCTATTCCTAATCCTAAACATCACCGCACTTCCAATAATACTCTCCTTTCTGTAGCGACCCGGAGAAGAGGTCTTTTCATGCGAGTATTATCAGTTCCGAACACAATGGGGAGTGTAATATGAAGCGGTCATATCTTGGTGGTTCCACTCTATATAATATTGTGACTCGGCTGGCGGGAGGCGGGGGTGGAGGCGGCGATTACGCTGTTCCAGACAAGAACCCAACCGACCAAAAAAAAAAAGTAAGAGAGGATAGGAAGAAATAATACGAAATAAGCTGATGTTGGTGAAGAATTATTATTTTTATATTGCTCTAAAAAAGAAAATCCGAAAAAAAAAAATTATTAGTTTGTACACTCTACTACACAAAACGTGAGGATGAGAATTTTTTTTCCTGTAGTTGTACATTATATATATTTTCTCACACTGGAAAAATCAAATTAAACATTACTAGAGTTGCGGACTCGATTATTAATTAGACAATCTTAATGGCCTGTGGCATGGTCAATATCTTTGAAACGATATATCTATTTACAAAAAGAAAAAAAATATTATTTTCCGATATATCGATCAAATTTATCCATAGCGTCGTATACTTAATAATCGGACTAAACTTTTAGAGCTATAACTCAAAATATATTGAATGAACGATTTTTTTTATCTAGTTTTATTAACTGAAACAATTTCTTTCAATTTAAAACAAAAACTTGTATGCGATTTTTGACAGGTAAATAAAACATTATATAGGGCAAATCAGCTGTGAATATAATTACAGAAACGCAGCCATCTTAACACCGCAATTACAATTCGCTCAGAGCAATGCAATTCAATAGACCCCTATACAGGAAACAACAGACATATCGATATGATTTGATCGAAACTTTCGATAAAAACTTTGCGATGTATCAAATGATAAATATATCGACTTATTGGGAAAAATTGCCATCCCTAACCAATAAATACATGTGAGAGACTTGGGATTGAATCCTTTTAGGGTCTAAATATAATTTTTCATGGGGCTTAAATACAGATGGAAGTACGATTGGTTCGGATTTCACTACAAATAAGTCCCCGAGCTCCAATTATTAATAAGGTATGCGTATGGGGTTTTAACACCCGCATTTCGCTTTTCACTGTCATTCCAGGCTCTCCGCATTACATCGATGTGGTAGGGATGAGGAGGGTAAAACTTACAATAAGTGTGCCACAAACCCTTAAGGAAAAGCTACCTTCAGTACACTTGATAAGGATTCAAACCCATGACCTTCCTGCCACCATTAAACCAGATGAGACAAGACGAGAATGATGCCTTGGTCTGTGTGGCCACTGGTGCGAGTAAAACGGGTGATAGTAGCACATCTAACAGCCGATTAACCGGTTTATTAAATTAACAGAAAACTTATTGAAGTGTGGCTTAGTGCATTCTTAAGGTGGGGATTTAGTGAACTTGAGAAATGTCAGTTTTTTTTTAATGTTTACATAGCAAAACTTATTTCTTCACATGTTGATATCAACAGTTGTTGAATATTCGTCATAAGCATAGCGGCATTAGATGAGAAACCTTGAGAAACCTTTTAAATAAAGCTAAAACTTAGTCATTAAATTCCTAGACACTCTAGACAGATAGATATTCAACAACTGTTGATATTATCGGGTGAAGAAAATTAAACACTTTGTTTCTACTGGAGCAATATTTGATTTATTGGCCAAAACAATATTTTGTGATAAAACTGAAAAAAAAACACTGATATTCCCTCGCACCCTACACTCGGAACTTAATTTTACAGCATTGAAATGAGCATCAGATTAATAGTTGTTTTTTAGTTATTATTTCTTCATTTTGTTGTATATTTTAAAATATGGCAAAATAATTTCACCGGTCTCAATTCCACTGTTTTATAAATAATACAGAAAACTGCACCTCGATGTAACATTTAGTACGAGTTTTATTAACTACCTAAGCTAGGGGCTATTCGGTGAGTGAGACGGGCTCTTAAGCAATTGAATATTAATTAATAAAAACATAACTTTATAGCGTCAGCCCGCAATCTAGCCATATCGACCGAGCGGTCGCAGCATTTTGACGAAGATAGTGCCAACTTTTGTGAATATAGGGTGTCATAGAGTCATCACATTGAATTCTCCAGCCGTTAATCTGTTTTTTTTTAACAGAAGCCCTAATTTTTAATTCAAATATCACCTCATTTATCCTAACGAGGCTAAGTTTCAACCCATTCCAGACGCACTGCTTCACAGAAAATGTAGAAGCGATGGACACCGAACCTGGAACCTTTGGATCTCCAGCCAAGAACTCTGACCACTAAACCACAAAGGCTGTCATTAATTAATAAACTTCTAACAATTTCATCTGGTGTTGAATTAAGGTGCTATTTGCTTCATTCGACGCAAACTAAAACAAACAGTATCTTATATTTTTCATAGAGTGAGATTTCTCTTGAAATCATTTGGACCTATATTTCCACAAAACGTGATTTCCACTTTCCTTTTTTTATCTATAAATATTAAACTTGACGTTGTTTGTTTGAGAATCTTTCGAAGATAAATCAATCCATTTCCACTTCGTAATCATGGGATTTTGATAGCGATGCTAAGAGTAATTTAAAACTAGTGAATGTATAAAGTTTTAAGTTAAAACTTTTGTCTCTTTCCGATATTTATAAAGTAGTTAAATTAGCATAGAGACTTCCAATAAGTATTTTATGTAAATTAAAAAAAAAGTTAACAAACAATATAGTTTTATTTTGAATTAAAAAAAAACTCCATCAGACTTAATTAAATCCCTCTATTGGACAGCATGTAACATTAGTTTCGGAGGAGATTTTAAGGGGGCTCCTCACGAATTTGAGATATTGCTTTACATTTTGTTTTCATTTATTTGAGGTATTTAACGTTAAATATCTGAACCGACTGATTATATCAGTACACAACTTATAAACTAACTTAACTCTAGAACAGACACAACACCCAGCCCCCCGTCCGCCAATTCATCACTGTGATAGATGAAACCCACATTTCACCAAAGATACATTTTTCTGCCATGCCAGGAATTGAACCAGGAACTCTTACTTCAGTAAGCAGACACGTTACCGACTGAGCTAAGGTGTCGGACTAAGATATTATTATTATTAGCACCACGTCTTACTACCCGTTCGGGTTATACGCACTTACGCTAATGTGTAATGGTAGGGTGATTGTGAGATGAAATGAAGGACCTACAGTTTAACGTGGGATCCGAACCACGTTGGAGGTCTGGCATTCCCCACCTTCACAAGATGTGACTAAGATATTGCTAATCAGATGTTGTATTTGGGCTAAATATTGACAAAACCTTAAACAGTACATGAGTTTGGTGTTTACTGGAATGAACAAAAAAACTATTCTTTTTGACCCTACATACATACCTACCTACATATATATATGTATATGTATATATATGTATATATTATTATGTATATATATATGTATATATATATTATATAATATATATGTATATATGTATATATAATGTTATATGTATATATATGTATATGTATATATGTATATATATGTAATATATGTATAGTATATATGTATATATGTATATATATATATATTATATGTATATATATATGTATATTTTATATATGTATATATATATATGTATATGTATATATATATATGTATATATATATATATATGTAAACGTGGTTTAAAAGCATTCTCCACTTTGAAAAGTCCAAAAATCCACATTTTGGTTATTCATCAAGCTCTAAAAAAATACCCTTAAAACGAAAGGTAACTAACTATAGGAGCGTATAATGGATATTTATGAATAGAATGATGTAATTTAATTAGGATAGGGGGAGTGGGTCATAATACAAATTAAAATGTAATTCGTATTTTCCTCCTCCCTGTTTGTTCTCCTACTGCCGGATAGCTCCACCCGGAAACGATATAAAACCTACTTGGTGTCAGACGTTTATTAATTTCTGCTCGACCATTTTAACGCCTTAATGTGGGACAGAATGAAACTCAAATTGAGTTGTTTTTTTAGCAAGTTTTATAACAAAAAAATATTTTAGTCAAAATAAATCAAATATTGTTTCAGTAGATACGTTTTAATTAAATTGTCTACTTTAGTAATATCAATAGTAATTTAATTTGTGATGTGGGCATCGTAGAGTTGATAAAAAAATAAACTCTCCATTTAAAGGGTTTTTAATTACGTAAGTTCCATTATGTTCATGTTAAAAAACTGTTGATACTACAATGTCTAGACAATTAAGCTCAATCTATATGCAATACAATATTATATTTATTTTTTTGCTATGAAATCTTGCGAAAATACTTTCCCGCGTCATCCCACATTTTAATGATCACAAGAGATGACAAAGATGCAAAGATCGCTAATATTATAATTATGTTTTTCCCCATCCCTTCATAAAAAAAACTCATCTTGTGAGTCCACAAACTAGTTATACTGACCAAGCGGCCGCCGCCATTAGCGATGGTATTGCGTATAGAAAATGTGTAGTCAGAGAACAACGCACTCTGGTGGTTAGTATCAGTTTTCTAGGCCTCAGATGCTACTTATTTATTCAAGTAGCTGCTCATTTGTCGCCATCATGATGATTTAGATCCCGTTCCAGACCCAAAGCTTCACAGAAAAATTCTATAAGAGCCGGGGTGACCTGGTGGTCTAGGGGTAAGGTGTCAGACTTCTGTGCTGGCGGCCGGGGTTCAATCCTCGGTCCCGCCTCAGATTTATCTGATTTCCAAACCCTTCCTTCACCTCTGACAAGACATCTTGTGAATGTGGGGAATGCCAGGCCGCCACCGTGGTTCGGATTCCACGTTAAACTGTAGGTCCCTCATTTCATCTCATAATCACCCTACCATTACACATTAGCGTAAGTGCGTATAACCCGAACGGGTAGTAAGACGCGGTGCTAATAATAATAATAATAATATAAGAGCCGGGGATCAAACCCGAAAACACCTGGAGCTGTAGCCAGGAGCTCTGACCACTACACCACAAACGGTACCCCGTCCTTTCTTACCTGTCGGAAATGTCCGCATTTATACACGATAATGAGGTAGGGATTAGGAATTGAGATAAAATAGACCCGCATTTGCGAGGAGAGAAAATTGGAGTCCATTTAAGAAATAAAACACCCTATCTCACCTATCCAGGGCTCTATCCCCGGACCTTCCCACCACTGGGAAACCAATGGACGACCCCGACATTTATTCCACATGGACACCGATTCAGGTGACGTCAGAGCTGCAAAGGACGTGATGAGGAAAGACGTAAATACGACATTGTAATATGATTATGACGTATGATGTGACGATGACGAAAGATGTGGATGTGACAAAGACGACAACCGTGACTGTGACTATGACAAAGAACGCGATACTAACGAAGTAGGGACACCGCCGACGGAAGGGAATGGGCGCACAGTAGGAAGCGTTGCCCCATCAATCAAAAGCGACGCCTTGACGAGGCGTGGGGTAGCGTGTGCGGCCCGTATCGGTCCGTAGATCGCTAGGAAACTGTTCCAACATAATTACTATATTCACCATGTGACCCGTACTTGTTCTCTTGAGTTATCGCCTCCAAGAGCCGTTCTCACACGAGATGTGCCTCTACTGACAGTCTACACACGAGGACAACATAATTACTATATTCACCATGTGACCCGTACTTGTTCTCTTGAGTTATCGCCTCCAAGAGCCGTTCTCACACGAGATGTGCCTCTACTGACAGTCTACACACGAGGACAACATAATTACTATATTCACCATGTGACCCGTACTTGTTCTCTTGAGTTATCGCCTCCAAGAGCCGTTCTCACACGAGATGTGCCTCTACTGACAGTCTACATACGAGGACAACATAATTACTATATTCACCATGTGACCCGTACTTGTTCTCTTGAGTTATCGCCTCCAAGAGCCGTTCTCACACGAGATGTGCCTCTACTGACAGTCTACACACGAGGACAACATACAGTAACCGCATGGCTTCTTCGGTGCTGACTGACAGCTGACAGCTGAAAGTTTTGAAAAGCTACCCGACCAAATTATGTATCCCTACGCCGAACCATATGATCTGCAAAAACATGTGTTTAGCAGCTGTCACTTCTGACAGTCAACATTTAGGTATATACCTAAATGTTGACTGTCAGAAGTCAGCTGTGAGCTGTCAGTCAGCACCAAAGAAGCCACGAGGCTACTGTAGTTACTATATTCACCATGTGACCTGTACTTGTTCTCCTAGAGCCGTTCTCACACGAGATGTAGCTTCACTGTCAGTCAATACATTAAGTAAACAAGCAGGTGGAACCAACGCTTAATACACTCAACACATTCATAAGATACATGCTTTAGGGTGTGGATGGCCTTCAGGCCTCATGCGGCCTTTTAGCATATTCTGTCAATTATTTAGTTTCGCCTTTTATGAATATACGTTCTCAAATTAAAATTGTAATCCTACAATATATTAAGATGAAGTTTTTTTTTTATTAACTGTTGAGATGGTTAGTTTGTAGAGCTCTTTCTTGAGTGATTTTCTATTATATTTTATAATACTTACTACACGCTGATATAGGTCTATATTTATTTTAAAGAATGCTTGTATGATATATATCTAAAGTTGAATTTTAAAATGAACCAAGATCCATGGAGAATAAACTCGAGAAAAAGCGAAAAAACTGTTTCTGTCAAATATTTTATAATGTGTATTAAAACATTTTTTTGAAAAATGTTCCTTTATGAATGAATTTAAAAAATGAAATATTTCCTCGTTGATTAGAAAGGGCAAAAAGTAAAACAAACCATTTTGCTTCTTGATGGGTTCCTTGAAAAAAAAACATTAACTTATATTTAGGTAAATTACGTCTTTATAATTTTGATAAAACTCTCTGAACATGAGGTATTTTTTATCAGTGTCAAAATTTACCCACCCCTGGTCTAAACGCTAAACTCTGAGGCATCCTCCTCATGATAGACCGAACTGCCGATAAAGGAGAAATCAGGTTTAGAATCTTGGCCAAGTGTACTGAAGGTTTTTCAATAGTGGTATTTCACTCTCTCTCCAAGCAAATATGAGTAAACTTTATCTTAATTTAACCTTATTTATACTCGTTTCGGTGGCCGCGTGGCCTAACGCACTACTCTCGTGTCAGACTAGACTGACAATGACGGGAGGATTGAGGTTCGAATCTTGGTCGGGTGTATGGGCACACTCGAATTGCGGAATAAAGTATACCTGTCATCCTGTGCACATGAGATTAGAAGTCCATTCAACGCCTAACTCTTAACATGACCTAACCAACTTAACATGACCTAACCTAACTTAACATGACCTAACCTATAACTTAACATGACCTAACCTATAACTTAACATGACCTAACCTAACTTCCATTTTGAACAAAGTCGTATAAATTTAATTTCACTTCGCAGTTCGTGTAAGGATACAAGCAACCTCAGATGAGTTGTTCCGCATTCGTGTAAGGATACTAGCAACCTCGGATGAGTTGTTCCGCAGTTCGTGTAAGGATACTAGCAACCTCAGATGATTGTTCCGCAGTTCGTGTAAGGATACTAGCAACCTCAGATGAGTTGTTCCGCTATTCGTGTGCACCGGAATGTACTGAGGGTAGTTTTTCCACAACTGGTTAGATCCACTACTTTCACACATGCTGCTTCAAGTAATGCGGGTACACTTCCTCTAAATATATCTTTCCTAATCCCTAAGACATTTGTGTCATAGCTAGTAAGAAAATATATTATAAGCCAAGCAACGCATGTCTTGGTTTTTTTGAAAATAATAATATTTGGCTGTTTTTGTTGAGATATGTGTGTGTCAAGTTTATTTAAACTCCGTCCATTAGTTCAAAGTTATAAAGGAGGGATGACTTACACACAAACAAATCTCAAGAGTCCTATGGATCTTTGTGTGGTAGCTTTTTAATGTGAACCAAACGTTTGCAAAGTGTAAAGTCAAAATTCTATCACTTTTCTAAACTTTTAATGTAACTAAAAATATGCTACATGTTATAACAGTAGTTTGGTAAGACGGAACTTTATATATATATATATATATATATAATATATATATATTACAGCCAACATTGTTAACAATTTAGTATATTATTAGTGTTAAACTACAATGATTGATAATATCTATCAAAAGTGACAGCTGCATATCACATGATTTGACTTATGAATACATGTGAAAGTAGATCTAGTAACTTTTCCTACTCACTTCAATGACAGAATGGTCTAGGGTGTTACTCTTGTGTTAGACTTGCCTGCTTAAAATGGGTAGAACTCCAAAACGCTTCCTTCCCTATGCCTACCTCATTAGAGTAATTATTATCATATATACGTATAGAGTGAACAGGTAAGTAATATGCAGCTATAAAAAAAACTAGCTTCCAGATAAGGCCTTTTCCAATTAAGCTGGACTATATAGGTGCTTAAATCGCTCTATCGGTCCCTTCCCGTGTAACCCCGCCTATAGACTAATTGGGGGGGAGAATAAGAGTTCGTGTTATGCAGAACATTATCTCTGTAGTACCCTGTACACACGTTAATCCACCCTTACCCCTGCTCTCCCCATCCACCCATATTAAACAATACCAAGTTCAATGTTGATACACTGTTGAGAATTCTTCCCTTTCCTTCAAAATAACGCGGCCCGTCCCAATAATCCGCCCAGACTCTTGTCTGTCTTTCACAAGTAAATGATGGGGTTGGGTTATTTTCTCCGAGATAATGATTCGCCTCCCGTAGCCGTCAATGGTCACTTTCCCACGGCATTTCTTCTTCCATTTTGAAACAAGCACCAAACAGGGGGATCGCGAGACGCGAACGGACCGCGATTGATTTATCTGCCTTCCAGTGAAACTTTCGTACAATTAGTTGGTTTATGTACTTCAAATATTGAAATATGAAACGTTTAAAATAAAATATATACTTTGTAGATTCATTCATACAAAATGTTTTAAGCATTTCTAGGGAAGGGTTTATTGGAAATGGTGACCTGGTGGTCTAGGGGTAAGGTGTCCGACTCCTGTGCTGAGGTCCGGGGTTCAATCCTCGGTCCTGGCACAGATTTATCTGATTGCCAAACCCTTCCTTAACCTCTGACAAGACGTTTATTATCACAACTTGTGAATGTGTAGAATGCCAGGCCTCCACCGTGGTTTGGATCCCACGTTAAACTGTAGGTCCTTCATTTCATATCACAATCACCCTACCATTACACATTAGCGTAAGTGCGTAAAACCCGAACGGGTAGTAAGACGTGGTGCTAATAATAATAATAATAATAATAAATACGGTGGTAAAAAGGGGGAAAATTCACATGATAACACATTTTACAGAACGACTTTTTTAACGATAATCCAAAGTGTATTATAAAGGTCTAGTTATTGTCTAACAGATAGCAGCACTTACTAAATTTGAGCTAAAATTGGACTTTCCTCTTCTTTCCCCCCCCCCCCCTGTATATTTCATTATTTTATTTATTTAAAGATACTTAGGACACAAGACAGAACAAGGACCTATGGTTCAAATTCAAGACAAAACTATTAACTTTTGATACTGTCTGAAATTTTTGGGGGGATGGAACGTTACGTGAGCCAAGGTGAGTATTTTTGCAGTTTTATTTTTAAAACAACAAACTTAATTGGTCAAATTGTTACAAATAATACTCCAGCAGATAAATATTACTAATCCATAATTATGAATATGATTGGTAAATTATTTAGATGTTATTTATTTTGTCTAGGAACTGATTTATTCCCTTGAAACATGGTTTATATTACCTTAAATGACTAGATCAAATTTAGGGTGCTCGGGAAAAAAAAGGTTCTTAGGAAGGTATTTGGTCCAAAGGGAATTAATATACTGGGTAGTGGAAGAGGTTACATAATAATGAGTTACATACCATGTACTCACATCACAATAGATTTATTGTTAGAATAATCAAGTCTCGCTGATTACGGTGAGAAGGACATGCAGCGCAAATAGAAGAATCTAGAACAGTGTACAGGGTACTGACTGGTAAACCCAATGGGAAGAGACCATTGGTAAGACCTAAACGCACTGGAAGGATAGCATTATAATGGACCAGAAAAAGAGAGGGTGTAATGAGGTGGACTGGATAGAACTAGTTCAAGATAGGGATAGGGTGTAATGAGGTGGACTGGATAGAACTAGCTAAAGATAAGTATAGGGTATGATGAGGTGGACTGGATAGAACTAGCTCAAGATAGGGATAGGGTGTAATGAGGTGGACTGGATAGAACTAGCTAAAGATAAGTATAGGGTGTGATGAGGTGGACTGGATAGAACTAGCTCAAGATAGGATAGGGTGTAATGAGGTGGACTGGATAGAACTATCTAAAGATAGGGATAGGGTGTAATGAGGTGGACTAGATAGAACTAGCTAAAGATAAGTATAGGGTGTGATGAGGTGGACTGGATAGAACTAGCTCAAGATAGGGATAGGGTGTGATGAGGTGGACTGGATAGAAGAACTATCTCCAGATAAGGATAGGGTGCAATGAGGTGGGCTAGATAGAACTAGCACAAGATAGGAATAGCGTGTAAATAGGTGGACTGGATAGAACTAGCTCAAGATAGGAATAGGGTGTAATGAGTGGATTAGATAGAACTAGCTCAAGATAGGGATAGGGTGTAATGAGGTGGACTGGATAGAACTAGCTAAAGATAAGTATAGGGTGTGATGAGGTGAACTGGATAGAACTAGCTCAAGATAGGAATAGGGTGTGATGAGGTGGACTGGATAGAACTATCTCAAGATAGAGATAAATGCCGTACTTTTGAAGGTGTTGCAATGAACTTTTGAGTTCCTAATGCCATAGATTAAAGTAAGTACTAATTTATCAAAGTTACTAATACTCAGCAACTTAGCATTAAATAGCAGATTACTAAGCCTTACTAAATACCTCCAACAAGTATCTCCAGTAGTACTTGTCCACCCCTGAAACTACATGTTCTCATATCTTTGTAGACCCTCTCTTTTTGCTTGTACCATATCTTATTACCAGTATACGTGACTGCGATGTGCACTTGCTGTAAGAACCAATATCACGCTCTGATTAACCGGGATATTTAATACAAGATGACAACGGAAAAGCTGAGATCAGTTTAATAGTCTGTAAGTTTTTTTTTCATTTATGTTATATTTTTTTTAATATAGTGAAACTGTTCCACTATTTTCTATAGTAAAATACAGAAAACTGCGCCACTATTCGACACCTGTTTCGAGTGTAATACTCACCTGAGTTCGTTGTTATCCGTGGGGTGGATGGGAGAGTGTAACACTCAGCTGAGTTCGTTGTTATCCGTGGGGTGGATGGGAGAGTGTAATACTCACCTGAGTTCGTTGTTATCCGTGGGGTGGATGGGAGAGTGTAATACTCACCTGAGTTCGTTGTTATCCGTGGGGTGGATGGGAGAGTGTAATACTCACCTGAGTTCGTTGTTATCCGTGGGGTGGATGGGAGAGTGTAATACTCACCCGAGTTCGTTGTTATCCGTGGGGTGGATGGGAGAGTGTAATACTCACCCGAGTTCGTTGTTATCCGTGGGGTGGATGGGAGAGTGTAACACTCAGCTGAGTTCGTTGTTATCCGTGGGGTGGATGGGAGAGTGTAATACTCACCCGAGTTCGTTGTTATCCGTGGGGTGGATGGTAGAGTGTAGAGAAATCCATAAAAGATTGTGGTGTTTAAATTTTTATGGCCAAAACTTTTTTTTAACCAAAATAAATAAAATATTGCTTCGGTAGGAACAGTTTAATTTTCTTCGCATGGTGATATCAACAGTAATTGTTAGAATATCTGTCATGAGCATAGCGGCATTAGACGACAAACTATTTAAATGAATAGAAAAAATTGGCATTAACTTCCAGGACACCCTCGACAGATATTCAACAACTGTTGATATCACCGTGTGAAGAAAATTAAACCAAGTTTAGATTGTAGCAATATTTTATTTGTTTTGTACACACAAAAAAAGTGTTGATATTAAAGTAGATTTTAGGATAACTACATTTTTAAAAATCACACATTTACATTTTTTTACTAGATTTTTTATTTTGAATAGTAAACTATTTCTATAGACTAGTAAGGCGCTAGAATATTCGAGCAGAAACTCATAAATGCCAGAAACCAAGTGGACTTATAACGTTACTGTGCGGAACTATCCGGCAGTTGGAGAATAAAAATATAAGTACAATTTGGGTTGTGATCCCCAGGTACTAAATTACATCGTTCGATTCACAAATATCCATTCTACGCTCCTCTACCAGGTACAGTACTTTTAGTTTCCCGGGAATTTAGCTCTGAATTATTAAATAAATTAGGTGGATTTTTTTTTCGTAGTGGAAAATTTCAACTTTTTAAGCTATGTTTACAATTCTATATTTTTACGCAATTGGTTATAGAAAATAATTTCGTATTCATCCAATTAAACACTAAACTTGTTTATTGTTAAAGATTTTTTTATTTGTCAATATGTATTTAACCTCAGCACAACATCAGACTGGCAGTCCAATATTTCAGCAACCTAAGTAACTCCTTTAACTGATGTTTCAGAAGAACCCTACCAGAAAAGTTTGTGGTTTTTTTTTTAGTGATGTTAAAATACTCTATATAAGCTTCGTTGTGAGCTTAAAAGCTCAAAGGAATAAAATGATAATGGTATCTAACTCCCCTGCCTCGAGACTTTGTGTCTTTGAGGTGAAGGACATGTTCAGAAAGGACTCGTGACACTGATCCAGTTATATATTATTCAATGTTTCACTAATGGAACATATTTTACATTATTCACCGTTCGTACGTTCGTCAACAGTCCCCCGATGGATACGTCAATGGATCCGTGTGCGTTTAGCACGTCAGGGTGCGTGCGCAGCTCCAAATGGAACATAAAGCATAACATATATCTCATGTTAACTCAAGTAGGATTTGTGAGTTTTATCGAAGGAAGTACTCGAGCCTTGGTCCTCTTTTAAAATAACGGTACAATACATATACTATTTTTTAGTAGTTATGATCCTTAAAAACTAGCAATAAATAACAGGACAAATTGTAAGACATCTACACGAACATAGATGCCATTTTTTAAGTGACAGTGAAAGCGACCTTGGCTGATTTCTGTCTAAGAATGTAAATCCTCCACAGGGAGACGCGGTGAGGGTTGTAGAAGCCCTCGGCAGCATTGGAGAAAACACTCGTGATCATATCATCAACAGAGTGGACGTGTGTTACACTCGTGATCAATCATCACACGATTGGCGTGTGTTATACACTCGTGATCATTCATCACACAGATTGGACGTGTGTTATACACTCGCGCAGTCGGCAAATATTTGGAGATGAACGACTACCGATGACAGAGAATCGGGGTTCAAATACTTACGGTGGTTTTTTTTATAGATTGTTTTCCACTCTCTCTCCACGCAAATGTGGGTATACTTCCTCTAAATTAAATCTTCTTCATCCCTTACTCGGTAGCGTAATTAGTACATGTGAGTATAATTTTAACAGGTAATGAGACGTGCTGCTAAATAAATAAAACATAACTTAATCTAGGACAGAACGCTCATAGCAAGCTTTGCACCAGTGTGCTTATTAGTTGTTTGTATCTTCTGTTAAATGTATCAAATCGGTTGGTACGGGTCTGAGGCGTCTGCTTGGGTTTGTGGGTAAACTCCAGTCAGGTGCACTAAGTATGTTTTTATTTAAATGCTTCCCCAATCTCCTTCTACACAAACGTGGGGTAGTATAATGCGGTGTAATCAAAAAAATATCAAAACATAAATAATAGCTATTCATTCTTACTCTTGATTCGGGATTATTTCAAGGAAAGCTTTACGATTGAAAATTCCCCTGTAAAATGTTAACCACTAGTTACTGGGTGATAATCAGTACGGCCTAGGGTCAGCAGGGTTAACTCAACCCCAACCCCCTCTGAACACCCGCCGTGGCTTAGCGTGTCTGCCAGAGGCAAGTAATCTCACCATCTTATCTCCAGCTCATTAATTAACCCAAGCCAGGACTAGAAACACGCTAATACAACGTACGTCAGGATTCATTCGTCCTACTTTGCCTGTAAGCCCTGTACATTTTGTTTGACAAGTCTTTGTTCGAATATCATCACAGAATTATCAAAACATGAAACAGGTCGGTGGCACGCATGCGCTTTGCCGCTTAGAGGCTGTCGGCGCCCAGGAATGTGTACACTTCGATTTAGATAAGAAACTTTTTTTCATCCCTATTTTATAAATTGCTAAACGACGATTGCCTTGGAGTGAAAGAAATACGATTTATAAACTGGTTGAGCTACCAAAAAAATGGTTCTTCTCATAGTGGTCTGACGATAGATACTTGTAGCCATCGATCCGCCGAATAAGGTTCTTCTCATGAGGGTCCGATTATAAATACTTATAACTTGTCAGCTACCAAAGAAGGTAATTCTCATGGTGGTCCGACAATAAATACTTATAACTTGTCAAGCTACCAAAGATTGTTTTCTCAGAGCGGTCCGACTGTAGATGATGTGATTGATGTCAAAATGAGCGCTCGGAGAAGGCCGGTCTCCTCCCAGGACCACCCAAACCTTCCGACAAGAGTGTAAACTGGTGAAATGACCTCATGTTCTTAATGTCGTCACCTGCGTGCGTTGTTGGTTTATTGTTGCTTTCGCTCTGACATTGTCCTGATGTGTGGTATTTGCCTGGCGGGGTACGTGATCCGCATCAAGATGGCCCCTCGCACCCTCCGGCCTGAGTTGCGCCAAAGATGAGTCATACAATGGCGAAGGGGGACTGTCAACTGAGTCCACACATCTTGGGTGCAATTTAAGGTGGGGATCTAGGAACGTGAGGAGAGGTCAGGGTTTTTGCAGTTTTTAAAGCAAAACTTTTTTTGACCTAAATAAATAAATATATATTGCTCCAGTACCCAAACCCTTCCTTCACCTCTGACAAGACATCTTGTGAATGTGGGAAATGCCCAGCCTCCACCGTGGTTTGGATTCCACGTTAAACTGTAGGTCCTTCATTTCATATCACAATCACACTACCATTACACATTTTTTCTTCTGATGGTGACCTCAATAGTTGTTGAATATTTGTAAAGGATGTCTGGGAATTTGAGTATATTTACAAAATTATCACAAAGTTTTGAATTATAAAGCGATAAACATAGATACATATAAACCATTTAAATAAAGTTCTTGTTTTAGGGCCTTGCAATTATTATTTATTTTCAGGGGTTGAAAGAGTTTTGGAGGTTTAAAAAGTTTAAGAACCGCTGGTCTATCAGAAACCAAGTGGGCTTATAACGTTCCTAGGAGAACAAGCAAGGAATGAGGAAAACACGAATGTTAATACACTCCTACTAAACCAATTACATAATAATATTCACAAAGATTCATTCTATGCTCCTATGTCGGTCAGCTTTTATTTCCCGGACCTTTAGCTCTTGGTGATCAACTTTTCAGTGGGAAGCTTCAAATTTTTAAACTATATTTACAAGTCTATATGTTTATGTAAAGGCTCACATAAAATAGTTTTGTTCATCCCAGTAAACGGCAAACTCTTGTATTTTATTTATTTTATCACCGCGTCTTACTACCTGTTCAGGTTATACGTTTATGTACTAATTACACTAATGGTTTTAAGCACTAGGAAGGTTATATTTAGAAGAATTGTACCCGGATTTGCGTGAATGGAGAGTGGGAACCCATTTTGGAAAAACCTAAGTATATCGAACTGGGACTCGAACTCCCGTCATCCGCAGTCTGGTCTATTGCGAGAGTGATGCCTTAGACAATTCGATCACTGAAGCGTCTTTGATAATAAAACAACAGGCCTACTAATGATGTAATAAAACGTTTAAAATGTTTATAGCAAAATATATATTTTCTAAAATATTTTTTTAACCAGAATATTACTATACTTTAAAGCATAACTTATAAAACTATTTTTCCAACAACAAAATAACTAGGCCCGGTCTCGTTCGACAATATAACTCGGTAAGTTAAACAAGTCAAATGTTTGTTCATAGGGTACTTTGGGCCTTTCCCGGGATGTTCATTTTAAAAGAATAATGGGCGTCATCCAAGAGATGGGCGCCGTAGAATCGAGGGCGCTATAGGAAAGGCCGGGGGGGGGGGGGGTTGCTAGCGCCACCCATGCCCCGTCTGAGTTATCCGTTTATTTACACTGAGGAAGTCGAAAGGGAGGATTTAAACTTAGAGGAAGTGCCTGTTTACATTCGAGAATAAACCCAGGCAGTATCTATCAAAAGCAGGGATGGTGAAATCTTTCCGACCAATGTGCAGTTTATACTCCATATCGCCCTTCACCTACAACCACTCAGCGTTTCAATAAGAAAAAGGAGAACGAAAATTACGAAACTTCTTATCTCAGGGTAGATAGAAAAGCTCATTGTTAGTTCTCAAATACCTTAAAATGTTCTGTTGTGAGCTTATCAAAAAACTACTGAGGGGGACTGGATTTAACTAGCTCAGGCTAGTGATGGGGGAGGGGGGTGGGAGCTTACTTTTGTAAATAAGCCAATGATCTTGCAATTTTCAACGCCTAAGGGTAAGTAAAATTTAATTAGAATCAAAAACCTTGAAAGTAGCACCTTCAATGAAAAATAGATAGTATATAACTTACATAATCTTTTCCATATTAGTTTGAAATACTTATGTTGTACGGTGTCCAAATAATATTGACTAGAAAAAATGATAGAGGCTTACCACTTTTTATTTTGTCGGTGCACTCACACTCGAATCGTGTTCAAGTGACACCCAGATCTATAGCGTCCCGCATCGGTGGGTGAAGGGCGTTTGTCTCGTCCTGTCTGGTTTGCCAGTTACGGGAAGGTCGGAGTTTGAATCTTGGCTGGGTGTATTAAAGTGGTTTTTATTTTACTGATTGGTTCCTTTACCCCTCCTACCCCCGCTACCCCACGGCCTTCTCCACTCCAAACACATACTGATACATTTATTCTAAATTTAGCCCCCCTCATCCTTCTCGATCTCGACAATTCGCTCTCTCTTTTGAGCAGTTAGGTATAGTAGGATTTTGGTAGAAAGGGCCTTTTAGAACTTAGAAAATTATTTTTACGACTAGCATTGATAACATTTTACTATATTACTATTACGCTTCTGTGGTTGAATGGCTTAAGGTGTTACTCTCGCAAAAGACTGGACTGTCGATGACGGGGAGATCGGGGTTCGAATCCCGGTCGGGTGTTTTGAAGATGGATATTTCCTAAATGGTTTCCCAATCTCCCTCCACTCAAATGTGGTTACGCTTCCTCTAGATTCAACCTTCCTGATCCTTAACACAATTAACTTTAGTCGTACATGTGTGTGTGTAGCCCGAATGGGTAGTAAGACGCGCTTCTAAAAACCATTATATGTGTTATTTTATCTGTATTGAAAATATATATCAAGAGTGACGCCTGCAGACTATGTGACTTGACGTATGAAAGTAAGTCTAGTGTATTTTCAAGCTTCAAGTTAAGGCTCTTTCTATGAAAATGGGACTGTACATCTAGTTCATACATTTTGATGTTAATATTTTTTCTCGGAAATGATGACATTCACAAAGAGAGAGAGATCACATTTCTTGTAGGCTAGTCGAGGCGCAGTGCTGCGCTCTTACGGCTCCATGGTGAAACTACACACACAGAGTCGGGTAAATTCCAAGCAGAAAGGGCTACAATACGCAAGTGAACCGGTTTTGAGGGATGGTCTGAGAGGTGGGTGGGTAATTTATAGTCTACCCTGTTGAAACAGTTTCCAACCCTTCGAAGGGAGAAGGGTTCAGCCCCTTGTTTTCTCTGTCTGCTCTCAAATGTTGGGCTATTGTATGCGTGGGTGGGGGGGGGGGGGGGTTGAATATTTCTACCACCCCTTACCCTCCTCCTGCCCACTCGCCTATAGACATTTCCTTGCATCCTATTATGTTCAAATTCAGTGAGAAAAATAGTTTTTTTTAAAAAAGGGTTTCCTATTGTGAAGCATTTTGGCGATTGATGTTGCGCCCCAATCCAAGGGTCCGGAACCAGACCATCATATCTCCATCAATATTCATATACCCGCTTCAGTGGTCAAACGGTATAATACGTCACTCTTCGCAATAAACTGGACTGACGATGACGGTGAGATCAGGGTTCGAATCTCGGCCGGATATGTTGAGGTTGGGTTTTTCCCTCTTTCTCCACGCAAATGCGGGTAAACTACCTTTAAATTCTACCTTCCTCGTCCTTACCACATTAACGTAAATAGTACTAATAATGTGTGTAAATAAAACTGGTTGTAAGACGAGGTGCTAAAAAAACACATTCAGTTTGGGGATATAGGTCACGGGTACATTTATAGTTGGGAAATATCAAATTTCAAACATAATTTTCAGTAGTCAATGGCGTTTGTGGAGTGTCGCCAGGATAAGCAAATTCGGTTTAAACTTGTACCCGGGAATTATTCTCTTCGCTCAGTAGAACACTCTTTGGTCAGGTATTCACGGAAATACACTCCCATTACGAGGTATGTAGGACAGAGATTAGGTACGATTGTCAAATTAGGGACAAAGAGGTTAGGAACATCACAGGCAAAGGGTTAGCAAGCCCTGTTTACCCTGGAAACAATCCACGACACGATACTGTCTGTAAAAACCCCGTCTTCAAGGCCATGTTGCTGGAAAGTAATTGTCTGAGCGGTAACAAGTACAATCAATTATTTACTATATGACTTTGCTGTTGGTTAGCTCGGTAACAAATTGAAATTTAAACTCGAAGTCAATTTCCGGAGCTGACGCACAGTGGGGCCAAATCCCATAAAGCTGACCAAAATCGAAAGCTTTTTTTCACTTTGGGTGAAACTTGTACGCGGGGGTTTTTTGGGATCGCTGAGTACGAATCCGAAACCAAAGTTTGAAAAATCAAAGTGATGGTTCTAATATGAACCACTTATATAACTAGAAAAAACTTTTTATTTAGGCTAAATTTTAAATTCTGCCATTTTCAATGACCGTAATTAAAATTTGAATTTTAAATAACAATAGAAAAAGAAAGCTTGAGAATATTATAAAATTCTAATATCTGAGTATAAAGTTACTATAGAAAAACTATTTCTAATGTTTGGTTATTATTAAATTATTAAAGTTATTAACATTGAAAGGTACTTAAATTAAATGTGTAATTGTTTATGAAAAAGGTAGTTAGTGCACTCAAAAGAAAAAGTCAAAATTAAATCTGGGACTTTCTTTACTTACTCTAATATTTGCCGCAATTAATAATAATGCTTCTGGTAGCAACATTTTTTTTTCTCTCTAGGTAATTCGTGCAAACTAGAAATACTTGGATCGGATGTTAATAGTAAGAATAAAAAAAAGGTCTCCCACTTTTTTTCACTCGGAAACATTTTCTTGCAAATCTTCTCTGAACTTTTTAATATAGATACTTATTACTAGACTCTTGAGCGTCCTCGGGAATTTGTTTTATTACAAAAACTTGCACCAACAGCAGGTTAGCAGCTATTAACGGCAGATTTTTGTTGTTTTCATTAATTTAATAGTTGAATCTACAACCTTGAATATGTCAGAACTCTATAGAACTCATAAACTTTTCTCTACGTTTAAAAAAAAAATTCTTGCAATTTTATGTTCATTTTTGTACAAATCATTTGTTTATTGATATCACGTAAATTATTACTATACCTTTTGTAATATGTGATGATATTCCTCTAACTTCCAGTTGTCGAATCCCAATTTTTTAGATTTGAAATTGATTTAATTTTATAGTTTTGGCGTCCTCTTGAATAAACCGTTAAGAATTCAGCTCCGAACATGACACGTCTTGCTCGAGCTAGGGTCACTTTTGAACTGGAATGTAATAAATAGCAAGTATAAGAGACATAATCCTCTCTTGTCTAGAATTTGAACCTCGAATATTACTCAAACTAACCCACCACTTCAAATCCCCGAAATCGAAACTTCATTTTACGACTTTTGTCCAGGTTTTTTGATGTGGACGATAGTCTTAGACCAGTTGTAATGTTCCAATCATTTATTTTAAGGCACACTCATCAAACATATTCGTACTTTCTCAAAGTTTGTGATAGAATTTTCAAAAATGGGTTATCAGTAAGTTTTGCTCATAAAAACAACATAATTTTGATACTAATATGAATCACTCTCCTTAGTTATAAATTTTGAGCAAAATTCGCTATAGTATTTTATTTTTGTTTACATCTTTTCAAAAATCAGTTATTGGTAAAATATTCACAAATTATTTTTTTTAAACAAACACACAATATTATTTATCATATAAACCATTTTGTAGATTCCCATTCTAAACAAAAAATTTTTTTTTACAATTTTCCTAAAATTCAAATTTTCAAAATTTAGTCGTCAGTATCCTTAGACGAATTTCTTATCGAAGAAATACAAGTTTTTATTGTTCTTTTTCATGTCAAAGCACCCTATAAATATATATTTTAAACAAAATAATTGGAAACCATTTTCGAAACATTTCAAATTCTCAAAAATTAAGTCATCAGTAAACTACCCTTGATTAAGAGGCGAAACTTTTTTTAAAAAAAGTCCTGAGGGATGACCATATAATATCTAAATATCAAGTTTGAACAAAATCCGTCAATAAATGTGGCCTCTATTCCTAACAGACAGAAATACTTGCAAGAACCTCGTTTTTTTTTTTTTTTTTTTTCCCCCGTTCAGGGGCAAATGAAACGTCAAAATTCACCTTAATCTAGAGGATGGAAATTTTCACCATTACAATCCTTTCTCTTTATGATAAAATAAAAAAAAAAGGATCCCACGCATCAAACTTTTAAGATGTGTTTTACCTAGACTTCTAAATTTTAATTTTCTCTTTCCTTTATCTTTTGTCCCTCTCTATCAATATCCCTTCTTTCTTTCTCTCTCTCTCTCTTATTACTGAACCTTCTTGAGGACGATAAAGTAAAGTAATAGCCGAGAAACAAAATGATTTATTGAGAAGTCGCTAGCTGCCAAATTCTTTACATTTGTCTGGACAGAAAATGTCTGTTTATGTTGATACTTTAAGTGGGGGCTGGAGTGTATTTTATAAAAAGAAAAACGAATGGGGTCGTCTTTCTTTTGAGAAAAGCTGGGCGTAAGTTCGTTATAAGTGTTTACATGAATGAAGATTTATTTCAGTGGAACTTCAAAAAGTTTAAAGAAAATTGAGAGAGAAATAATTTGGAGGGTTGGAGAGGGCTTTATTTCGTAGAGAAAAGTTTATAGGTGTCAAAAAGTTTCTGAGTTATAGGATGATGAAACACCGCCCAGAGGGGAGTGTTGGCATCCACGGATAGTGTACCCGACAGCGAGGTGTTACAATAGTTACAAATAAAATAGTAGTTATTTTTAATGCTGGTACAGGTGAGCAATATTGGGATCATCTGGTCTTGTTTATTGGTGGTAAATAGGTCAGGGTTCTAGTCCTGGCTTAATGAAGCGAGGATAATTTTTCATTGTTTTCCCACTCGCTTGCCACGCAAATTCAACCACGTTTCTTTGGAAAAAAATTTTTTTTAGCACAGCGTATAAGTTGTACGCATATGTAGTCGTTATGCTCATGGTTTTAGGGACAAGGGAGGTTATATTTATATGAAGTGTACCTACATTTGCGTGGCGAGAGAATGGGAAAAACCACCTTCAGTACACCTGACCGAGATTCGAACCTCGATCTTCCAGTCATTGGCAGTCTAGTCAAACATGAAATTAGCGCTTTAGACCATGTGGCACCGAAGTGGCTGTAAAGTAATTGATGTATCATGTATGGGCCTGGAGCTAAGTATAGCTAGGCATTCATATCAGGTTTACACATATATGTATTATATTAGAATTATTGTTAATTTTATAATTATTTAATTGTGCACACTTGATATGAATGCCTAGCTATACATAGTTCCAGCCCCATACATGATACATCAATTACTTTACTTTAACAATGTTACACAAAAAGCACCAGAGAAAGGGTTAGACCCTTTATGACTCGTGAATTGTAATGATTTGAAATCATTGAATCACTATTTATAGCTAATAGCTATACACTTTTTTAATCATGCAATAAAATGCTAATTGTTGAATGACCTTAATCATGGTGTAAGAATAAGATGGATTATCCGATTTTTTTAAATTTGGCTTTTAACTTTTTTTTAACTACATACTTTGTGGGGCAACCAAAATAAGTCTTGCTGGACGTATCCGACTCTCGGGCCACCAGTTAGGTACCCCTTGCTATACATCTTCTGTGACTTGACAACAACACTTCTACTGAATCTCCTCGAATCTAATTCTAACTCGACACGCACAAACTAAACTAAACTAAAACAAACAAAAATCTTCCCTCTTGCCTCTGGTTATATAAATATTAATTATTTTGATTTGGTTTCCCGCCATTTATATGCGTACGAAGAAATTACTCCATGGATTGCCTCTCATTGTGAACGCAACCCAATTTGTATTTGGGGCGGGTACGGAAGGAACCGCGGGGAGGGGGAGGGTGTAAGAAGGGGGTATTGAAGGTGTTAAGTCTAGGAATACGTCTTGCTACGGATGGAAACATGACCCCCTTCTACAGTTCAGGAATAGCTCTTTGCCACAACCACGCACTTGAGTCGGCTTTTCTTGATGACTGAGCGAAAAGGGCATAAGGGACGACCACTACTTGACGGGCGATCAACGTGAGGGCATTTATTTGGTTTCAAATTTGAACCCATCATAGTGTTACGTAACACGGATCTAATGTTGGAAAAACCCGCCTCGGTGGCGTAGTTAGCTAACGCGCTGGTTTCGTGTTGAGCTAGACTGCTGAGGACGGGAAGATCGAGGTTTGAATCTCGCTTGGGTGAATTGAGGGTGATTTTTCTTAAATGGTTGTCCATTCTTTCTCAACGCAAGTGCGGGTTCACTTCCTTCATATTCAACCTTCCCAATTACTAAACCATTAGCGTAATTAGGTACTTAAGAGTATAACCTGAACGTTTAATTAGACTCGGGGCTAAGTATTATTAATATTATTATTATTATTATGTTGGAAAATTAATATTACTGTTCATGTTTTCATCGTTAGTAAATATTCTTGTAAATAACTTCCATTCCTGAGCTTATTAAGGCTGAATCCCTTTTTATAGTCAAACAGCTTCACTGTGAAATATTAACATTCACTCTTGATGGGGAAAGTTTTTTTATTTTAGCACCGCGCAGTGGCGGCTCGTAGCTAAAATTAGTGGGGGTGCTGCTCAAGAAAAATTTTAGTCTTTGTTTTAAAATTGTGTAAAAGGGATAAAACCCGGTATAAAAAGAAAATTTATTCGAGAATTTGATAAAATCTTAACAAAAAAAACCAAACTTTTCTACTTACTCTAACTTAAATTGTTACAGTTCAAGCTTGATCTATTCATTTAAAAATTAAATCCATTCTTCTTGTTTTAATTTGCGTAAAAAGTTCATTAATTTTCTCCTTGATCTGTGGATGACAATTGAGGAAATTTTTCTCCATTGAAAGTACTGCAAGCGAATTTAGTCTTTCTGTTAAATAAAATAATCGAAAAAATGAATCAAATAGAATAGCTGGAAGCAGAATAATAATCTAACTCTACACTCTTCTACACTTTATCACATTCAAGAATATAGTACAAGGTTTTTAAGCACAACACAAGCTGAGTAAAAAAAACTTCCTTCCACCATCACGCCAAAGTCGGCACTGCGAGAGCAACAGTGCTCTCTCTACCTGACAATCACGCCTTCCTCCCCACTACCCCTCCTATATGCGCATGCGCACAGCAGTCAAACACCACGTCGCTGGCACTGTGAGCACACAGTTCCATACAAAGATTTTTGTATATTTTTCATAAACTGGGGGATGGCTACTAAAGTACTGTCATCGGCAGTCTAGTCTATTGCGAGAATAGCCCCTTAGACCATGCGGCCACCGAAGTGGTTTAGGGGAAAGTTATAACGTAGGTTGGAGAGAGAGAGAGTGGAGGGGTTTCAGGCTAAATTTCTACTTTGTGTTACATGGGAAGGAGGATAAGAAAAAATAACATAAAAAACTGTATGCAGCGATTACCCTTAGAATAATTCAATCTTATAACTGATTTACAAAATAGATGGGCCTTTTATGAATCAATAATACAATACGACACTTTAGTTCAGTTGATATCGTGTCTCTTCACTAGGCTAAGAGTTCCAGGCTCGATTCCCGGCATGGACGAAACATTTTTGAAATGTGGGTTTCTCCTCTCACAGTGATTAATTAACAGACTGGGGTTGGGTGTTGTGTCATTGGGTGGCAATATTTATGGGCCCATTTGCCAGATATTACTAATTAGATGGCCACCCTCTTGGTCTAACTGCTGCTAATCTAAAGGTCCCGGGTTCGATTCCCGGATGTACTGTAGGCACTTTTTTCATAAGGGGAATTGTTCCTTTGTTCACTATGGCATGGTTAGTAAAATATAAGTTTTAAAAAACAATCTGGAAACTTTATGTACAATTTCTACACCATAACAAAACTTTTACAAGCTAGCTTGGTGACTTCCATTTCAATTTAACTCGTGGTGACTCATATCATCAGGTGAATAACAGTTTTCAAAGTTACCTGTCAAGTTCAGGCAAAGGCCTCATTAGTGGCGAAATAAGCTTAGGCAACTCCTGTCCCCTTCATTTAGTTGCTCTCCAAAACAATTTCCTCGTCAAGATGTTGATGAGAAATCTTGGACATCTCAGGTTTTATTGCAGGGGGGGGGGGGGGTGAGAAGGGGTTAGAGGATAGCGTGAGCTGCTTACATTTTGGTTTTTAATAGCCTTCCATCACGAAACCATTCCTCGATATTTTCTCCCTCCCGCTGTTATTTGTGTAAAGGATGCATTCACACACCCCTCCCCCCCCCCTACACTCGATGGGTACACCTCGTTCACCAGCAATAAGGTCACATCTCAGTCCAGGGGTGTCAAACTCCGGAACTGAAAGCGACCATATCATAGGTAAATATTTATTTTACCTCTGGCCCTAACATTTAAAGGTATATTAATTATTAGTTTATATACCAACAAATAACGGATGATAAAAATTAGATTTCAGATACAAAATGATAAAATAAATAATAAAACCTTGTGTATTGTAATAATTATGTTTTAAATATGAACATAAATTGAACACTTTTTAATGGGCAAATTTATTAATTTTTAACTAAAATATATTTATACTAATATAAAGGTATTATGATAATATATTCATATTCCCTGATCAAATATTATGCTTGAAAATATTCAAAATATATTCTGCATTCAAGTATTGAAATCTATAATAGTTATACATTATTTTATAGATCACAAACCTTTAAATATCAGTTTTGAAACAATATTGCTTACTCACAAAATCAGAAATTATCTTCTAAATTGTGTTTTGGTATTCCAATGATGAAAATATATTCATAAACTATGATATTATTTTAATATATTTGTTTTATTGTCGGGGTGAAAGCTCTTGCCGTAGTTATTCCTTTCAGTGTTTGTGACGGGCACCTTACATTTCCTTATCACAGTCGACAACAAATCACTCGTATCCATATTTGTATACTCACCTCCCCTCGACCCCTCCTCGCAACCAATAAGAACTCCCACAGTGAAAACCTACTTATACGGAGGCTGTAATAACCAACGATTCAATTATTATTACCGCGTCTTACTACCCGTTCAGGTTATACGCACTTACGCTAATGTGTAATGGTAGGGTGATTGTGAGATGAAATGTAGGACCTACAGTTTAACGTGGGATCCGAACCACGGTGGAGGCCTGGCATTCCCCACATTCACAAGATGTCTAGTCAGAGGTGAAGGAAGGGTTTGGTAATCAGATAAATCTGTAATAGGACCTAAGATTGAACCCCGGACCCCAGCACAGAAGTCCGACACCTTACCCCTAGACCACCAGGTCACCCAAGACGAACAAAGTATGTCTTCCCGGTTATCTCGTAGACGAAATTCGTGTTGAGATAGGGCTAGGTTAGTTGGGTCAGAACTGGAGTGAACTAATAGGAAAATCAAGAAAGTGGAATCGGGAGTTAATCAAAATCAAATACAAGTGTTCCTGGCTTATTGAAGACAAAATCTTCAGTGTCATTGAAGAAAGAAAAAAAATGCTTATCTCGGGATTTCAACTACACATCGTATTAGGTTTCCAGCACTGCAAGTTCCATTTCACCCATTCTACGATCAACCACACTAAGACAGTCAACATCTATAGGTCGTTACAACACGCAGTGTTTCTGCACATAACGACGTAAGTTTATTTGTTGAAACATTGCTGCTGTTCGGTTAGTAATCTATATTATTTCCTCAGTTTTTAATTTCAATTTTCAGTTCCATGATTATGGTACGCCATTCACAGTACCGAAACATGTCGGGTTAGTGAAGTTCCGGTAAACTCCAGCTCACACCGGAAAACTGGAAGGAGTACAGGGATAAAAAAAACACACACAGATAAGACTTAGATAATATTAAAAACTCAAAACCAACTTTTATGTAAATTACTTGGTCACTAAAACAGTTTAAACTAACCAACTTTTCATATATGGTGTAATATATTTTAACTTGGTATTTTAAATTGTCCTTTATTTTAACTTATTTTTAAACTGTTTGTATTGTTAAGATGTTTTACTCTAAATCCACTGTGAATGTTCAGTTCATAGTTATTATGTCGTGGTGATATTTTGTATGTTTTGACTCATATCACAACAACGCACCAATGTAAACATATATTACCAAATTACACCAACTTCTTATAAGGGAAAATTATAATGCGATTTATATACAATATTTTAAAGGTTAACTAAACAATTTAATTCATACTTGCATTTATTAAATTACAATAATATCCATGTCGTAAACTTATTACCATAACCAGTATTTAAATAGGAATCCACCTGGAGAAATTTGGTGCCATGCCCCTTAGTGAAGTTGCCCGCATCACAGCGCTGCAGGAATGGTGGTGGAGCCTATATTTATTTTATTTTTTATTTTAGCACTGAGTCTCTACTTCCTTTTCAGGTTGTACGCCTATGTACTAATTACACTAATGGGTTATTGATTAGGGAGGCTTAATTTAGAGGAAGTGCACTTGCATTTGCGTGAAGGTAGAGTGGAAAACCCATTTTGGACAAAACCTCGGTGTAATCGACCAGATCGAGCCCTGATCTTCCCGTCACTGGCGGTATAGTCTAAAATGAGACTAGCGCGTTAGGCTACGCGGCCACCGAAGCTGGTGTGAAGCCAAAAGGCACTAAGTTAGTTTACGCCAAAAGTGTTTATCATTGTTGTTTTATGACATTGGATATTACCACTTCGGTAACCACGTGGTCTAACGTGCTACTTCCTGTTATACTAGGCTGCCAAAGATGCAGAGATCGAGGTTTTATTCCTGTCGGGTGCACTGAAGGGATTTTTCTAAATGTGTTTACACTCTCGTTTCACGTAAATGTGGGTGCAATTCCTATCAATTAAACTTTCCTACTTCCTAAACCATTAGTTTAATTGTACAAAAGCGTATAATCCGAACGGGTAGTAAGATGCGGTGCTAAAAAAAATTGGACATTAGTGTGGATTTTATAAAGTTTAATTTTTTATTGGAAGTTACAATGTGATCTGGTTCTTTTTTTCTTTTAATTTTTTTTTCTACCCTATAGTTTTGTTATGTAACGCGTTGGTTTGTGCATTCAGTGACGTCACAAGCTCAGCCAATCAGATATGTTTCTCCATCTGGCGTCACACCTTCTAATCTCTATATATTGATAGTAAGGGTGGTTTGGAAAACACAAACCTAATTTTTTTTCTGTCAACATTGCATTTATTATTACGATATTATTATTATTTTATCGGTATTGAATGCAATCTATAAAAAAACGCTGGGGATCATATGACTTGACAAATTAACATGTTAAAGTAGATATGTTAACTTTGAGAAACGGGCCTTCCAAACGTGTAGGCCTACATATTATTATAATCTACTATTAAACTATACCAAATATGTATATTGTACTATAGTTTTAAATTTACTTATATATTAGTATATAATAATGAACGATAATCTTTATTAATAAAATTAAGAGTGTCTTTGTATGTTATGAGCATCGCACGACATCTACCACAGGCGAGGTCCGAAATTAAAAAAAAAAAATAGTACCCCATTTTCACTATGTGTCGTTCCGCGTCGTCTTGGAAATTATTTCCAATATTAGCTACCTTCCGGTTCCCTTTTTCATCCCAAAATTATGTAGAGATGAGACGAATTGATCTAATTTCTAACGAGTCTGCACCAATTAATTTATTTTAACGTACCATGCGATACTCTCACTCCGTTTACCCTGAAAGGTGTAGCAAGCTTACCTTGACGGGTTACACCATGGTACATCTTATAGGATAGAGGGCATAGTGTAATCATTATTATTATTAGCTCCGCGTCTTACTAACCGTTCGGGTTACACACACTTACGCTAATGTGTAATGGTGGGGTGATTGTGAGATGAAATGGAGGACCTACAGTTTAACGTAGAATCCGAACCACGGTGGAGGCCTCGCATTCCCCACATTACAAGATGTCTTGTCAGAGGTGAAGGAAGGGTTTGGAAATCAGATAAATCTGTGCCGGGACCGAGGATTGAACCCCGGCCGCCAGCACAGAAGTCTGACACCTTACCCCTAGACCACCAGGTCACCCATTATTGTAATCAGTCAAGGTAAGACCTTGAGACGGTACTTGGGCTGACATCCTGTATAAAATGTTGAGTCTCTCTAGTCTAGGATGACTTGCCCGTTCGTTACATTTCCTGCCGCTAGGAAGTGACCTCCCCTCTCCCCCCATCCTCCCTCCCCTAATCTCCCGGGGCAATATGGCGGCTCCCCTTCAATTTCCTGCATGGTGATGGTGTCTATACACACATTCCGATATTTTTCTTCGCCCTTACACACTTATTAGGCTTGGTGGAAAATACACCGCGACCGACCGGGTTTGAACCCTCCCTTAGTCCTCTAGGGATGTTCTCTTTAACTGGGATTATTACCTACTTTAGTGGCCGAATGGTATAAGGCGTCACTCTCGACCGGCCTACTGATGACGGGCAGATCGGGGGAGAATCCTGGTGGTATCTACTAAATGTGTTGTTTTTTTTCTAAATCGTTCCCACTCTCCTCCCACGCAAATGTAGGTATATTACCTCTAAAATGCTTACTACCTCATCTTACCCCATTAGAGTAATTATCATCCATGAGTATAAACTGAATAGTTAGTAATACGCGGTGATAAAAAAAAAATCATAAACTTTATACCTCCAAAGTTGTTGGTATGCATGATTCAAGTTATAAATATCCTGTAATTTAAATATAAAATAAATTAGATACAAAATAATAAGTTTTAAATGAGGTGTTTTTTTTTCTACTTTACATTCCTCCCAAGATGTCTTTGCGTACCCCGGTTTGAATAACACTGGCTTAGACCACGTGACTATTGAAGCTATAAATAAATGGTCACCGTTTTTTAAATCAAGACTGGGATACGGATCATATGACTTGACGTACGAATACGTTAAAGTAGATCTAGTGTGGATCTAACAAATAGGATCTACTACACCTCCCACCCGCCTCTGTGGCGTAGTTGTCTAACGCGCTGGTTTCGTGTTGAGTTAGACTGGTCTCTGTCGGGTGAACTGGGGGTTGGTTTTCCTAAATGGTTTTACACTCTCCTCCAGCCAAATGTGGGTTCACTTCCTCTAAATTAAACCTTCCCAATTCCTAACCCGTTAGGGTAATCAGTACTTGAGTGTATATTCCGAACGGGTAGTAAGAAGCGGTGCTAAAAAATAAATACCACACCTTCCATATTAAAAAAAACTTTATTGAAATATAATGCTCAAAACACACACCAAAAAAAAAGTTCGTATCAAAATGGTTGAATAACTGAGACAACAAACCGTGTGAAAAAGAAAAAAAGAGGTGGAGAAATAAATACGTTTTTAAACAATATTTAATCACATTTTATGTTCCTCTAATTCTCTTCATATTAGTATGCCTCGCGAATATTGAAATCGTCCAAATACACGCGCGGTACAAACTTGAAATACTCTTTTTTTTTCATTTCCTTCTTTAATATTTCTCTAACCACCACTGTAAATGGAGCGGGTGGAAGGAAATATTGTTATTCATGACACCACCATTGAGGTATAACGAGCTGTGTTGGAACCTCCTCAAGAGTTGAAATAAGGAAAGGGTGGGGGTTGAGAGGGGGAGATTTTTCTTGCCCCCCTCTCCATCTCCTCCCCAAATAACTTCACGAATAAGCAAGTATCTATTTGGTGTATTTAGGGGTTGGTGTGAGCTGCCATCTTAAGTATGCAATTCCCCACCCCCTCCCCCCACCCCTTTTCAACCACCTACACCACTTCCACGCTGATAGGACCCCCAACCCTTCATCTCTGGAGTCTAACTTTCTACCCCTTTCTGACGCTGCAACTCACCCCTCGCCATTCGTCCTA
This sequence comes from Timema cristinae, assembly GCA_039000515.1. Taxonomy (NCBI): domain Eukaryota; kingdom Metazoa; phylum Arthropoda; class Insecta; order Phasmatodea; family Timematidae; genus Timema; species Timema cristinae. Next base: position 59,582,369 of record JBCFYV010000935.1, read on the forward strand.
TTTGCCAATTCCACCCTTACCACAGGCCCTCCTCCGCCCTCCAAACCTTCTAGTATACACTAATAACTACAACACTTCGGTGCAACAAGGGCTCAACAGACGTATCATATGTTAGCACCTTCTAGTACACTTCAAATACTACAACACTTCGGTGCAACAAGGGCTCAACAGACGTATCATATGTTAGCACCGTCTAGTACACTTCAAATACTACAACACTTCGGTACAACAAGGGCTCAACAGACGTATCATATGTTAGCACCGTCTAGTACACTTCAAATACTACAACACTTCGGTGCAACAAGGGCTCAACAGACGTATCATATGTTAGCACCGTCTAGTACACTTCAAATACTACAACACTTCGGTGCAACAAGGGCTCAACAGACGTATCATATGTTAGCACCGTCTAGTACACTTCAAATACTACAACACTTCGGTGCAACAAGGGCTCAACAGACGTATCATATGTTAGCACCTTCTAGTACACTTCAAATACTACAACACTTCGGTGCAACAAGGGCTCAACAGACGTATCATATGTTAGCACCTTCTAGTACACTTCAAATACTACAACACTTCGGTACAACAAGGGCTCAACAGACGTATCATATGTTAGCACCGTCTAGTACACTTCAAATACTACAACACTTCGGTGCAACAAGGGCTCAACAGACGTATCATATGTTAGCACCGTCTAGTACACTTCAAATACTACAACACTTCGGTGCAACAAGGGCTCAACAGACGTATCATATGTTAGCACCTTCTAGTACACTTCAAATACTACAACACTTCGGTGCAACAAGGGCTCAACAGACGTATTATATGTTAGCACCGTCTAGTACACTTCAAATACTACAACACTTCGGTGCAACAAGGGCTCAACAGACGTATCATATGTTAGCACCTTCTAGTACACTTCAAATACTACAACACTTCGGTGCAACAAGGGCTCAACAGACGTGTCATATGTTAGCACTTTCTAGTACACTTCAAATACTACAACACTTCGGTACAACAAGGGCTCAACAGACGTATCATATGTTAGCACCGTCTAGTACACTTCAAATACTACAACACTTCGGTGCAACAAGGGCTCAACAGACGTGTCATATGTTAGCACTTTCTAGTACACTTCAAATACTACAACACTTCGGTACAACAAGGGCTCAACAGACGTATCATATGTTAGCACCGTCTAGTACACTTCAAATACTACAACACTTCGGTACATCAAGGGCTCAACAGACGTATCATATGTTAGCACCGTCTAGTACACTTCAAATACTACAACACTTCGGTACAACAAGGGCTCAACAGACGTATCATATGTTAGCACCGTCTAGTACACTTCAAATACTACAACACTTCGGTGCAACAAGGGCTCAACAGACGTATCATATGTTAGCACCGTCTAGTACACTTCAAATACTACAACACTTCGGTACAACAAGGGCTCAACAGACGTATCATATGTTAGCACCGTCTAGTACACTTCAAATACTACAACACTTCGGTGCAACAAGGGCTCAACAGACGTGTCATATGTTAGCACTTTCTAGTACACTTCAAATACTACAACACTTCGGTACAACAAGGGCTCAACAGACGTATCATATGTTAGCACCGTCTAGTACACTTCAAATACTACAACACTTCGGTACAACAAGGGCTCAACAGACGTATCATATGTTAGCACGTCTAGTACACTTCAAATACTACAACACTTCGGTTCAACAAGGGCTCAACAGACGTATCATATGTTAGCACCGTCTAGTACACTTCAAATACTACAACACTTCGGTGCAACAAGGGCTCAACAGACGTCATATGTTAGCACTTTCTAGTACACTTCAAATACTACAACACTTCGGTACAACAAGGGCTCAACAGACGTATCATATGTTAGCACCGTCTAGTACACTTCAAATACTACAACACTTCGGTGCAACAAGGGCTCAACAGACGTGTCATATGTCAGCACCTTCTAGTACACTTCAAATACTACAACACTTCGGTGCAACAAGGGCTCAACAGACGTATCATATGTTAGCACTTTCTAGTACACTTCAAATACTACAACACTTCGGTACAACAAGGGCTCAACAGACGTTTTCGAATATATTGACACTTTCGTACAATAAGTTATCAACAAAAGTAATCAAAATTAGACTTAAATATTATTTGTTGGTGTAACTATCCTATAATTTTCTGATCTTCTCAGGAAGAACCTTTAGTATTTTATTAAAAATTAAAAACAAATGTGGTCAAAATTGACATTATCAGTCAACAGTGGCGGCTTTAGAAAGAACACAAGGCATGGTGTATGACTGCACATTTAAATAGGAGCCAATGAAAATTTGGACCGTCGGATGAGGTATTAGTATGTTAAGACTACAATTTCTTCCTATCCAGTTCTGTACGGTCAACCTAGACCACAGCTCCTTAATTCAAGCAACATTGTCGTTCTTTGAATCAACATATATCACAGCAACATAGTCAAACGTTTCACAACAAAATATCAACTTCAACAAAAAAAGTTTAAAAAAAAATATGCTTTTGGCTTTCTGGTTGGGGTAAAATGGCAGCACCCTTGAGTTAATAATTACACCAGAGTTATGTCATACACAACTCTAGTGTAATTATTACATCATGGAATCCGCCATTTTACCCGCAACAAAGTGGGTCAACCCTTTCTTTCTTTACATTATTAACTTATGTATAGAATTCTTAAACTTTGTTTCTGGTAGGCCTTCTCATTCCATTATCTACATTCAACTGCACTAAGCTCTAAGCTCAACATTTTTATTTCTTCAATCAAATTGTAGTAGGAAACGGGGGAGGAACATTAACTCCCCCTTCCCTCCCTACCCACACTTTCGGGTTGAGCTTTTGAAACAACAATGTTTGAAGCGGGTCTAAGCACCCATACAAAGACTAAGTAGACTGCATGTTTTCGAATCTTCTAGCAGAACAATCGGAACAAAACTTAGTAAGAATGGAAAGGATCAAGTTCTTCAGAGAAGAGAGTCCTCATGAATACTTAAAACCAATTCAGTACAGTCGTTGTAAAGAGAAAACCTTACATGGCACTTTTATAATAGTTGGTCTAGTTTTGTACGATGGGTCAACGGTGTGTGTGTTGGCTTGTGTGGGTTTATGTATGTGTGCAAGAGTATGTAGATGTGCAAGGGTGTTGATGGGTATGGGTATGCGTGCGCTTTTGTTTCTGATTACCTCTATTTGGGTTTATGTAAACGTATTTGTTTATTTATGTTTATTAAAATACTTGTGGGGAGCTTTATTAACTATTCTATTAGTTATTTAGTGCTACACACCTTACTGCTCACGTAATTTAAGAATGGTCAATCGAGTTTTAAATTTATTTCGAACATCTTAGTTTTTGGTTAGGAAAAAAAAAAAAGTATTAGCTCTTGATCAACAAAGTTTTGTTCCAAAATAAATGTTGTTGAGGACTTGTTCTAATATTTTCATTGTTATATAAAACATACGACCATATTTATTGACGTTTAAATTATTTCTTAGTAAAACCTAAATAAATCTCAGTACATTCGTTTAGAGTTGTTTTTATAACAATGAAACTAAGGAAGATACCCCCCTCCCCCAATGTTTTATGTTGGAACAAAAGTATGGCCGTATATAAAATACAAATAGTTTCCCAATTTAAAAAAACATGTTAAAACCATTAAAGACTCTGTAGTTTGTACCCTTAAATTACTCTCAAAAGTAGTGCGGTAACCTGGCAATGTTCCGCTATGGTGTAGCTTATAGGATATACCCATAGCATAGTCCATAAAGGTAAGGTCAAGGTTAATGGAGTGTAAACCAGGTTAAATTAAAGAATATGTTTTAAAAATATAAGAATGATTAAACTGAATAATTGATCATCAGCCTATTGTATTGCAATTAATTGATTCATATTAGTACAGAAGAAAACACTTAAGTGTTGTTATAAAGTGATAAATGACTACATTAAGTAATAACTAACAAAAATATCTTAATCGTTTATAAATAAAGATTTGAAACAATTGATTTGTTTGAATTATAACTAAAAGTAGAACAAAAAAGTTATATAAATTTGTTTAAAACATTAAAATTGATAAACAGAATTTAAAAAAACTCCATGGCATTAGCCCACAATCGAGTCTTACCAACCAATTGGGCCGCCGTCTGTTGGTAAGATAGTCCCAACTTTTGCGGATAGAGGGTGTCCTGTGGTCAATGACACAGCGGACCCTTCGCGTTAATTCTCAGTTATCTAGACTGGAGCCGCTTACTATTGGAATGTAGTAACTCTTCTATCTGACCCGCTTCGGTGGCCACGTGGTCTAACGCGCTACTCTCGCAGTACGCGAGACCGCCGATGACGGGGAGATCGTGGTTCGAGTCTCAGTCAGGTTTACTGAGGGTGTTTTTTTTAGAATGGTTTCCCACTCTCCCTCCACGCAAATGCTGTTACACTTCATTTGAATATAATCCGAACGGGTCTTAAAATGTGGTGCTAAAAAACTTATATCCGGCCGATAGGGTTTTTCCTATGAAGATTGGACTGTAACTGTGACACTCTTGTCAACCATTTTAAACATTTATTATTTATGTAACAATTTAACTTGTGCTTGCGATGACTATACGCTCATGCATCGTAATGTTGGTAGGATGGAGACACTTTCCAGAATGTTCTCGTAAAAGATTGTTCCGGTTAAAACAAAAGAAGAAAGTGGCAGAGGTGTAGGACAGTGGGAATGAGAGGGGGGTGGGGGGTAGGGTAATAATGAGAACAGGACATCAGGGAGAAAAGAGGGATGGAAAATCTCTTGAAGTTACAATTTCACTAAACATTTAACTAATTCTAAGAAGTAGTAATGTTCAGTATCTGGTTCGCGGAGCGGATAATTTTCCGAGAGCCGCGCTTCGGTGATTATGATGATGTGATTTTGTTGAGTAGCCGCTCGGAGAAATCCTGTATGTATATTTGAATACAGGGAAGAGTTTTGCTGGTATCAAGTGTTACCAACTGTTCCTGAGAGAACATACCGTCTCTAGATAAAAATAAACTAGATATGGGACGTTCAAATCTTAGGGTATTCGAGAAACTCGTAAAAATATCAAAAAATATCTCGAATACAATTTATTAATGAATACCTTGACTTTTAATAACAATTTCAAGCGATTAGTAAAGGAATTATAATAGACTTGTTTAGTTGGGAGCATAACAAAACCATACCCAAAAAAAGGCCAAAATTGTATTAATAACATAAATTTACTTAAAAAAGTATTATTTTTACTGTTTATGACGTAATTAGATATGAGGAACAAAATAGCATTGGTCAGGGGTACAAATCTTTAAACAAATTTGCTTTTTTTTTAGATTTAATTTTTAATATTTTAACTTTAACTTAAAATTGTACATTTGTAAAGATTCGAGATTTGAAAGAAAATTTAGTATTCGCCCATCTTTAAAACAAACCAAAGCTCTCCCTAACACCTCTAAGTTAACCCGGCTTATATTCCTGTGTTATTGTAACACCTCTCTCAGAAACTATACAACAAAATACCACTTCATAAGCTCTCTCTGGTCGACGTCTTGGAGTAAAGTGCTCGCCTCAGAACTCGATGTTCGTCGGTTCAAACCCAGCCAATTTCGACGGCTTTTTTCTTAAGTGATAAAAAAACCGTAACACAACTTCCTTCGGAGGGGTAGTAAAGCCGTCGGTCCCATGTCGATTGTGGAATGTAATGGAACCCTCGACGTTATGTGATAATACCTTGCCAGGCAAAACTGGTAGGGTATTTCCTGCCTGCTCAGAGAAATTCAGCGTGGAAGGCAACGGGCTGCCACCAACTTTATGGACTTCTTTAGTATATATGATTTTTACCAGATAGTGCGGGCAGCACTAACCAGATGAAGGGATGAATGCATGCTCAAGCCCTCGTATATGACTGGGGCTAACGGTTTGAATATTTTTTTTTTTTTAAATCAATATAATTTAGCTAAAACATATTTTTTAAAGAAAAACCATATGTCATACATGAATAAACCTTTACGATAATTGAGAGCTTATGAAGTTATAATTATTTTGGAATGATATATTTGATAGTTTTTGAGAAAGGTGTTATTACAATAACATGGAGAGTATAGGCAAATTATTCACTTCCTCCAGGTACCATTAAAATCTCTGGTAAGTGAGGGGCTAGGATTGGACGCGGGGTTTCTATATATCAACAAAGCAAGACTTCCTTACTCGACAAATGTACCATCAAATAACGCGCGAGTAACGTCAAATTGAATTTCCTTTCTAGTTTAGTTGATTGTGAATAATTAAGGTTAGATTATTTGAAAATGGACTCGACGTTATTTCAAAAGCGTACTCGTTCCTGGACAAATAATAATCATTTAGGCATAAAACTTGTATAATCATCTAAACTACCCTGAGCTAGCGCTTTGTTGATCAACGCTTCTATCGCAACTCCTCTTGGGTAATCTAGGTAGCCAATCATTCAACACTCGGTGATGATGTCACGTGACCGGAAGCCACGCCCACCTCTTCAGGGTCCGTCACGTGACTCAAGGGTGGTGCGGGGTTTTTTTTTAATATTATTTATTCGTCAGTAAAATGGAGGGGAAGTAATTATGAGTTAGAGGAGGGTTGGAAACTAAGGGGTGCTGCAGGAAACAGTAGTGGGCGTAGAGGGTTGTTGGGGAGTAAAGGGTGAGAGGGTTGGTTCACTTCGGCGAACTGCTTTCAGTTGATTTAGTTAGGTGCCCTGTCATGGTACACTCGCCATCAAAAAACTAGGCCCGATTAGTGTACAGTCTGTGAAGTAGGTTTGTTTCATGTGCTGGCGTTCAGTTGACGCGTTTGACTTTGAGCCTTATAGATGTTTAGATCATCCGTCCTGGAATTAAATAGGGGACTGTATTGTTTCCATGTTGTGTTCTCTCGTCCTCTTTCCAGTCGAATGCTTTTATGGTTATTTAAAACTCTATTATCCTATGGGTTATATAAAGTGTCAAATTTGTATCCTATACTGAACTAATCAAAAACGTTTGTATTGCCTGTATTTCAACGCATTAAAGATTTAACGTTAAATATCCCCACCCCACCCCACCCTCTCCTCTATCGCTCTGCAGAGACGCGACAACGAAGAAGCTGCAAGTGAGTTTTTGGCTTTAAGATTTTAACCACTCCGTTCCAATTTCAACGTTTCTTCCCTATTCTAACGCACTCGTGCTTTCTCATTAGTCTTATTGTCACTATCTCTTTACTTTCTCTCGACACCTCGAAGAGAGAAATATTGTGATCGTCAAAAAATTTGAATTTGATATTTTAATAAATATCGACGTTTCATGACCCTTTGAAACAAACAAACAAAAAGTTGTTTTCGCAATGCCGTTTCCTTGTACCTCGGGTTGGAGCCTAAACTATTTACAGATATAACTTGGTATCTGGGTGTTCATAGGTCCTCCCCCGAGCCGTTTTTGAAATTAGATTGCCAACCATAAATTTAAGGGTAGTTTACTGAGGAGAAAAGAGAAGATAAAAAATTGATTTTCTTGAAACACGCTCTAATGATTGTGATTAAATGTTATATCTAGACACTATTTTTTATTATCGTAGGAGTTTTTAGTAAATGTATAGTTTAATAAAAAAAAAGTGAGAGAATGTCTGTGTGGTGCACCGGAACATTTATTTCTTATCGTCATTATTTTTAAAGCTTTATGTACATATAGCGAGAGAGCTAATGGCCGCTTTTTTTGTCAGCGTATCTTTAAAACACAGAAATGATAAAGAGTAAATTTGTTCATCTTAATGTTTTCCCACTTTGCCTCCAAGCAAATGGAGATACATTTCCTTTATAGTCTTATCTTCCTCATCCCACCCTAATTAGTGTATAGATGCAGTCAACCCGGATACACAAAACTCATATTAAGATTGTACTAACCACTAATAACCATCGAACTGGCAATGGAGAGTTTTAATACAAAATATAAGTTGAACTGAGTCTATATTTGTCTTAATTTTTTTTACAGGTATTTACATAATTTTTATTACGTGTGGTAATTGAAATAAAATCAATTTGCTTTAAATTGTTAACAGATGAAATGAAACTTTCTATTGTATTAGTAACGTACGGGAATATCAATATTTTATTAATATTTCTATAAAATATGCCTTGTCCATCACGGGTTTTAGAGAGGATATAATTTGCAAACCCTTTGAATATCAACAAGCAAGACTGGGAATCCATGTGGGGTGTACTAATGGCGGCTTTTCATACATGATTTTCCACTTTACCTAAACAAAAATGCGGGTACACCTAATATAAATTCAACCTGTCTCATAACACATTAGAGTAATAGATACATATGAGTACAGTCCAAACGCGTAGTGAGAAGTGGGGACAAAACAAAAAGAACGAATTAGGCAACAAAAATTAATTCAATTAAAAATTGATGGCAGTAGAATTATATATATAAAGATTGGTGCAATGATTTTAAATGTATTTGGTATTTATTTAAATGGATACTAATATTAATAATGACTCAATTTGTGGAAAGATTGTCCAGTACTAACTTACAGTTGCTCAGGGGAAGCTCGAATGTACTAATCGCATATCCTTTCAATGTCCCGATGAGATGAGATGACGCTGATAGTGAGTATGAGGGTGTGGAACCAGTAGAAACACTTAAACCTAACTTAGCCTAACCAACCAAACTCTGGTGACCGTTGCGGTAATTTCCCTTTCGGGAAAGTACCTAAAATATCAGCCGGGAATCGAACCAGGGAGCCCTAGGCTCGTAACCAGGTTCACTGACCACTACATAATGGGGTCGGTTATTTAAATTGATTAAAACTACTCACTCTAAGGTTGACATAAAACAAGGACACACATAAAAAAACTCCATGGCGTAAACCCACAATCAAACTGTCTTCTGTTGGCGAAATTAGTGCCACTTCTGCAAATATAAGGGGTCATGTTGTCAGCACAGCAAACCCTGCGGCCGTTAATCTCAGTTTTCTATATCGGAGCCGCTACTGTTTCATTCAAATATCTCATCTCTCCTCATGAGACTGAGTTGACCACGTTACAGACCCACTGCTTCACAGAGATTCTGTAAGTGCCGGGGATCTAACCCAGGTCCTCTGGATCAGTAGTCAGGAACTCTGACCACTTGACCACAGAGGCGGGCAACATCAATATACACATACAGGCATTGAATCAAATATCCGCAATATTTTATTGAGCGCTTTTCATAAGTAGTCGCCTATTGTCAAGGGTAAATATTGGTTGGACGTGTGTTTAAACTCTTGCCATTAATAATCTAATTTTAATAGATGACTGTGACGATGGTTGAAGCCTGTAATACCCTAATCACCTGATTGATGGTATCCCCCACCTCCCTTCCTACCCCAGCCGGAAGTTGAAGAGTGGTGGCTAGGACCAACCCGCCCAAAGAGAAGCAAAGTGTTTTCAGGACACTGACGTTGCCTGTTTGTAACGTCACGCCAAGTCAAGCGAGGATTCTCCATATTCATTATCATTCATAATTATTAGCACCACGTCTTACTACCCGTTCGGGCTTTACGCACTTACGCTAATGTATAATGGTAGGGTGATTGTGAGATGAAATGGAGGACCTACAGTTTAACGTGCGATCCGAACCATGGTGGAGGCCTGGCATTCCCCACATTCACAAGATGTCTTGTCAGAGGTGAAGGAAGTGAGTGGTAAGCAGATAAATCTGTCCCGGGACCGAGGATTGAACCCCAGACCCCCAGCACAGAAGTCCGACACCTTAACTCTAGACCACCAGGTTACTCTCTTCCATATTAATGTTTTAATGTTTGTTTCGGTGACATTTGATTTGCTGAATTTTCAAGATGTAACATTGTAACAAAAACTACAAGCTCTTTAAATAATTTAAAAAATAGTCTTATATTGTCACAAAATTGTTTTTTAATCTTGTGTTAATTTTTTAGTAAACGTACTTTCTTTAAATCGTTTTTAGCTTAGGCTAATTGGTTTACTCATGAAAATGGCCTGTAAGAATCTTCCTGCCAGAATGTAAGTTAAAAAAAGTTCGTGGTAGCGTAATATATCTATCTAGAATAGTGAACAAGGAAAATATAACTTTGAAACGCAAGTCAATGTACAGAACTGTACAGTACATTCGAAAATAGTAGAGTGAGTGTAACAACTTGTCAGCGGAAGAGGGTGATGAACAAGAGTGAGCTGCTAATATTTCTCTCTCTTTCTTTCTATTTAGTGCATTGGCGTCTATGTGTGAAAGTGATTAAACTACTTAAAATTGCGTCAAAATTAAGATGCAACCCAATTCAGATTTACCGAGTAGGCAAAGTTGTTAAGAAGCGTAAAACCCGAACGAAAAATAAGTACTAAAAAAAAATCATAATAATAGATTTTTTATTATTTTCATAAAACAAATTATAACATCTACAACAAGCCACGTTGTGTAGTTGCTCAGTGCACCTAGCTACGAGCTTAGGGGTCCCGGGCTCGATTCCCGCTATCTAGAATAGTGAACAAGGAAAATATAACTTTGAAACGCAAGTCAATGTACAGAACTGTACAGTACATTCGAAAATAGTAGAGTGAGTGTAACAACTTGTCAGCGGAAGAGGGTGATGAACAAGAGTGAGCTGCTAATATTTCTCTCTCTCTCTTTCTATTTAGTGCATTGGCGTCTATGTGTGAAAGTGATTAAACTACTTAAAATTGCGTCAAAATTAAGATGCAACCCAATTCAGATTTACCGAGTAGGCAAAGTTGTTAAGAAGCGTAAAACCCGAACGAAAAATAAGTACTAAAAAAAAATCATAATAATAGATTTTTTATTATTTTCATAAAACAAATTATAACATCTACAACAAGCCACGTGGTGTAGTTGCTCAGTGCATCTAGCTACGAGCTTAGGGGTCCCGGGCTCGATTCCCGGTTGGTGCCTTGGATATTTTTAATAATAATTAACTATCATCACATCATCTGATTGTGGGTACGAGGTGTTAGACACCCTCCATGGTGTACTCTGGTCAGCGCTCTTGTGACGCCATGTGTGTCTACACATAAGGTGAACGAACCTAGATGTTATATCCCTCCCGGTCACATATTCCATACGATAAAAAAAACTACGATCTAGATACTAGTGACTAATTAGTTTGAGAAAACGCAGCCCCTGTTTTGCAACCCTACGCGCAATCATCGTTGGTGGCGAGCACTATAGCTACATCAATTCACGTGGTTTCGTGAAGGGAGGGAAGGGAGGGTAAGGGAGTAATTAGCACCAGGGAGCAGTCAATGGTCTCGGGGCAAAGCTGAGTACAGCTACTCTACGTGTTTGTTAACAAATACACCCTCTCAACTTAATTAGTATGTAGCACCATAAAGAGACTTGCGTTAGGGGGGTGAAGGCTTGCACTAGATTGTGTGTGTGGCTATATGTATATATATATATATAAAACCTGCTTTGGAGGTTATATTATATATATATGCCCTGGAGGTAATTAATGTTAAATTGAGTTTCGGGCTTGTAAATTGCATACAATCATCTGTTCCCGACAAAAACCCGAAAAGCAGGTGGGGGATGACGAGGGGGTCGAAGGAGGGTATCCCATTAAGATGTCTGGTGACGCGGAAATCGCCCAAGGTTTTCCTTAAATCTATTTTTTTATCTACCTCTTGATCCTTTGTCGAAACGTTCATATGACGTCACAGCTTAAGCTTACATAAAGCTAATTAAAATCTCACTCACGGAAAATGTTACTCGCCTCATTTCTACGCTGTGTATGCCGTTCTGCGTGTCTACTTTTGTTTCTCCGCCCCACCCCTCCCTCCTTTCAACCCTTGTTTGTAAACTGATATTGCGTATTCATATAGTGTACACACTTCTAAGGGCGCCCCCCCCCCCTCCGACACACACCCATATGTGCATACAAACACATCTTCTTTATTTTTATTTTGACGATTTACGTCGCGTTTTTGTGTGTTAAAATGTTTAAAAGAACAGTGGGTGAAATATTACGTGTACGTTAAAAAACTTACTCATGCACTGAAGTTGCTAAGTTGTACGGTGTTGACTTAAGGGGGCCGCCTATAGGTAAAGGCGCGTTCTCACGAGTAACTAATAATAATCACGATTGTCTTTGGAACCATCGTTTGCATTATTATAAAAATAAATATTCGCGGGAAAATGCTTTGAGATGTATAATAAAAGAAATGGACATTTCTGACGTAAAAAACAAAATTAAGATAATTAGAACTATGTACAAAAAAGAACATTTATTGGTGTGCAAATAAAAAAAAAATATTGGGAATGGAGGAATTATATGTCCCCAAACTGTTTTGGTATAAAAGAGCAGATACATTTCTGAATGGTGTTACAAATACAAGAAATACGTCATCAAATTTAGTAAATACACTTTATTTTTTAAAGTAACTTTACATTAACTTGTAATAATAATTATTTATCATCATCCTGTTGCCACGGAACAGCACCTTCTCCCGAAAAATATTCTGCGTATATTCATTGCGCACAGTCGACGCTGATCTGGTGTAGTTACGACCCCCTAAATTAACTTGCAAATTAACTAAACCATTAACTTGAGTATTCTGTGTTCTCCAAGAACCGAGTATTCTGTGTTCTCAAGAACCTGGTATAGTGCACCGCGTATTAATATCTTCAGTATCAAAGGAGCCTGCAGGTGTATATCCTTCACTCGAACTCATTTTTAACCAGTTATGTAATGCTAATGCTGCTTTGACAATTTTGTCCACTGAAGTAAAACTGTTATAGTTCGTTCGAAAACTCTGAATCTAGAAACCAAAATTCTGAATGCATTTTCAACTATGCGGCGAGCTCTTGACAAGCGTTAGTTGAAAATTTTTTAGTTTTTTCGATAAATTAGTACTTCTCTCGAATGGTTTTAAAATGTTTGTTCCTAAGGGAAAAGCATCATCAGCTCTCTCTCTCTCTCTCTCTCTCTCTCTCTCTCTCTCTACATACATATATATATATATATATAATTTACATTTCAACTCAATGGTGTCAGATCGCAATTTAGCCATAAAGAACAAGTGGCCAGCGTCTGTTGACAAAGATAGTACCAATTCCGGTGGATATAGGGTATCATGTCGTCAGCACAATTAACTATCCGGCCGTTAATCTCAGTTTTCTATATCGAGCCACTACGTTTTCTATCCAGTAGTCTTCATCTGTACTCACGAAGCTGAGTTGACCCCGTTTAAAAACACGCTGTTTCACATAAAGTCTGTAAGCGCTGGGGATTGAACCAGGGACCATTGTATCTATAACTACAAACTCTTACCACAATACCACAGAGGCAGTCTATTTACTCACTTAAATGCTCATTAAAGATGTTTAAGGAGACAGGTGTGATTTTATTTATATATACAAATTCTTTTTTGAACAGTGATTAAAATAACTTGACTAACAAGATAACATCACTGAATCCTACGATTAATTTCAAGTTTCTCACTGCGTACATTCTAAATTCTTTTGGTTATTTACTGGTGCAATTTAAACTAAATCACTAATGAGAAATGTTACTGCTTTAAGTGTGCTTCCAAGGAGGAAGACATTCCTAAAGCGACGAGGACTGGTGTGTGCGAATGACGTCACTCTATTACTCGCTGCTCTGTGGCGACTGTCATTTTGTTGGTCCATTAACCTCGAGCTCCCTCTCGAAAATAATTTTTACAATATACTTATTACTACTAGACTAAGCATCGAATCTACAGCCAGCAGGACCAGCAATTTACTCTTACCCGTGACACTTTTTGCCTTTAATTACGTAACAGTGTGTAACATTCGTAGTTCACGTTCGTTGATGATGATATTCTGTGGTGGGTAGAATGTAAATAAGATTAAATTTCTAGTTTAAAAATTACATTAATAACCAATGAAATATCTTAAGAAATATAAAGAAATACAAAATGTATTCTATAGATTATTTAGCAATAAAATGTATAAATCCTACTTCAGTGGTCGAATGGTGTAAGGTGTCACTCTCACAAATAAACTGGACTGACGATGACTAGGAGATTAGGGGCTCGAATCCTGGTTGGATGTACAGAGTGTGTTTTTTTCTAAATGATTTTCCACTCTTCCAAAATAAAAATCCGGGTAAACATATCAATTCAACCCTCCTATTCCCTTACACATTAGTGTAATTAGTGCATAAACGTATAACCCGAACAGATAGTAAGACGTAGTGACAAAAAAAAAGTCTCTAAAGTTTGTGAAAAATAGAAGCTAGTAAATTCTGTAAAGGATCTGCTTATATAATTTGAGCTATTTACATTGTTTGCAAAGGCTCTGGTGCCTCAAGTGACGTCACGTTTACAAAAATAATATGTTGGTTGCAGCTTGCGCAAGGACAGTGGCTAGGAATGCTCAGTCTAAGAATGATAAGTATATTATTTGTTCCTGCATGATAATGCGCGTAGTTATATGTGGGTGTATCCCGCACTAAGTCTAACTTTATATCCAACTTTAGTTCCAACCCATGTGTCAGCCAAAAAAGAACTCTAGTCTTTAAAGGATTTAGTCTTCGTGACTAAGCCTAATGAAGAGCTTAACTTGAAATATGTGCACCCCTTTCTCTTTTTGCTTTATATAAAGATTAAGCTCCAGATATCGGACGCTTGCTCCTATTTTTGTCGTGAAGAATATTTATATTATATTAATTTAGCACCACGTCTTACTACCCGTTCGGGCTATACGCTTTAAGTACTAATTTCGCTAATGGATTAGGAATTGGGAAGGCTGAATTAGAGGAAGTGAACCCGCATTTGCGTGGAGGGAGAGTGGAAAACCATTTAGGAAAAACCACCCCAGTTCACCCGACCGAGATTCGAACCTCGATCTCCCCGTCCTCAGCAGTCGAGCTCAACACGACAAGCGCGTTAGCCTACTACGCCACCGAGGCGGGTGTGAAGAATATTGTTTAAGGAGTCGTTAAAATATTATATTTGAAGGCAAGGTTTCTCTTAAGACTTATATACTGTTAAAAATATGTTGGTCGGTTTCTTTAACGTTAAAAAAAAATTATGTTTTTATATTTTCTTTTTGAAATGCATATACTTTTTTTAAATAATTAATCGAAAAGCTAATTATGAGGAAGTTAATTTTATTAAATTCTTCTGAATTAGTTGTATTAACCAGCCTCATTGTACCAGAATGAGTTTCAAACGTTCACAGATAGTCCAGTTTACTATCAAATATAATATAAATATCTAACAACCTACTTGCGATCTAGGGGTAAGGTGTCAAACTTCTGTGCTGGCGGCCGGGGTTCAATCCTCGGTCCCAGCACAAATTTATCTGATTGCCAAACCCTTCCTTCACCTCTGACAAGACATCTTGTGAATGTGGGGAATGCCAGGCCTCCACCGTGGTTCGGATTCCACGTTAAACTGTGGGTCCTTCATTTCATCTCACAATCACCCTACCATTACACATTAGCGTAAGTGCGTATAACCCGAACGGGTAGTAAGACGCGGTGCTAATAATAATAATATAATAATAATAATAATAATAATAATAATAACAACCTACTTGTCTTTTGTGTGTGGCAGTTTGACCCATCACGGTTCACTGTCACCAAAACTATATCAAATTAGAACGTTTAACATTCGACTGCCTCCTTTTTGGTAGCTTCTCGTTTTACATTCCTGAGATAACTTATGGCAATACCAAGAGTAACGTGGTAATTAGTAAATTAAAATAAATTAAATATTTGAGACAAAATATCACCTTGTCCACAAATTGAGTGCAAAAACAGACGAAATCTTCACCTAAGCAAGGTGACCTGGTGGTCTAGGGGTAAGGTGGTCCGGGGTTCAATCCTCGGTCCCGGCACAGATTTATCTGATTGCCAAACACTTCCTTCACCTCTGAAAAGACGTGTATTAATCACAACTTGTGAATGTGGGGAATGCCAGGCCTCTACCGTGGTTCGGATCCCACGTTAAACTGTAGGTCCTCCATTTCATCTCACAATCACCCTACAATTACACATTAGCGGAGGCGCTTATAACCCGAACGTATAGTAAGACGCGGTGCTAATAATAATAATAATAATAATAATAATTCACCTAAGCACGATCATAAAATAAGATAAACGAACTAATAAAGCATAACAATTCACCAAAGATCATATATAATAAAAATAGGCTATATATGTCACCAGAATGTGTTTATTTTAATAATTGTTAGGTCGCTGATAAGTGCCAGGCTATCGTTCGATTTTTAGATTTTTCACAATTTAATGATCCCTTTAGGGAATCTTTATTTTGATTGTTATTTTAATTATAATTGCTGCCCAAAATAAATTTCTATCATATTGAGAGAAAAAATCTATTAGTCATTTCCCTTTCCTACACCACCCCTATTCTTTTTCAGTTCCCATATTCACATTTTGAAATTTTAATATTTAGTTTATGATCTTATATGGTTTATTTATGTGCTTACCAAATTTCTATATCAATTGTATTAATTTAGAGCTATTCCATTTTCCGGGCTTCAATTTTGAAATTAGGAATGTTCATATTTCATTCGGCTTTCTGAGAAAATTTATTGACTTACATTTTGAACTTCCATTTAATATCACACAAATAATGTTTTTACATTAGCTTTAGGAATCCGGAAGATACCCTTCTTCTCCATTTATTGCTTCTTCATTTTGAAATTTAAGGATCAGACCTTATTAGTTATTTGGAGGGGTTTATTATTACGGGCTGACAAGTTTCAATCTTCTACCACACTGAAAAATAATTTATTATTTTAGTTTTGAGAATTTTGAAACCCTTTTTTCACCAACCCCCTTTCTACATAGTAAATATTTAACAATTTATTTTACTATTGAAGTAATCCCTTTATATTCCTGGCTAATTTTAATTTTCTACCTCACCCTAAAGGTTTTTTTTTACCAACCCTCCCTTTTCCTCCTTCCTTATTTTTTCAATTTAGAATCTTCTGTGGTCTTTATTTATTCTTGTCAAGTTTAAGTTTTCTACCACATTGAAACGTAGTCGTTTCTATTAATTTTTGAAATCGTAACTCCTCTTGCCCTCATCTGAACAATTCTTTCTTAATTTTTACTTTCTCGCTGTCTTACAGGTATAGAAAGTATTGTGATCGTAAAAAAAAATCAATCTCAAGATTTTGATGAATCTTGACGTTTCATGACCCCCCGAATCCAAAAAAGTTGTTTTTGACTTTCTGTCTGTACCTCCAACTAGAGTCTAAACTATTTTACCGATTGAGCTAAAACTTGGTATCTAGGGTTTTAATATGGTTGCCCCAAAGGGTTTTTGGAATTGGATATCTAACCATAAAATTAAGGGTAGTTTACCGAAAGGCAAAAAGAGAAAAAGTCGTTTTTCTCAAAATCGGCTCTAACGATTTTGATTAAATTTCATTTCTAAACATTTATAAATATTCTAAACAAAATAGCTTCTTTCAATATTTCGATAAAATGACTTTAAGGGCACCGGTCTGATGCGTAAATTTTCTTTTTTTATATAATATCTCCTAAACTATTTGAGAGATGAAATTACTTATCTTTACAAATATGTGGGTCTCCTTATAATAATAATTATACTATTTATAAGAAGCATATTTTTATAAACCAATAACTTTCAAGCTATACCTAAATATATATTTTTTAACTTTTCGAAAAGAAAAGGTAAAAGTATTGAGACCGTAAAAAAAAAAATCTAACTTGTAATGTTGATGGATGTCGACGTCTCAAGACCCCCCAAACCCTAAAAAGTGGTCTTTGCAATTACGTCTGTCTGTGTGTCTGTTTAAACTTAAAATTAAAAGTAGTTTAAGAAAGGACGAAAAAAAGAGAAAAAACCTCTTTTCTCAAAATAGGCTTTAATGATTTTAATTAAAATTCGTATATAGGTGTTGATTAAGATTATAAATAAACTGGCTATTTTCATTTTACCATGAAAATGAATTTTAGGGTACTTTACAGAAGCATAAACTTCCGTATGCTCGCAACTATTTGAAAAGTAAGTCTCTAAAAGCTTATGTTGTTTTACCTTAAACCTCTTGGGAGAATTTTGTACAACAATGATCGATATCAATTTTAGACTCAATAGTCAATAATTTACATTTTTAATTGGTCAAAATTTATAAATGAGGAATTTAATAGCAATGCGATGGCATGAAAATTTGCAACACCTAGTAAAATGTATAAAATTTTAACCGGAAGTTGAAATTTTAATACGAATTGTCGACCCTTGTGTATTCCAACATTGATCTTTTTTTATCGGCCCAAACATACAAATGAAGACATTAATTCTTTAAAAACAAAGTTATAAAATTTAAAACCGGGACTAAAAAAAAGTTTTACATAAGTATAGTGCAATTTATGCTTGGGTTTGCTAGTGTATATTATTTCGTGACACATATATTACGAGTTTTGACTAGATATCTCCATTTTCAAACAATAGAGCGAGAAAGTCCGTGTGGAGTTCCACACCATTTATTTTAATTATAAAATAAATATGGTTATCTGGAGTTGTCCTTATACCCTGCCTATCGAATTTAAGTTTTCTACCATACCTAAAAGTGTGTTTTTCTATTTCTATACAGCCCCTCTCCCTTCCTCCATTTCCCAAAGTTCCATTTAAAGTTTAACATTTTCAGCTCTTAATAAAATTGGATTTTTTTATCTGCTTGCCGAATTTCAATTCTCTACGCCGTAGGTAAATAGTTGTTTACTTGATATTTTGAACCCCACTCCAACCCCCTTTAATAAATTTCAAACGTTAAATTGGGTTGGTTATCTGGAGTTGTCTCTCAACCTGTCTGTAAATTCTAATTTTCTACCTTATTTAAAAACTCTTTTTGTTTAATAATAGGATCCCCATCCTCCATTTTCCTAGCCCTAATTTGTATTTTCCAAATTTTAGATTGTTCTGGTTATATGAGGTAGTCCCGATACCTTCCTGGCAAGCTAAATATCAAGCTTACAGGTCCTTTAGGGGATGAAATTTTAAAATACTTAAAAAAAACCTCACCCAATTCTAGAATGGAACCTTTATTTTAAATTTCAAGGCTTTATGTCCGCTGGCTCAAACGATATATCAGCGAATAACAACTTTTTCTCTTCGTTTAAAAAGTTTATCATCTAACACTGTTATACTCATGAGAGATATTCAACAACTGTTGGTATCACCGTGTGAAGAAAATACAGAGCTCTATGTTTCTACTGGAGCAATATTTATTTATTTCGCAAGATAAGCTGTAGCACTCGCCGAACTCCCTTCAAGATTTAAACGCAACCTGCCATACGACACTGTCACAAAGGTAGCCTATTAAAACATCTCACGGCGTTATCTTGTTTTTATTACCAATTTAATCTATTCACTATAATAGGACAGGACTAAGAGTTTGAACTTTAAGATAGCTCTTCCTTATTGGTATTAACATCGGATGGGGAGCTCTTTTGTCTAGATAAGATAACCACAGTGTACCTGTTTGAGGTTTTTATATATGACCATGTGATCAGTATTATATTGTTATTGTTATTAGCACCGCGTCTTACTACCCGTTCGGGTTATACGCACTTACGCTAATGTGTAATGGTAAGGTGATTGTGAGATGAAATGGAGGACCTACAGTTTAACGTGGGATCCGAACCAAGGTGGAGGCCTGGCATTCCCACATTCACAAGATGTCTTGTCAGAGGTGAAGGAAGGGTTTGGTAATCAGATAAATTTGTGTCGGGACCGAGGATTGAACCCCGGACCCAAGCACAGAAGTCCAACACCTTATCCCTAGATCCCTTAGTTGTCATCGATTTCACAGGTATCAAGGGAACAGATGAGGAAAGATTGTCACATTTGCAATTGCTCTAGTATCTTAATAATGTCTCCTGAGTTATTAGTCCACCACATTAGCCATGCAGCCATCCCTACCAGTGGAGATTTGGTATTCAAAGAGAAGTATTGGAAGAAAAGTATCGGCAATTGTAGGAATCATTATTGAAAGAATAAAAAGGAAACATTATTCGTATATCATAGTTTTTTGTATTTTTAATGTAATAAATGTTGATGTTTCTACAATATATTCTTAGAATATGAGTACTTATCTAGTAAACATAAACTAAAACTTTTTATTTGCGATAGAATTTCTTACCATGCCGTATATTATACTGAAAGGGAAAGAGGAACCTAGGAAGAAGGAGGATTCAAATAGTGGATGACTTTAAGGAAAGAAGAGAATTCTGGGAGCTGAAGGAGGAGGAAGAGGACAGGGTGCATTGGAGGTCTAAGTTCACTGACAAAAGGAATGGACCTGTCGTGAGACAGAACACATAGTAATAAATATTATACTGGTGTATGTACCCAGTGATATCCGGGGCAACCACGTAATTCATTGCGCGGTTACCCCTGGCAACGTTTTTCTCTACTTCAAACAGAGAGGGAAAAAAACTTCTTTTTTTTTTCTTCCGACTCAATTTTTAGATAATTCAATAAAAAAGTTACCAGCTTATGTTGCGGGGTTCGATCCTGGTTTTATATATATTGAGGGTAGTTTTTCCTAGGTGGTTTTCCACAATCCTTACAAGCAGATACGAGTACACTTCCTCTAAATTCAACTCTCGTAATCCCTAACACATTAATGTAATTAGTAAATAAGGCGCATAACCCTAGCGGATAATAAGAGGTGGTGCTTAAAAACGTTTGAACGAAAATAAAACCATTTTACAGATGAGTCCACGAAGTGAGGCCAACTGGATGGGTCACATTATGAGAAGAAAATAATGTATTATTGTGTGACGTCATAGAAGGCAAGATGGGAGGGAGAAGGTGACCAGGAATATGACAAATTGCCTTAAATAATGAGAGAATATGAAGTTTCAGGATCTAAAGAGGAAAGCTGCTGATGGGACATGCTGGAAGACTCAATTTGTAGAAGGCAATGGACCTGTCGAAAGAGAGAACACATCCTAATAATAATAATAATAATAATAATCGAAAGTAAAATATCGATACCTCTCCCTCTTAGAAATATAAAAATAAGGTTGTTTTTTTGTCTCACCTTAGAGAATTAGTGTCCTTCCAATAAACAATTTATAACCGTATTTTATTTATATGCTAAACAGTGATAACATAAAAAAAAATATTTTCTTCGGTGCCTTTCATCCCTTTGTTAGTTAACACGCCCGGCGGGGAGTAAAGAAGAAACTAACAGGACGTATGATTTCATAAACCAGCTATTTGGTCTGGAAACGAAGCGGAAACCTCAGAAATAAATGGTCCCTGAAAACTTAAATCGAAGAAGAGGAGTGAGTATTCCTCATTTTGAATCAAATATACGGAGGGAGGGCCTTCACTAGCGCGTGTAATATCTGCTCGTGAAAATAACGCGTGGTAAACCCGCGGGGCAATCGTGTTCTTCATCTCTAATTCTTTTTCACGGATGAACTAGACTAGGATTCATCAAGTATCTATTAACAGACATTAGTGACTCAATATATATGTATCGTCTGCATCGGTGGACACGCAGACTTCATGGCAGGCTAATCTTGTCGGGTTTTTTTTTTCGGTTATGGAGAGCTCATGATTCGAATGTACCGAGTAGATTTTATTTTATAAATTGTTTTCCACTCTACTTTCAAGTTATTGCGAAAGTAAATTTTATTTAAATTATAACGTTATCATCTCTAACGTATAAGTGTAATTAAAATATATATATTCTGGACGGGTAGTCAGACAATTAAATAAATATATAGTCTAATAGTTTATTACTACCCGTTAGTGTTTATATATCCCAGCTATAACGCTTATACAATAAACTCAAGTCAATTAAGGTAGGGGGCCCATCTATCGTCCCCCACTTGTTTTCTGCTAACTATTATTTGATCTTTAGAGTTTAAGATCTGAAACTAATGCAATTAGAAAGTTTAAACATTTTATTATATGGTTCACTTGGTGAAACATGAAACAACTGAACCAAAAAAATGGGTAAAGCATAAATTCACAAAAATGAACATTCCGATTATTCCAAAAAGTGGCCCTAATTCCGTCCCCTCTGTTTCATTTTAAATTATGCACAGATAACATGTAAAAACAAGTCAGAGACACAAAGAATATTAAGAAATGCTAAATTAATAATTTACTGAAAAAAAAAATATAAAAATACAAAGGGAAGAGTAAAATTATCAAAAGCATTTGCCTTCTATTACAAAATAATATCTGCTTTCGAAAAATAGCTTATCATCTTATTATCTTATTAGATAATCAATCACACATCCAACCAGCTGTCGCAGATAAAATGTTTCTTTATTTCACAAGAAGTGCACAACTCGTGGCACCATTGGTAGCACTTCCCGCATGAGATCCATTTCTCGCCGCATTTGTCACCAGAAAATGGTTTCCCACAAAATTGACAATCGACATCGTTATCACTATCCTCATTATCTGTTGACACATAAATCACTTCGGTCTCATCATAAGAAGAACTTTCACTTGAAGTATCAAGGAATGGCTTCCTTCGCTTCTGTTGGAGAGCAGACTTCTTTTTCAGAGTATCTGACGTGGAGGGTTGGGAATTTGACGAGGAAGCTTTGTAGACTGATGATAGTTTTCCTGATGACGAAGTTGCGGTGGTGGTCTTGGATCTTTTAAGAGCTGAAGAGGATATTTTTGAGAATTCCTCGGTTATTTTAGGATCCAATGTCTTAGTCAAAGAGTGGGAAGAGGAAGCAAGTGGAAGCTTCTTTCGATAACTCTTTGGTGGTTGTTCTTCAACATTTTCTGATTTGCGTTTTTTCTTTGTAGCCTCCTGAACTTTTTCTTTGTGTGGGGTTCCTGTCACTAGAAACGCTTCGCCGCGCCTGTTTGAGGTTGAAGGCAGAATTGCTGGAACTTCCCTAATGTCCTTTGGAGAGATTTTCTGGGATGAAGAGCATCCACATGTTAAAGGAAAAGCTGGTGTTGATCTTCAGGTATTGGCAAAGACAATCCAAGTGTTAAAGGACCAAACGATGTATCGTCCTGTGTCATCGGAGCTCTAGATGTTGAAGGATGCTCTGAACGAGCACTCTGATTCCCAGTTGACTGAACAACAAAGTCGGTTTCACGGAAAATATCTGGATTGAAAGGATAGAGGCCTGTCTTCCTGAATCCGTTGATTGCTGTTTCCAGTGTTGCAGCTTGCATATAGCCTTTCCTAAACAGTGAAGCAACCTGAAGCTTTCTGACAATACGGTTCGGATTATTTGAGAGCGAATTCTCAACAGATTTTGCATAGTATGTCTTAAGAGGAAACATGAAAGACACATCCATGGGTTGCATCTTGGCTGTAGAGTGTGGAGGCAGGCAAAAAATTGAGACGCCAGTTTCTCGGGCTCTCTCAATCAGATGGATGTTGCGAGTGTGTGAATAGTGACCATCTAAGACAAGAACAATAGGGTTTTCTTTAGTTGGCCTCACTTTGACAATAAAATGTTCCAGCCACCTGGAAAAAAGGGGGCCACTGATCCACCCACTTTCAGAGACACCACCTATCGGACCAGGAGGTGCTCCATCTACCAGTTCCACCTGCCACTGCTTCTGAGGAAAGATTAACATGGAGGGAACGAACTGCCCTGCTGCAGACATGCAGCAGACTGCAGTGATGGTTGCTCCTCGTTCTGCAGAAGCCAGCTTGTGTACTTCTTTTTTCCCTTTGGCTGTTATTATTTTAGTCGCTTTATGCTGTGCAACAGAAATGCCCATCTCATCAACATTAAATATTCTAGAAGGATCAGAATTAACCTTCTCTAGCTCCTGTTTGTATATGGAAAAAAACTTCTGAACATTTTCACGTGTGAATCCTTGGATTCTAGCAAGCGATAGATTTTGTGGTTTTCTAACAGAAAGATGTGGGTGTCTTTTCAAGAAAAGACGCTGCCATTTACGGCCAGCCTGTCCTGTCTCTGTAGAAAAAGGGTGAGAAAGATTGTTCCTGATAGCTAACTGGAAAGCCATCCTCTTAAGATCTGCCAGAGTCATTCCATAATAACTCCTTTGCATTTCCATACAATAATCGACCAGCAATTTTTCAACCTCCTCAGTTAAAGTAGGATTTCTTCTATTTTCTTTTTCACACATTCTTCAGCTTGAACACCAGACTTTACATAGTCCTTCAAAGTTGCTCTTGGAATATTAAACGCTTTTACGGCAGTTTTGTATCCCATCTTTTTATCCCTTACAGCTTTTATGGCTTCTATCATAGATTCCTTGTTCCACTGCTTACGTTTCCCCATCTAGAAACACACCAATAAAAAATACTATACCAACTGAGAGAGTTCTAAATTTCGTCCCTGGGACGAAATTTGGGACTCACCTAGGGGACGAAATCAGGGCCAGTATACACAAACAATATGGCGACATAATTCTCAAAACACGCTTTGTTTCTTATCCTGTAGCCTAAGCATTGTAAAAATAGACATCATAGGCTATATATTACAGATATATAGTGATTTATTTACATACCTTAGTAAGAGATATGGCCTTGGAAATGTGGACAAAATAATTACTCGAACATTTACAAAAAATGGAAATAAAAATAACTCACGCAAAAACAAACACAGAGCCACAAGTTCATTACAGACTCGCTAATGCGTCATTGGCGAGGTTTAACACTGGCTTCCGCCATGCTGCAGAACTTACCAGACGAGAAACCCAGGGGGATGGAATTAGGCGCGGGGACGAATAACGGGCCCTTTACCTTATATTAGTGAATTTGATTAATTAATTGTTTAAACCCGCTTTGGTGGCCACATGGTCCAAACCTATCACTCTTCCAATACCCTGAACTGCCGATGATGATGTTTGAAACCCGATCCGGCGTAGGCCTACTTAGGGTGGTTTTCCCTAAATGGTTTCCCACTCTCTCTCCACGAAAATGTTGGTTCATTTAATCTGAATTCAACTTTCCTCGTCCGTAGCACACTAGTGTAAACTAGTAAATATGTGTATGACCTGAACAGGTGCTAAAAAAAAGATGTATTATATAAAATGTTAAATTAGATTTTTAAGCTAACATATTAAAATGTTGCTGATTATTTAAAAAACATATTTGAATCTCAGACGTTGATATGGTAAACTAGGAATTAGATACTTTATTATTATAGACGTTAAATTTATAAAAACTGGAGTAGCTATAGATAAGGCCATAGCCAACCAATAATTTCACGGGGGGGGTGGGGTGGGGGGGTTTGGTGAGCACATCCTCTTAATTTCTGGAGCCTAAAAAAATTGTATATATTAAACACCTCTAGAAGCTATTTAACGTGCTTTTTTAATGGTAATACAGCCCCCTAATTTGTACTTGTACCTTAATTTTGATATTGTTTGAACCATATATATTTTGTTTATAAAATTTTGGGGGAGGGAGCGCTGACCCCTCCCCCCTTCCCCCCGACTACGGACTTGGTTATAGATATGATCTTGAAGCTGAAATAATTCAGCGGTGTTTTAGGCTTTTTAGACTACATCGTTCCGTGAGCTGATCACTTTGTAAACACCTCATAATTGTCAAACTAGTCTGAATTACTGTAAATGACCAACTAAAACACATTTTAAAACAGCCCCTCTAAAGAGGATGTATGTAGTGTTTTATAGTTGACCCCATTTCTTTTAAACTTTTGTGCCTCGAATCAAATACGTCAACGTCGGCTAAAGTGTGTGGCGAGTCTAAACGGTGTAAATCACCCTCCTCCTCCTCCTGCTTCTGCGGATGATGGAAAAAGGGAATTTAAACCAGGTTTATCCGCATTGACCGAAATAAGAGAATATGCTGTTTTTATCACCGCGTCTTACCGCCAGTCCGACGGGTTATACGCGCATGCATTAATTAGGCTAAATTGTTTAAGGATGAGGAAGATTTAACTAAAAGTAAGTCTATCCGTACTTGCGTGGAGAGAGAGTGTAAAAACCTTTAGGGAAAAACCACCCTCAATACACCTGATAGTGGTTTTCCCCTAAACGGTTTCCCACTCTTCTTCCAGGCAAATGCGGGTAGATCACCTCTAAAATGCTTTCTTCTTCATCCCTACCCCATTAGAGTAGTTATATAGGCCCATCCGTACAACCTGAAGAGGTAGTAGAATGCGGTAATTTAAAAAAAAAATCGCCTTAATGCATCTGATATAAATAGAACCTCGGCCTCCCAGGTCAAGAGTCCACTACACTATCCGTACATCCAAATCCTGCCAAAGAATAACTCTTTTGATGGCGGACGAGAGGTTAATTGAAATGAGCACTACCTTCCTAGTGAGTTCATACCCCATACATGGGTCGACCGACTTACACCAAGAAGTTGACCCGGAGCGATGTGGTATGAAGGGGGATAAGCAAGTGTTTCCTGGAAGATAATGAGTTTATCAATCAGCGTCATTACTCGGTTAGGTCTGTTGTGTCAGTGACGGGTTCGTGGTTTCAACTCCATTGTGTAACAGTAGTATTACGGTCATTAATGGCTCTAGCGGTATTTGGTCCCAGGGAATTGTGGGATTTCCTAGAGGTTCTTTGTTTGGTTTAAATCTCCCAAGTTTTTAAGTGATTAGATTTATTTCAACATTTAATTCTATTACTAATTTGTTTTTTATGAAACAACCTAAAAACTAGTTTTGGTCAAACGTATACACTATTGTTATTATTAATACTATAATACTAGTAGTTTTGTGAAAAGTGAGCTCGTTCACTATATTAAAAAAAGGTTAACTAAACACGTCATGTTAAGAATTGTCATGTTTCTTTTAGTTACTTCACTCTGAAGATCTATCTTTTTTATTTCAAGTTAAAATATCTCCTTGAATTGAAGTATGATTTTCCTCGGTGATCAATTTAAATGAACTAATTTATACTAAATTTAATAATACAAAATGTTTGAAAAAATTTAAATAAAATAAGGTCCCAGGTACTCAATCCATGCGTAGAATTATAAATTAAAATAACTTGAGATGAACTATTAAACAACAACAAATTTTGAGCATGCGCTTTATTTAAACAGTTAATCAGATCGAGAAAATTGTTACATACGTTGTTCATATCAGGTTTAAAGAATGTACCTGCCAGATTTAGATAAAATTGGTCCAAGCATTCGGCAGTTATGATACAAACAGTCGAAATGCTGAATGGTTAAGTTTAAGTATTGAAACAATTTATATATTCGAACCGCGTCGATGAAACGACAGACGAAACTAAAACGAAATAATTTCATCGATGTGGCCTAAGCCCAAAAATGGTATTTTATTTCAAACTCCGGCCGCGAAATATAAAAATAAAATAAATGTATTCCAGCCTGTATTGTTATTAATATTAGTTTTATGTCCTGCACAACTTTGCTTTATCACTTTTTATTTATATACTATTTAATATTTTTAACTAAGGTTCTTAATTGAGTCGATGCTTAACCCCCATTTTATTTTTTAAATAATTAGTAGTAGGTTACCTGGTGGTCTAGGGGTAAGGTGTCAGACTTCTATGCTGGCGGCCGGGGTTCAATCCTCGGTCCCGGCACAGATTTATCTGATTACCAAACCCTTCCTTCACCTCTGACAAGACATCTTGTGAATGTGGGGAATGCCAGGCCTCCACCGTGGTTCGGATTCCACGTTAAACTGTATGTCCTTCATTTCATCTCGCAATCACCCTACCATTACACATTAGCGTAAGTGCGTATAACCCGAATGGGTAGTAAGACGCGGTGCTAATAATAATAATAATAATAATAATAATAATAATTAATTAGTATTTAGTTATTTTTTCTTAAGTAATTATTTTTTACAAGTTTATATATATTATGTATGTTTCAATGTTGGTCTATAACAGGTCTTGTGACTGTTGAATATCAATTATAATAAAAGAAATTGAAATTGAAAATTTTACTTTAACATAAACAAATAAAATTCAGATTTCTGCACAGTAAATACTTTGTACAGCTTTATTTCTTTTGACTAAAATTGTTCATTGAAATTTTGAGAGGTAAGCGCTCGTATAGTAACGACCAAGACGTGCTTCGGTGGCCGCATGGTTTAAGACGCTACTCTCGCAGTAGACTAGACTGCCGATGACGGGGAGATCGAGGTTCGAATCTCGGTCTAGTGTACTGAAGGTGTTTTTTCCTAAATGGTTTTCGACTCTCCCTCTACGCAAATTCTGGTACATTTCTTATAAATAAAACCTCCCTCAGCCCCTAAAACTATCGGCGTAATTAGTACATAAGCGTATAAACCGAATGGGAGCAAGACGCGGTGCTGGAAAAAAAAATAACGACCAAAAATGTGTTGTTTTTTTAGATATTTACTTTAACTATAATGGCTGGCTCAGATGAGTAGTTAGAACGCCTGACTTTCAACTGTGAGGTGAGGTTTCGATACCGACACGTGATTGTGTTATTTCCTTTAAAAAATTTCCTCCACCTTACCCTGTTCCTTCAAGTCTTGTTTTAAAGATGGCCTATTGTATCAGGAACCAACATTAGAGGGCACTAATTTGTTTATTTGTTTCCACACACGCACCGTGGCACCAAAATAGTCACCTGTGACTTAGCTCAATCGAACTTATTGATATCTTTCTGACAGGGACGAGAATTTCTCGATTTGAATTCAGATATATTCCTTTCTCAAATGGATAGTGTGATTATTTTAAAAGACACGATTAGTTTTTTTTTTGTAGCGCCGCGTCTTACTACCCGTTCGAGTTGTACGTTTATTTACGATGGTTGTTTTAGGGATTAGGAAGGCTATATTCGTTCTGGCTTTACGCTTATATACCAATTATGATTATGGTGCTAAGTGATGTTGAAGGTTTTATTTATAGGACATGTACTCGCATTTGCGTGGAGGGAGGGTGGAAAACCATTTTGGTAAAACCACCCTCAGTACACCTGACCGAGATTCGAACCTTCATCTGCCCGTCATCGGCAGTCTGGTTTACTGCGAGAATAGCACCTTAGACCAGGCGGCCACCGAGGTGGGTCAGATTTAGTTGCTAATTAGACTAACTCATCAACAGTAGGAGGTGTTTAAAATACTTTTATTTTAATTCGAGAGGATTGGAGACGAAATTAAAAAAAAGTACATCCACTTTGTGTAAATCGTCTCTACCGTGACCATCAAGTGGGTGAGAGAAAGTATCGATTGTTAAAAAAAAAGGTGACCAGGCCAGTGGCGTACGTACGGTAAAGTACGTCAGAGGGTGAGGGATCTATTGGTTCTCCCCTCCCTCCCTAGAGCCACACACAAGGACCCGAGACCAGGTGACAGATGGGCACAGTTTTTCACACTCCATTAGACGTAAAAAAAAAAAGTTTTAGACCGGGCACCCAACTCCCTCCCTCAAACCTCCGCACCCCTGACCATCCTTTTATCCAGGAGTCCCAGAGACGAAAGCCCGCGGCTAGAAATAGTCCTACTTGAACGATACTGACGTCATTAGAGGGCCACGAACAGATTAGTTTAACGAGCATCCTTTTCCAGTTTCACTTTATATAAATGAACGCAAATGGAATGATACACTCAGATGGGGTTTTTTTTATTTTATTTTTTAACGTAAAGTTTTGTCGGAGTCGTACTCTAAATAATCCTTTCCCTGGCACTGTCCAAATTTACTTAGAGGCTTAACGAAAACGTTTTATTTTGGATGCGTTTGTAAAGAATATAAATTTGTAGTTTTCAGTGCTAACGATAATATGAAAAGTAAACTAA
Organism: Timema cristinae; assembly: GCA_039000515.1. NCBI lineage: Eukaryota > Metazoa > Arthropoda > Insecta > Phasmatodea > Timematidae > Timema > Timema cristinae. The sequence continues at coordinate 59,612,155 of JBCFYV010000935.1, forward strand.
AATTTTATTTTAAAAAAACATTAGATATTCATTAACTTTTAAAAAAATACATTTGTCTGACCTGAAAATGTTGATTTGGGTTTGTTTCATAATTCTAGTTCAAGTTTGAAAAAAGTGTACGTTTCTTTAATAATTTGAATATACCAGCTGTTGACAGTGATGTTTGTTGTTTCAGGTAACAGCTTGCTATGCGACTGTCTTGGATGTACCAACTGCTGACAGTGATGTTTGTTGTTTCAGGTAACAGCTTGCTTTGCGACTGTTGACTGTCTGGGATGTACCAGCTGTTGACAGTGATGTTTGTTGTTTCAGGTAACAGCTTGCTTTGCGACTGTTGACTGTCTGGGATGTACCAGCTGTTGACAGTGATGTTTGTTGTTTCAGGTAACAGCTTGCTGTGCGACTGTCTTGGATGTACCAGCTGCTGACAGTGATGTTTGTTGTTTCAGGTAACAGCTTGCTTTGCGACTGTTGACTGTCTGGGATGTACCAGCTGCTGACAGTGATGTTTGTTGTTTCAGGTAACAGCTTGCTTTGCGACTGTTGACTGTCTGGGATGTACCAACTGTTGACAGTGATGTTTGTTGTTTCAGGTAACAGCTTGCTGTGTGACTGTCTTGGATGTACCAGCTGTTGACAGTGATGTTTGTTGTTTCAGGTAACAGCTTGCTGTGTGACTGTCTTGGATGTACCAACTGCTGACAGTGATGTTTGTTGTTTCAGGTAACAGCTTGCTTTGCGACTGTTGACTGTCTTGGATGTACCAGCTGTTAACAGTGATGTTTGTTGTTTCAGGTAACAGCTTGCTTTGCGACTGTTGACTGTCTGGGATGTACCAACTGTTGACAGTGATGTTTGTTGTTTCAGGTAACAGCTTGCTGTGCGACTGTCTTGGATGTACCAGCTGCTGACAGTGATGTTTGTTGTTTCAGGTAACAGCTTGCTTTGCGACTGTTGACTGTCTGGGATGTACCAGCTGCTGACAGTGATGTTTGTTGTTTCAGGTAACAGCTTGCTGTGTGACTGTCGACTGTCTTGGATGTACCAACTGCTGACAGTGATGTTTGTTGTTTCAGGTAACAGCTTGCTGTGTGACTGTTGACTGTCTTGGATGTACCAGCTGTTGACAGTGATGTTTGTTGTTTCAGGTAACAGCTTGCTGTGTGACTGTCGACTGTCTTGGATGTACCAGTTGCGCAACGAGACCCCAAATGAGCAGGTCCGCAACACCTTGGACGAGCTGACGTGCATAGTGGAGGGAGAGCTCTACGTGAGTGGACAACCCCCCGTGGTGGACCCAACCGATACCACCCGCGACGAGATGGACTACGAGGGTGACGGTGATGTCTCAGTCACCAAGACGTCGTGGACCAGTGATGACGGCTCCTCCACGGCCCTCCCCGGCACCAGGAGACACCTGTTCGACATCCCTCAGGAGGATCTGCCGTGTTCCAGCAGCCTCAAGAGCAAGAGTCTCGACATCACTCACGATACGAGTCTCGGGTACAAGTTCGGTCAGGACCGGGGTTCGAGTCTTAACGAGGGGACGGCGGTCAGGGTGCGGGCGTTTTCGGCCGTCCTAGCGTTCTCCGGCGCCGCCGTCGCGTCGTTATTCGTGTGAGTTCCTTTTACGTCCCCGATGAAGGATTCTGTGGAGAAGAGAAAACTTTTTTTAAAAAATATTATCGTTTTGTGTTGTGACTGACTCCTGTCGCGAGCGTTAGAAACTTCGAGAGAATAAATTAATGGAACAGGTTGATGCGAGTGGAATAGCTTGATTTAAAGGGAACAGGTTGATCTTAAAGGAACAGGATGATATATATAAAGTAAATAGTTACTTTTGATTGTTTATGTTTAAAATATAAACTTTTATTTTGTGTGTATGTGAAAGAAAGGGGTTTATATTATTTTACACCCTTCAAACTATATCTAACAATTTTATTAATTTTTTTTATTAGCGATATGTTTAGTGAATCATGATAATCAAACTTTATTTTTGCCAAGGTACAACAGATTATTTGAATATAAAACTCTACTTGACAGGGAATTAAAAGAACATTTTTGTAAAACAATTTACTCCTTCATTTTTTTTAATCTCACCTCCTACGTGCGGTTATTTCTAATGTGAATGGAATTTCCGAAACTTCAAAAACAATAATCATTTATCATTAAAAAAATATTATGTCCCTATTAAATAATTATTTTATTTATTTGAGGAACGTAAGGTTTGTCTTACTCGCCGATTACTTTGGGCTAAGAAATGCAATATTTTACGTCAAAAGTCGTTTAGAATGAGCTAATTTTTACTTTACCTTACATTTGTTTTATTATTTAAAAAACTTAAAATACAAAGTTTTTATCTCACCTACAATTTCTTATGATTAATCTTTATTTGTGGTTTTTAACGTGCGCTTTCAAAACCGACTGATTTTATCAGCACGTGACTTATAAACTAACTTAAATCTAGGACAAACACAACATCCAGTCCCCGGCCGTTAAGTCATCACTGTAAAAGGGGAAACCCACGTTTCACCAACGATACATTTTTCGTCCGTACCGGGAATCGAACCGACTGACCTCAAAGCGTCAGAATCTTTGTTTTACGCGAATCCATATATTAAAATGACAAACCACTGCTCTTATTAATTAGGGTGTGATTTCTAAACGGCTGCAATGCGTTTTATTAGCTCCAGGGGATGTCCCCCTTAACCCATTGGTCCTAAAACCTTTTTTTTTTTTTGTTCATGGCCCACTACTATTATTCGTGAATCCTTGCGGCACAATGAACGTGTAAGTTGGCGACACTACGGGAGATTCGCGCATGCGCAGATTCCCTCTCATTTGAATGGGACATGCGCTTGTGTTTGTCCTCTATTCTACCACGAATCGAACTTTTGTGTAAGAAACGACCAAATTCTTATTAATTACTCAACTCTTTGATTTTAAACCATCAAATTATTTGGAAAATAAATATATTAAACTTTTCGAACGTTTACCCCTTATTTATTTAAAAAAAAAATTGAATGAAATTTCGCTTCAATGGCCGCGTGGTCTAACGCGCTACTCTCTCAGTAGACTAAAGTGCCGATGACGGGGAGGTTCGAATCTCGGTCGGGTATACTGAGGGTGGTTTTTTCCAAATTGGTTTTCCACACTCTCTCCACGCAAATGCGGGTATACTTCCTTTAAACATAACCTTACAAATCCCTAAAACCATTAACGTAATGAGTAGCCTACATAAACGTGTAACCCGAACGGGTAGTAAGACGCGGTGCTATGTATGTATATATATATGCATATTGAATGAAACTATTTTTAATTTAAAAAAATGTATCAACAATAACATAACGTTCAGAATTTTGGGGCGTACCCTTTGAGAATCACTGCCTTAACTTAAATTTACTAACTAATAAATCAAGTGTGTTCGTGTGAGAGACGTGTGTGTGAGGAGGGGGGCTAAGTATTCAAAAGCACCCCTTCTAATACCTCATTTGAGAATCAGTCAGCAGTAGCTAAAGCTCCACCTCAGAGCCGTTCAACGATTCATCCGAGTTGAGATAATCGGTTAATTTTCAACAGTGCGCACCTTTCCGCAGCTGTAGTCAACACATCACTGGTTCTCTAACTGATCACCAGGGCTAGTTGTGTCGGACACGTGTGCGACCACGTGAGAAAATATAACCTCAACAGTTTTAATTTGATGAGAGTTTTTTTTTTTTTTTTTTTTTTTTACATTTTGATATACATGTCCTTCGGTTATGTTTTAACTATGGTTCATTAATTCGAAGAGGTTTATTCATGCCTGAACAATGTTGTGATGGGAGAATCTATAAATAGCAGAAATTGTGTTATCCATTTTATAATAAAATATGAAGAGGCGTAAATATGAAACGTATAGAAAACAAAATTAGTTGGGATTTTTTTTTATATATTCTTTATCTGCTTCAGTAACCGAACGAGCTAAAGGCGTCGATCTAATGTTAGACTGGAGGAAATTAAGGTTTAATTCCCGGTCGGATCTCCGGAGGGTAGTTTCATCTCAATTGTTTCCAACTCTCCTTCCACGCAAATGCGGGTATATTAGGCTTTCCTCTAAATTTTATTTTCTATTTATTTGTGGTATTTAACGTGCACTTTCTGAACCTACTGATTATATCAGCACACGAGAATTTCTATGAGCTAGAGGGAAAGGGCGAACCAATTTGGTCGGGAGAGGTATTTTCAGGGTTATTTTACATACTACAATTGACATAAGACCGATGGCTTTACTTCCCCTCCGAAGAAAGTTGTGCTACGGATTTGTATATCTCAAGAAAAACCCATTGACCGTGGCTGGGTTTGAACCCACAAACATTGAATCCTAAGGCGTGCACTTTACCTCAAGACTACCAAGGTCGAATTTTGTCTTTAAAATCCTTCCTTCCTCATCCCTACCCCATTTGAGTAGTTATAATATGTGTGTACAATCTGAACGGTTAGTAAGGTGGTGAAATAAAAATTATATTGTGAGATATTCTTAAAAGTTAAGGGTACCGCATCTTATCACGTTTTTTTACATAATTCCTTCGACTCGTTTCTTCTTTTATCTCTTGAGTATCTCGGTTTGAACTTTATAAAATAATTGAAATGAAGGTTTTAGGGGCTTGAACCATTTCGAGGGAACAATAATTTCCGACGTTTCGGTTCTAGTCGCATTATCATCATCATCATCATCTTAGATGCATGAGGAAACATAGTGAGGACAAGAATTTGAGCTGAATTTATAGAATTTAATGGCGATTTAACTCAAATTAGTGTATTGCTGTTGTATCTACAGCCGAAACGTCAGAAGTTATTATTCCCTCGACGAGATTTAAGTCTGAAAACATTAATTTCAACTAACCAAACCCCGTACGGAAATCGGGAGTCAATTCCCTGTCCACAGATTAAAACATGAGTGACGTGTTTGAGTAAGCTTTGTCAAAAAAAAAAAATTTTTTTTAAAGAGGTACTTAACGTGCACTTTCAGAACCGACTTATTATATCAGACCACGACTTATAAACTAACTTAAATATATAACAGACGCAACATACAACCTTAGGACGTTAATTCATCACTGTCAACAAAAGTATTATTATTTATTATTATTAGCACCACGTCTTACTACCCGTTCGGGTTATACCCACTTACGCTAATGTGTAATGGTAGGGTGATTGTGAGATGAAATGGAGGACCTACAGTTTAACGTGGAATCCGAACCACGGTGGAGGCCTGGCATTCCCCACATTCGAACAAAAGTAACTTCACCCACTTATCACCCATGATACATTTTTCGGCTGGGAATCGAACACAGGATCCTTAAAGTGGGATTGAAGGGGTCGCAATAAAAGGTCAGTTTTTTTATATCAATTTTTTTTTCAGCATGCAATTAAAATATTGCTTCAGTATAAACATATAGTTTAATTTTCTTCACATGGTGATATCAACAGTTATTTAATATTTCTCGTGAACGTGTTAGCATTTGCCCTTAACTTGCAACTCCTACTATCCCACACTGAAGGTGTCTGCGGTCACCTGGGGTACACTTGGGGGAGGGGGGGGGGGAGGGGGTAGACAGAAACCTCTATTCTTTGCTCGAACTTCTTGAACGTCTCGATCTGAATTAAGGGTAAAATCACAGCCACTTTGGTTTGCTCGGGCTAGTCACGTGCTTGCTGACGTCACAAAACAAATTAACGCCGTGAGGACACTTTGAGTTCTTTTTTGGTCACACAAACACAATAGAGAGAGATAAAAAATTTTTTTTTGAAAACGAGCATGGTAATTGCCTTAAACAAGTAGTTCTCTACGTTAACACAATTTAACTTCCCCAAGAGTCTGTCAACAAACAACGAAGAATGTTGTGGCTAACAACGGTATAAGTCACAACCTCACGGGCAAATCCAAGTGTTCCCTGTCATACTATCTGTCCGTAGTGTTTTGTGGAAATATATCTGAATTTGCGTGGAGAGAGAGAGAGAGAGGAATAAACATTTAGTACAAATCAATACACTCTGATGGTATTCGAACCCATACCTCTCCGTGGACGATTATACAAACGAGACGGACGTTTCAATACCTGTGAACACCGATGTGGTTCTCACGAAAATTATCAGATTTATTTGAGAAAAACGAACATAGTAAAATTAAAATCAAACCTTTCTAAACAATAAATGATATACATATAGAAATATTAAAATTTAATTTATTTGATATGGATTTTAAATGCGTTTGGAGGGGAATGGCAGAGATGAGGAAATTCATCGTTGGTTCCCAAACTAAAGAAGCACGATACCCCGGGGGGTTAGGTGAGGTTCAAAAAGTTTTTTTTTTTTGTTTTAATACAATCACTGGTTCTCGAACGATTAGTTCAAAACAAACTTTATTTTTTAAATAAGAACTGAATTCGAATTTTCTGAAAGATTCATTTGCGACTCTGAGGAAAGATAACCCCGAGTGCTTCGCCATCTTGGTTGAGTGGTTAAGGTGCTGGCCTCTAATAAATAAATTATACAAACCTTATTAGTCCTACACCCATAATATTTTTAAAGTAATTATTTATCGTTTAGACTTTTAGCTATGTTTATAGAAAAAGAAACCTTAAGCATTTGTCTGTTCCACGCAACTGTTGTGGAACTATTTATTAATTTTTATTTAATTGACGCTTTCAAACCAAAATTTTGTTAAAACAGAGGGAATCCTGTGGAAGCCCTTACGTTTATATTTTATAGTCAACTTACAGCTTATAAGTTCAATAACTATAAACAAAAACTACAATTTCGGACAAGTAGGAACAAATTATTTAGACATCGCATCAGCAAGGAATTTGGAATCTGGCGAAAAATTCTGAACGTACTTTTTTTTTTAATATGGGTGCCCATAGTTTAAATTTTGTGAACCGTTTTGTTCACACGAATTAACTCCTTTACAGAACCTCAGTCAAATATATTTTATATATTTTTTTAAATAATATACAATGGGTAAGAATCTCTTATATTACGTTCTGCGTCCTACACTGCGTAATGTATAGGCTCCTAATCCAACTGACGTAGAGTAACCTCGATGCGTTCCTAGAAGAGTACTCGCTAGCCGTTCCGTCTTATGGCGGTGCTAATATCCAAACAAACAAGAAAGAAAAAAGAAGTTTGGCCGCCATTTTGAAGGTGTACTGGCTTTTGCTTTGTTTACTTCAAAGCTTAACTTTATGATAATATTGGTCTGCAACTTAATTTTATTTATTTATTTATGTGTTATTTTATATTTATCTTTTAATTTTTTATGAGCTATTTTTCTTTGATGCTTCATCAAATTCTAACTGGTTTTCTAAATATTTCGTAACAAATTAAGCTACTCTGTGAATAATGAGTGGACCAAAATAATATAATAAATCTTTAGATTTAATTAATAAGTAAAAATATATTTAGCACCACATCTTACCACCTGTTAAGGTTATACACACATGTACTAATTAGGGTAATGAGTTAGGGATGAAGAAAAATGAATTTAGAGTAAGTGTACCCACATTTGCGTGGAGAGAGTGGAAAACCACCCTCTGTACACCCAACTAGGATTCTAACTCAACCCAAATCTTCCTGTCATCGACATTCTAGTTTATAGCGAGACTGATGCCTGAGACCATGCGGCCACCGAAGCAGATATTTTTCCATTATGTTGTGCTTATTTTTAATAATTTTTTAATAAAAAATAAAAGCTATCAATGTTATTAAAAATTATATAATATATATCATTTTATCATAAAACATTATATAATATAAATACAATCATATCATAAAATATTTATTATATGATAGCCTATATATATTATATATACATAATATAAGTAAATATATGTTATACACATAATATAGGTATATCTATCATATATATATATATAATATTGGTATGTATAAAATATAGGTGTATATATATATATATATTTAACATATAGTTATATATTTAAATATATTATATTAGTAACTAATATAGCTAATAATAGCTAATGTTTAGGTAATATAAATTTTCACTTTATATTGCCTAAACGTTAGTTTTTAAGGTTTCTTTAATTTGAATTCCCGCCAAAGCTTACGATTTTCTATCAGAGATTACTAAGAGTTGTACAATTTTACAAAACTTTCCTCTTATTTTTTGTGAAGTTAAAGCTATTCTGATTTCATAAATGGTTGATTTATAATTTATTTAATAGTACAAATGGACTTAATTAATTGTTTAAATTCCATTTGCTCCATAAGAATACATTGTAGACTCTGACGTCATACCCACACAATGGCATACTGCGAGTACTCATTATATCTAGGTTATTCTAAACTGACGCTTTCAACAATGCGCTCTCTTAGCCATTTTTAGTACTATCTTGTATTTAAAGTCCTCAAGGTTTCGATAGCTCAGTCAAGAGAGCAGTGAAATAAAAAAGTAAAATGCCATGCGTTTTAGTAATTAAATATTTTGTAACTTAATTCATGTTTGATTATTATATTTAATACACACAAGGACTAAATATTAACAATATAATGTTTAAAAAATATTTGTTAAACTTGAGAACTAAATTGTGGAAAATGAAAAAAGGGGAATTTCTGGTCAATTTAACAGATACCGATAGGATTCTCAAAAACAAATACCTGCTTGACTATCCATGGATGACAGCGTTGAATCTCAGATATTTAGTCGTGTTTTCCTCATTCGTCGTCTCAATTTCCACCTCTTCAACGTACATTTTCACTACTTAAATTTTTAAACCTTCCACGCGTCTACCTTTTGAAGGTTAGGTTGTGTTAGTTTGGGCAGTATTAATATAATAAGCCTGTTTTATATTGGTCCAAAAACTTTGCCCTGTTTTTGTTACTAATGGACATTTGGAGTTCCCTTGAGAAAGTACAAACTTTTTTTTGTGGCAAAGATTGAAAACCTTTTACTATTTTATTAATGTTATTTTAAATGTATTGATAATATATATCAAAATTGACAGCTGCAGATAACATGACTTGACGTATTAATACGTGAGAGTAGATCTAGTAACTTTTTATATCTTTCATTTATGTACAGTACATTCGTTAAAAAAAATTTGATACATTTATCATTTTGATTAAACATATAAGAATTAAATAATATAAACCAATTATTTTACACATTTGTTTACTTATAGTAAACAATTTATTTCCCATTAATTTTAAATATATCAAAACCCTTTCAGCAATGTGTTATATTTGTTTTATTCCATGTCACAAGCCTACAGTGTAGTCTTGTATTGTTTTGTACACATCAATTTTACGCAAATGAAAACAAATTGATAGAAAATTATAGACGGTGAAATAGAAATCCAATGTTTTTGATAAGACACACAGGGTGACCTGGTGGTTTAGGGTTAAGGTGTAGGACCTCTGTGCTGTGTGGGTCCGGGGTTCAATCCTCGGTCCCAGCACAGATTTATCTGATTGCCAAACCCTTCCTTCACCTCTAAAAAGACGTGTATTAATCACAACTTGTGAATGTGGGGAATGCCGCGCCTCCACCGTGGTTCGGATCCCACGTTAAACTGTAGGTCTTCCATTTCATCTCACAATCACCCTACCATCACACATTAGCGTAAGTGAATGTAACCCGAACAGGTAGTAAGACGTGGTGATAATAACAATAATAATAAGACACAATTTGAACATGAAAAGCGATGAATAAGCTACAAACCAACAGAGTTAGGTATGCGTTAGTCGGTTTCAAGTCCTAAAGGGTGGAATTCACTCGCCGACTAACAGAAATATACTCCGCGGGTGGCGTGGTGTGGTAGGTGTTCTTTTTTCTCTCTCTCTTTAGACTGCAGTAATTTAATTACGAACTCACCATATTCTTCCTCTTCCCTTGGATTAAATAATAGAGGTGGATGGAAGATGGTCAAAACTGCGACTAGGACGATCTGATGAATAAATGAAATAGTGAGGTGAACTCTACTTGACGAACATTGTTCTGTTCACGACAGTACTCACTTTAAGTCACCCGCAAACTTTTGAGGTTCGTTGGTCCAATATTTGGGAATCCGTTGCTAGAATCTACATTATTCATTAGTTTTATATTTTTATAATCTCAAGGTTTGTGAACACACGCAATTACCACAACCGAAAACTGTTTATCTTTCTGATAAGTTGCTTGTGTTGTCATAATACTGGTGAGGTTTAAACACACATTATTTCAGGTAGTACAGTAACGGTGGGGGAGGGGGGAAGAGTTTTATTCTATAACATCTCCCCTTCCACCTCATAAACCCCGCTAACCTCCCACCCCACCACCCCGAGACCAATCATAAAATAGGTGGATAAACCCCTCAAACTACTTGGGATCATGATAATTTATTGTTTACGTTTGTGATATTCATTCCGGATCATTCAAAATAACCTACTCGTATTAAAAACGATAGAAGTCAAAATATTTTATTTATTTTTATCACCGCGACTTACTAACCGTCCGGGTAAATACTGATGTGTGCTGATTACGTTAACGTCTTAGGAATGAAGAAGGTTGAATTTAGTGGACGTGTGACCACATTTGCGTGGAGGGATAGTGGTAAATATTATTTATAAAAAAACCACCCTAACCAGAGCCAGGCCAGTATTTGAACCCCGATTATACAATGGTAGCCCATATTACGAGCCTGACTTCTAATTAACGTGACCCCGCATTGATTAATTATGCTCTTATATTTATAGTTCATGATAAATATTTAACATGAAAGTAATGTTCTAAGGAATCTAATATAATTAGTAATCATGCGTTCATCATCACCTGATCAGGTAGATAAATCTTAATTTTCTTAAGTTTTAATTTAAAATAAAATAAAAAATTAATAATACTTTCAAATACACAACTAAACGTAATGTGGTAAACATTTAATTTATATGTTGCCGATGACAGGAAGATTTGGGATTCGAACTCTGGTCGAGTGTTCTGAGTGCTGTTTTCTAAAATGGGTTTTCCACTTTTCCACCACTCAAATTTAGGTACTTTTCCTCTAAATTCAACCTTCCTCACACCTAATTCACTAGCGTAATCAGTAGATATTAACGGGTAGTGAGACGTGCTGCTAAGTGTGTGTGATATATATATATATATTTTTTGTGTGTGTGTGTATGTGTTCAGAAATTATCAAAGTATTCATTAAAATTCAATAAACACGACCAGGTCGCCACCGTGGTTCGGATTCCACGTTAAACTGTAGGTCCTCCATTTCATCTCACAATCACCCTACCATTACACATTAGCGTAAGTGCGTATAACCCGAACGGATAGTAAGACGCGGTGCTAATAAATAATAATAATAAACACGAGTAGTATAGCTAGAAAACCACACAAGTCACACTTATGTACATCCAAACGAAGAAATTGCCATGTTTAGTTTTGATTTAGATTGTTCTTCCATGTTGTGTGATTTTTTTATTTTTTTTACTTGATGTAATCTGACAATACTTGTGTTTATAGCCTCTATCACATAATTATATTATCAGTACCGTCAATTTTTGAATCTCTTTACTTCAATATTTGTGTGTGTTTAGTGACAGTGGTACCTTGAAGCGTGTATCAAACATTACTCACAACCTTCCACCCTTGAGGACCTTGGCCCTGTTGAGTGCAGGTCTAAAACTTATTTTGTGGGATGGTGGGCGGGAGGGTGGAAGGCGTGGCGTGCTTGCTTCACAACCAACCAAAGTATCCTTCCGCGCCAACAAGAACAGATGGATCACGGAAAACGTAGATGGCGCTAGCTACCGGACAGGTCTTGTGGAAAAATCATACGTTTGGAAATATCGGTTTTCTCGAGAACGAATGAAATTTGTATGGTAATATTTTCAACACCTCTTCTAAGATAATGTATCAATGTTTATTAATTGTTACATTTTCTTATTTTTTGTTATGAAGCCCAGCAGTTTTCTATTGAAAAATGTCAATTTTATCGATATTTGATCACTGTTAAAATTATAGAGAAGGTGTGTATTTAAAAAGTATAACTTAATCAACATGCTTCTATTCTTGAACAAACCGTTTCCGAAAAGAAAATTACAAAACAATAAAAAAAATCTTAGAGATAAACGTTTGTTCCCATGACTCTGCATTTCCACGCCAAATGAAAAGGGCCAATCACCTTAACAGGTGCAACAGGGTTGCCACGCATCTGGAAAATAAATACAGGAAAAATTGTGTGTTTAAGAAAACAGATAAAACACAAGGAATTTCACAGACAAAAAAAAAGTCTAGTGTTATTTGTTAGGTCAAACACTTCTTAGATATCAATTTAAACACAATTGCTTATAGCCATTTTAAAAATATTTTAAATAAAAGAATACTCATCATTAAATTACCTTTAATTATGGTGCTATAGTCAGACTTAATTTTTTTTTAAATACCGTAGTATAAAATCTAAATATCAAGTGTTAACAAAATCCATCAAATCCTGACCTAGGGCAGGATACAAACAGATTCAGAATTGTTAAACCCACTTTTTGGGTTATAGGGCGCATAAAACGTAAATTTTCATTATAATCTCGTGGTTGAGAATCATCACAAGTATAATACTTTCTATTTATTATATGAGAAAGTAAAATACTGTAATTCTTGCGAATTTAAAATTTTAGCTTCAAGATTTAAACGGTGGGAATTTTCATAGAAGAAAAACCGAAAACGCTTGTTCTAATAAATAGCTTATCCCCTAACTACCATCCCCGAATCATTGTGTCGCATAGTGGTTAGATCGTCCTCATCATCGAGCTAAAATCAACCCTTAAGAGCGGGCATCGCATGCCAAACAACTCGGTGATTCAATTGGCTAGAAATCGTACATTTACACCAACACTATTGCACGAGGATCATTTCTGATCCAACATTAATAAAGATAAAGAGCTTAAAGAAATTCCTAATACAGAACATTGTTGAAATATTAAATAATATTTGGACTTAAAAAAATCCATTGAAAAGGATGTTTTTGACCATTTTACGATGGCGTCACAGTTTAGCACTGTAAACAAATCTTCATTCTGTTATAACAGGGACATACTGTAGTTATTAACAAGAAACTGTCATTTTGTCCTTCATCGTCACCGCGGAATATTTCGAGTACTTATTCAAATACGAATGCACTGCACACATTTCGGGCATATCTTGGTATTTTATTTTCCCTTTTATTCCCAAACTTCGCGCGAGCTCAGAGCTGAGTTGGGTCTGCTATGATGAACTGTCATAAACACCAATGACATAACTTCACACTACAGTAATAAAAAATTTAATGAGATTTCATGCCTTTATGCATTAAAAATCTAACCACACATTTCTATTGGTACACGTAAACAATTTTAAATTAATATAATACAGTAATTAATAAAATCAGATATTGCATTATTATTTTTTAATTGTTAATTTATGGAGTATGTATAGTAATATTTAACATTATAGTTTCACCTAAATTTGATGGTTGGTGAGGTTTTTAGACCGTCAGCTTTCTAATATCAGGATCAACAGAGGATAGTTTAAATCGATATTCTATCTCTTCTCTAATATGTTTATTTATTTTTAATATGCATGACAGGAAAGCTGAGAACTTTGTATCGCACAGATATTATTTTTATTTTTACCACACGTCTTACTACCCATTCGCGCTATAAGCCTATGTATTAATTACGCTAATTGTTTTAGGTGTCAGAGAGGTTATTTTTATAGGAAATGTACCCACATTTGCGTTGAGAAAGAGTGTAAAGCAATCTCGATATCCTCGTCATCGGCAGTCTAGTCTACTGCGAGAGTAGCCCCTTAGACCACGCGGCCACCGAAGGGGATAATCGCACAGTTAAATGGTGGCAAATGGCATTAATTATTTTATTGCCCTTTTGGGAACATCTGACGCTGAGGGAATATGAAACCAAGAATCTCAGTAACGGTATCGAACGAAAAAGCATGTTCATTTTCGATTCACATGATAATACAATAAAACTATTTCGCGAACCTTCCACAGGACTCTTCGAGGACCCCCCCCCCCCCTTTCCAGTTTGGGAACCTCTGCTCTAATGTGCTATTTTAAGTGTCCGTGAAAAATGGCAATTCCTCTTGTAAAACCTTAAAAATACAGGGAATTTTGTATTAAAAAAATAATGGCAGCCCTGTTTGGTCAAAACATCCTCCGAAAATGAGATATTTTGTAAGCTCAAATGGTAATTGAAAAAAAAAATATTCCTTAAGTTTTTACTTTTTTATGTTGTATTCACTAATGTTTGAAATATGTTTTAAAAAACTACTCTCTTTCTTTCTCCAAGGAGATCTATTTTCTACGTAGTGTAAATAGTATTTCCGTGTCATCTTCCCTCCAGAGCTTGTGAAGATAATATGAACTGTTCCATAAGTAAATAAAAAAATACATACATCTATAGAGTATCAGTTGTCTTTATTAATATGTTTATTTTTTAATTGTGTAGTAAGTTGAAAGTTAAATGAGTGTTTCAATATTGTAATATTTGTAAAATATTTTGTCATGTTTTGTATGTTAATGAGGCTTGTATAAATAACAGTCGTGTATGAAAGAAAGCATTTCGTCATCTATCTTCGGATGAAGGCAAGATACACGTATCAAATAGTGTCGCATACTTTCAATTTTTATTTAATCAATAATTGTGCTTTTTCGACTCGTTTTCTATAAAATGTCAAAATTCTATTATTAAAAACAAAACAAAAAGTGAGTTGAATTTCAAATAAATAACCACATGAATAATAATAATAACTCAAATGATAATATTTTTCCGTGTGTCGTTCCAATATTTAAACAAACCGTTTGTCGTTTTGTGCAGTTTCGTTTTGACTCTTGTGTGTTGTGTATGATTGTGTAAATTGTTTGCGATTTTCCCGCTACATAACACTCGCTAAATATTCGTCCCGTAATGAACATTGCTCGATTTAATATTTACACTGCCCTTAAACACACTATCAAATTACGCAATTTTATTGAATTTAAAATTCATATACAGAAATGGCTGAAAAGCAGACACGTAAATAAAAAAAAATGTAATCTATTGTAAAATTTTATAAATAATATAATAGTAATCAATAAATTATGGGATGAAAATTATAATCTTGTTTCGATATTTTGTAGTGTATATCCATGTTAAATATGTATTATACATTGAAAAAAAACTATGTATAAAATAATATTCTCAAGTAACTACCCATTTGCTGACAGACCAAAACTGATCATGTAATTTTTTTTATAAATTGCAAATCGTTGCATCTCTGTAATTAGGTTTTTTTCGTTCTGATTCCAAAAAATTGTTGCGTAGTTTCAATAAACACTTAAGTTTAAAAAGAATGGGAAATATAATTCGTAAAAACTCTGTAAATAAAAATTATGAAGGGGACAAAAAATGTGTATTATGTTGGATTGTATTTATTTATCCCTCTAAATCCACTTCCTTTTTTATGTTCATATTAAATTTAAGAGCAGAAATAAATGATAATCTGAAATCTGCGACAGCATATTTTTGATCGTCAGTTTTGTTTTCTTATCAGGTAAATTATTAAATTTATATCAAATCAAAAATGTTTATTTAATAGTCAACTATAATTATTGTTGTTTGGAAAATCTTTTATATTGCGGGATGCTTTTTCGCAGCATAGGTCCAAGCACCTGAATTAATTACACTAATAGGGTAGGGATGAGGAAGGTAGAATTTGGAATAAATCTGCCTGCATTTGCGTGGAGGGAGAGTGGGTAAAACCATCCAGGAAAACGCATCTTCAGTACAGCTAACGGGGATTTGAATCCCATCCTTCTATCACCGGCAACTAGACTAGAATATCTTGACTTTTGTCTATGTGTGTGTCGCCTAGGATGATGTACTTAGTGTTGAAACACAGTAAAATAATGTACTGTAAATGATAGTGAAGGAAGTCAACCTGATGATGAAGGTTGATTTTATAGGAAATGTATCCAAAACGTCGTAGAGGAGAGTTGTAAAACCACCCTCAGTACACCCGACTGGAATTTAAACCCCTATATCTCTGTCATCGGCAATCTAGGCTAACACTAGAGTGACGCCTTATACCATGCGGCCACCGAAGCAGCTCCAAAAGAAAGATAGGATTATTCTTGATAGAAAACTCGTATGTACTAATTACCTTAATATAGCGACTCCCTTTGGAACCATAATAATAGACTAATATAAACAACAACAAAATAGCTCTTTATTTTATTCCTTCACGTCACATTTATATCGTCTGATCACTTTTAAAGCTACACACACTGTTTTTTAAGTTTTCTGAAATATTCCTTTTTTAAATTAAAAAATAAATAAAACCACACACAATTTCCATAATCGGGGGTTTTTTTTTCTGTAAGTAACATATTTGAAAAAGTTTTAGATTATTATTATTATTTGTAGTCCTATCAGATAAATACGTTGCCACTTATTTATTTTTCAGCGACCCCTCTATCTATCCAAATCGCCATCATGTATCGATCTGACAACAGCGCAAGTTTCAGTTTATATCAAACTTTTTTTTTTTCAAACATGTAACTGCCAATATGTGTGTGTGCGTGTTTATTGTGTACGTCATGTTTTTACTATATTTGAGATTAGAAAAGGAATATTTCCAAAGAATTTAAACCATGGGTTATTGTGAAAGTGATCAGAAGATGAAAGTGTTGAAAGTTTATGAAGAAGTTAAAATAGAAGTTTATTTGATTGTGCCAACGCCTTACTTAACTTTTGTAGGTGTATTTCTATTCACCCGCCTCGGTGGCGTAGTTGGCTAACGCGCTTGTCGTGTTGAGCTCGACTGCTGAGGATGGGGAGATCGAGGTTCGAATCTCGGTCGGGTGAACTGGAGGTGGTTTTTCCTAAATGGTTTTCCACTCTCCCTCCACGCAAATGCGGGTTCACTTCCTCTAATTCAACCTTCCCAATTCCTAATCCATTAACGTAATTAGTACTTAAAGCGTATAACCCGAACGGGTAGTAAGACGCGGTGCTAAATATTAAATATTAAATTATTTCTATTCAGTTTTTTAAATACCATATACAGTCCAATTCAAATAGGAAAATCTTTTTCTGACAATTATAAAACCTACTTTTAAACTAAACGTCAGGTCATGTGATTTACAGCTATCACTTTTGCTATATATATATAATACTTACTAAATAACACTAGTTGTATATTAAAATATTATATTTATCAGTATTGATCCACCCAAAAAAAAAGTTTTTATTTTCTAACAAGGTTCTTCGTTTGAAAATGGGCCTGTACCAAGTAGTCAAGATATTCAGGTGGGGACATTTTATCAATTGCAGGTGTGTTAGAGAAGCATTCAAACACACGTGTGCCCCGGTATTTTGAAGCGTAGGGCCCTGTACGAACTAACCGGTGGAGGCGTCAGTATCGTAATGTCTGAGGAGAAGTTGTTGTGTGAATAACGGCTTGGTGGACCAAGGTAAGCTATCCACTCTCCCGTCCACGCTAATGTGGATACACTTCCTCGTCATGAGCCCCATTAAGTGCGGGTAGCAAGAAGAGGAGTAAATAGAATTTGGTTCTAATCTAGGTTGAAAATATTCTCAATTCCCCACCGAGCATAAGCAGCTATCTTGGTCATTGGTCTCGTATGGTCAGTCAAATGGGACATTCTCGTGTCAGATTGATGTTATATGGAGAGAATGGGGTTCGAATCTAAGCGCATGCACAGACCACTATATTTTTTTTTATCATCGCGTCTTACTGTCTGTCCAGGTTATACTCATATGTGCTAATTACGCCGATGAGGAAGGTTGACCTTAGAGAACGTGTACCTGCATTCGCGTGGAGGGAGAGTGGAATACCACTAAGGAAAAACTATTCCCATTAGACCCGACTGAGATTCGAACTCCCTGTCATCCGGTGGTCTAGTCTATTGCGAGATTGACACCTTAGACCAGAGGTCTGCAAACTTTTTTGGACCTTGATCGACTTAAAAATTTATCAAAGATCCCGCGATCATCTAGCGTATCTCTGCTCCACGTTTTTTTTTTTTGTCTGTACATTTAATATTTATAGCTTAAAATCAACCGTTCCTAAAATTATATATAATCTCCCCAACTTTCTAAAAAAACGTATATTCTGATCGAAGGTAATTTTAGTTACATTTAAATAATATTTTGAAAGTACTTGATATATTTGCAAACTTTTAATAGTCAAAAGTCGATTTTTTATGACGTAAACGGGAACAAAACAGTTGTGTAATAGGGTCTAAGGTGTAGCCTAACCAATTAACCATTGTTTAGTTATTGGATTTTAATAATTATGTGTTAAATATTTGAACACGTTGTGTATGATATTGGACATGTGGAAGTTATACTGTGAAAGTAAAACAAGTTCTGTGTACAATGGTTTGCAAACATTTTCACAATTATCAAAATTGTTTTAGACACACATACAGAAAATGTATTAATGATGGATTAAAATATATAAGCTATTATATTGGTTAGTTACGGTTATAGCCCCATATAAATAAAATATTAATTATAGCCCCATATAAATATAATATTAATTCGATTGAAAAGTGAAACCTGAACACGGGAATTGAACCTGGAACCAGAATTAGCTCCGTGCTTAGTCATTCTCCACCCATAGTTTAAGGCAGAATCTGTGATGGACGTGTGTAAATCGTCAGATACACATATGTGATCAATTAATATATCAGATAATGCAGCCATCTTCGACTCGGTAGTTAGATTTTCGCTGCTGGATATTTTAGTGGCAATAGCTTGGCGTACTAAGTCCAAAATGACGGGCTAGATTCCCATGCCCAGATGTCGGGGTTAGAATCTGGGTTGGATCTACTGGGGGTGGATTTTACTGAAAGGTTTCTCACTCTCCTTCCACGCTAATGCGGGTAGATTACCTCTAAAATGCTTCCCCATCCCTACCCCGTTATGGTAATTATCTTATGTGCGCCTGAACAGCTAACAAGGTGTAGTGATAAAAAAAACGTCAAATAGTACACTGATAACAAATATAAGGTTGGTATTTTATCATTTTTATTTCAGAAAATAAATCATCATTCGTGACGTTGTAAGAGAACATATTTTGTAAAGGAAGCACTCTAAAAGTCAAGTAAAAAAAAAATGAATGGGTTGTCAAACAGAATCAATCAAATGTAGTAATGCAGTTTGGACGTAATGAAAATTTAAAACACTTTGAATAGAGCTCTGAAGTAATTTGAAAACTGATAAAATGTGAAATGATAAGAAACTATTTTGATTTAAAAAGAAAGGTTCAAAAATTAAGTTAGTTATTTTAATATATTTATATATATATATATATAATGTAATTTTTTTTTAGCCTTACGTTTTACTACCTGTTCAGGTTGTATGTCTATGTTCTAATTAGTAATTACACTAATGGGTTAGGGCAGGGGTCAACAACCTTTTAAGCATGAATAGCTATTTTCCAAAATATGTTTTACTCTGGGGGCGCCAATAAAAATGTCATTTTTATATTTTAATTTTCACCTTTTATATGTATTTATTAGTGACCAAGTTGAGAATATACATATTTTAAATGTAATAAACAATAAATAAACTACAACATTATCATCCTTCAAATTTTGAGGAATGTTACAAAGTGGGGTTATTGTTAAAAACTTATTTATGAAAATATTAATTTCAAATAATACCCGACAAGGTGACCTGGCTGTCTAGGGGTAAGGTGTCAGACTCCCGTGTTGGGGGTCCGGGGCTCAATCCTCGGTTTCCGGCACAGATTTATCTGATTACCAAACCCTTCCTTCACCTCTAACAAGACGTGTATTAATCACAAACTTGTGAATGTGGGGAATGCCAGGCCTCCACCGTGGTTCGGATCCCACGTTAAACTGTAGGTCCACCATTTCATCTCACAATCACCCTACCATACATGTTAGCGTAAGTGCGTACAACCCGAACGGGTAGTAAGAAGCGGTGCTAATAATAACAATACCCGATAAACATCTTGTTTAAATAAAATAAAATTATTTAACAAAAAATGTACAAAATATAAGGTGGACGCCTAAATTCTGTCAAAAGGGCGCCCGCGGGAATCACGTTGCCAACCCCTGGGTTAGGGATTAAGAAGGCTTAATTTATAGGAAGTGCAACCGCATTTGCGTGGAGAGAGAGGAAAACTTCCCTCAGTGCACCCGGCCGTTATCAAATCCCGATTTCTCCGTCATCGGCAGTCTAGCCCAACACGAGAGTAGCGCGTTGGGACGCACATGATCACTGAGGCTATTAAAATTAGATAATTTTTGTGTGATGAATAAAAATAGTTGGAATTTTCCTTTAGAAAATTGTATAGAATAATAGGAGTAACAACATTGAAATTATCTTATCCTGATTATCTTCCATTTGTCAACGTTGTCATCAGCTGTCAAAGTGTGTGGTGACGCAGAACAAAAAAAAAAATTAGCGCAAATGAAAGTGTAGATCTCATAACTTTATTTTAACTGGATAAACTTACAATCAAATTAAATATGAATTTTAAAAAAAAATGACACCTGGACACTGGAATTAAACTTGGGACCTAAAAATTAGCAGGTCTGGGTTTGATTACCGTCTAGAGGTGTACTTTTCAACTTAACTAAACCCCCTCATGGTAATAATGGTTTAAGGCGTCACTCTCGCAATAGACTGTACTGACGATAACAGGGATATTGGAATTCGAATCCCGGAACTATGTACTAAGGGTCGTTTTCTATCAAATGGTTTTCCACTCTTTCTCCACGCGAATACGTATTCACTTACAGTACTTTAAATTCAACTTTCTGCATCTCTAATACATAAGTGTGTGTGTTTTTTGTGAGTCTTCTTCCCAAAGGTTGGTTTGATGAGCTTCCCATCCATCCAGAGCTGGTTAGTGCTGCCCGCACCATCTGGTATAAAGCAGGGAAGATCAGAAAGTGTGGTGATTCCCCGTTGCCTTTCGCATTGGAGTTCTACGGGTGAGCTTGAAAGAGCCTACCAAACTATGCGGGAAAGGTATTTTCACATAACTTACCTACCAGGAAGCTTGTATGTGTATAGCCCAAACGGATAGTAAGTAATACGTGGTGATAAACAAAATTAATTAAAGAGTAAGGATGATAAAGGTGGTTTAGAAGAAATTCCTCTGCATTAGCATATAAAAATAATGGCGAGAAAAAAAAGCGAGAATAAACTAGCTTACACGTGTAATATCACCTTTCCAAGATTTGAACCTACTTTTCTTCGTCACACGCAATCCAGTATATCGCGAGCTTGACGCCTTAAACAACGTGTCCATCGGTAGAGTTATTGAAACTTTTTTTTTCCCCTATGAATTTAATTACAAATATATGTCTGAAATATTAGCCTCAATAAATGAACATGAAACCTGTTGTTGACAATTCTTCATTGTTCGTTTAAACACATACGACGTATCATGTGACCAAAGTATTAACTTTTTTTTTTTCTGAGGTTTCGTGAACAAATGAATGACGGACAGCAAACACTTGGAAGAGCTACCAACATTCCAGTCTCGAACGAAAGTGCATGGACAAGAAATAGATTGTGTTTTGCTAAGCAAGATACTAAATGTTACTTGTGGAATGATTTGAAGAGAAAAAAAAAACTACGCTTAATTCACAATTGGGTGCTAAGTGCACGAATATATTATTAATTCAAAATCAATCGCAAATATATATAAATCAACGCCGAACACACAAGGGTAAAAACCAAAGTTTGTAGGTGTTATTCTAAAGCACAAGTTTGACAACATTTATCAACCGGTCTATTTTTTTATAAGAAATCAATAATTAATAAATTATAGTGATACTTTACACTAGAGTCCCAGGATCCCAATACATATTTTATCACCGCGTCTTACAACTCTTTCGGGTTATATCTTATCTACTAATTACGCTAATATGAATGAGGAAGAGTGAATTTAGAGGAAATGCACTCGCATTTGGATACAGGGAAAATGGAAAACTGTTTATTTAGTGTTTTTTTTATCACAGCGTCTTACTACCCGTTTGGTCGGGTTGTACGCTTTTATTCTAATTACGCTAATAGTTTTAGAGATTCTGGAGGCTATATTTCAAGGAATTGTACCCGTATTTGCTAGGAGGGAGGGTGGAAAACCATTTTGGAAAATTACCCTCTGTTACAGACAAAGTACTGCAACGTTATTTATATGACATGTTGCAGCAGTAACCAAGGAACAGGGAAATACAGCTAAGAAAGAAATTCAATTTTTATATTTTCTCAAATTTAATAACTTGTTCTGTTAATTATCAATATAATACATAAATACGAAATATGCATGATCAAATCATTCTTTGTTTTTAAAAACATAGTTTTACGTATAACTTTGACTCAAATCTCTAAAATTTTAATATGTACTGAATTTTTATATGTTGGTTATAATTTCAAGACATTCATAACTATAAAGTATCATAACTTGTAATTAATACTACCAATTTCTTTCAAATATCAATCAAATATTGTGCATATATATTATATTATACTACACATTTATGACTCATGTTAATTTAATACAAAATGTAGAACCTAATTTAGCTAAAAATTGAATTTTATATATAAATATTAAACGTTCCTTATCCAACAATTGAAATGTTTTTCAAAAACAAATTGTATCGTAGTTGGTATTATCCTCATTCCCTGTTTGTTCTCCTATTGACAAACAGTAACATCACAAACCTACTTTGTATTTCTGCTCGACTCTTTTGGAGACTTGAGTCTTGCTTCCCTTTTTTTCTATAGTCTTAAGGTTGAAAATGGTTTTTATTTTCTTATTTAAAAACAAATACACTTTTGCTTTGGAATCCCTAGATATCTTTAACTTGATATCATTTTCAACTAGCTGTGCAAACAATATTTGTCTTCTACCTTTTTTTTTTAACTATCGTTCCCTAAGACTTTTATATTTATAAATCAATATTTCCCCCATAAAAACGTCTTGTGGTTTTTTTTAAAAAAACACTCTTTGTCATGTACACAACATTTTTGTGACGTTTCCTTTGTAAAATTTTTGAAATATGAACAAAAAATAAATATATGAATCTTTATGGATTATTAATTTTACCACAGTGATTTATCTAGCCTCTACTACAGTGTGTGTTTTATTCAGGTTGTGTTTTTTTTTTTTCCGTGTGATGTTATCAAAATGGAGGAATTATTCATCGTGCACTTCAATACATCTCGACGCAGATTCAAACCCGTGTCACATTATTTGAATTGATGGAGAGATCTGTGACGAACTAGAGAGGTGGAATATATCATGGAAATAAAACATTTATTTTATAGGGTGGAATTTTTTTTTTATAGATGTTACTGTATAAAATTTTAAACAAAAAGAATCAATTGCTTTAAAAAAAATTCTAAATCGCTATATATATATATTTAATAACACGTTCAAGCTTACCTCAACCCTCCAAATAGAAAAAATTGGAATAATCAGAAATACGATGTGAGATGTCTGGAAAAATGTGGTAGGTCAGCTCAATCGAGCTCGTTATAATTCAGGTAATTTTACGGCTACCTGGTCGTTGCGCACAATTTATATTCAAATCCTTCTTATTTTATTTATTTATTTTATTTATTCAGCACTACGTATTACTACCCGTTCGGTTTACACGCTTATGTATTCATTATTCTAATTGATTAGGATATATTTCGAGGAATTTATCCCGCATTTGCGTGAAGAGAGATTGGAAAACCACTTAGGGAGAAAAAAAAAACAGTTCACCTGACCAAGATTCGAAGCTCAATCTCCCCGTCCTCGGCAGTCTGGCTCTACACGAAAGTAGCGCGTTAGCCAACTACGCCACTGAGGCGGGTTCCTTCTTATTGTTCTAAGGAAGCTAAAGGTTTGTATTTACAAGATTTGTTTATGATATTTCCTTTCAAAAACATTTCATATTTGTTTGTTTTTTCTTCCCGGCAGAATAGAGATATCAGGTCGATGACTAATTTAACCAAATCTAATCTAGCCTAACATAACAACATTCCTTAATAGTTTACTAGTAGCTCTTAAACAGGACCAATAAAGAAAAAAAATCGCATACGCCCTAGTGGTCAAGAGGGCTCTCAGTCGTGCACGACTTCTACCGGCGCTGGTAGTATATTATCCGCCTTGGGGAGGCCGGAGAACTAGACGACTCCTTCAGTCGTGCACGACTTCTACCGGCGCTGGTAGTATATTATCCGCCTTGGGGAGGCCGGAGAACTAGACGACTCCTTCAGTCGTGTACTGTCAGTCGTGCACGACTTCTACCGGCGCTGGTAGTATATTATCAGCCTTGGGGAGGCCCGAGATCTAGACGACTCCTTCAGTCGTGCACGACTTCTACCGGCGCTGGTAGTATATTATCCGCCTTGGGGAGGCCGGAGAACTAGACGACTCCTTCAGTCGTGTACTGTCAGTCGTGCACGACTTCTACCGGCGCTGGTAGTATATTATCAGCCTTGGGGAGGCCCGAGATCTAGACGACTCCTTCAGTCGTGTACTGTCAGTCGTGCACGACTTCTACCGGCGCTGGTAGTATATTATCCGCCTTGGGGAGGCCGGAGAACTAGACGACTCCTTCAGTCGTGTACTGTCAGTCGTGCACGACTTCTACCGGCGCTGGTAGTATATTATCAGCCTTGGGGAGGCCCGAGATCTAGACGACTCCTTCAGTCGTGCACGACTTCTACCGGCGCTGGTAGTATATTATCCGCCTTGGGGAGGCCGGAGAACTAGACGACTCCTTCAGTCGTGTACTGTCAGTTGTGTACGACTTCTACCGGCGCTGGTAGTATATTATCCGCCTTGGGGAGGCCGGAGAACTAGACGACTCCTTCAGTCGTGTACTGTCAGTCGTGCACGACTTCTACCGGCGCTGGTAGTATATTATCAGCCTTGGGGAGGCCCGAGATCTAGACGACTCCTTCAGTCGTGCACGACTTCTACCGGCGCTGGTAGTATATTATCCGCCTTGGGGAGGCCGGAGAACTAGACGACTCCTTCAGTCGTGTACTGTCAGTCGTGCACGACTTCTACCGGCGCTGGTAGTATATTATCAGCCTTGGGGAGGCCCGAGATCTAGACGACTCCTTCAGTCGTGCACGACTTCTACCGGCGCTGGTAGTATATTATCCGCCTTGGGGAGGCCGGAGAACTAGACGACTCCTTCAGTCGTGTACTGTCAGTCGTGCACGACTTCTACCGGCGCTGGTAGTATATTATCCACCTTGGGGAGGCCGGAGAACTAGACGACTCCTTCAGTCGTGTACTGTCAGTCGTGCACGACTTCTATTGGCGCTGGTAGTATATTATCCACCTTGGGGAGGCCGGAGAACTAGACGACTCCTTCAGTCGTGCACGACTTCTACCGGCGCTGGTAGTATATTATCCGCCTTGGGGAGGCCGGAGAACTAGACGACTCCTTCAGTCGTGTACTGTCAGTCGTGTACGAATTCTACCGGCGCTGGTAGTATATTATCAACCTTGGGGAGGCCGGAGAACTAGACGACTCCTTCAGTCGTGTACTGTCAGTCGTACACGACTTCTATGGCGCTGGTAGTATATTATCCACCTTGGGGAGGCCGGAGAACTAGACGACTCCTTCATCGGCACGACTGCGTGTAGTATATTATCCCCTTGGGGAGGCCGGAGAACTAGACGACTCCTTCAGTCGTGTACTGTCAGTCGTCTGAATTCACTCGATGTTGACATGATTTCTTTCACTGGTCGAGAAACTCAGGAATACACGGCGAACGAATGGCTACGCGTTAACCCTGTGTTTGAGCCCACTTAATAGTCACATTTTTAAAATACTATTTACTTACTAAAACTTTTTTTTTTAGAATGGTAATGGTTTTTAGTTCGTCACGGTGAAAAAATGTGTCATCACCAGAATAGAATTATCAGATCAATGACTAACCTTAACCTAACATTTCTTTTATACTAGTAGTTCTAAAACAGGCCGATCAGAAATTAAACTCATAACGTTCTCTTAATGACTTCTAGTCGCTAGTATCAAAGCTTTGTCTCGCCGACGGGCGCGAACATTTACGGTTTATTTTATCGGGTGCTAAAGCCCACGTTTTTTTTTGAAAGGGCGCTACCAACACGGGCTCAAACAACACGGTCTCAATTTGACAGCATAAACGCTAAATTCGGGCACATATGAGCACAAACGACTGTATAAATTTGAATCTATTTAGAGAACGTGGTGGGCCAACTTAATGTAGGCTATGTCACGTTCAAAACCAAGTCTACCAACTTTTTTTAATTGAGATATTTAAGGTGGGATGGAAGAAATCGAAAATTAAAGTTTGTATTTTTGTCTCAGTTTCTACGATAACAATTATTGGGGATAAAATAAATAAAGTATTGATTTAATAGATAGATTTATTTTAATTCTATACATATATACAACTTCACACTGTTTGAATATTTTTAATGGCTTATTAGCATTTGATGGGAAACTTTTTAAATGAAGAGAAAGCGTTCTCGTCAAATTACGCGAGGCTCATAGCCAGGGCTCAGATTTTGGTGACGTCATCTCTTTTTTTCCTTGCTTCATCACATACAATACTCGCTTGTATATTAATTCACATCTACTACCGTTGGTTATAATATTGTTGGTTATTGGGATAATACTAAGGTGTGAAAATGGTATCTCTTATAGAATAAATTATTTCTTGTTCATAGTTGGATTTTTAGGGGCTATGTTTTTTCATTGGTTTTGGCATTCCTGTCTGCATCTAGGGTCTTTTTTTAGACGTTGTTGAATCAGTTTAAGACATTTAGGTTGAATAAGTACAATTTGTAAATCAATATTATTTTTAAAAGGACCGAGAGTTTAGTTGTTAAAGGTTTTTCAACGAATAGACACCTTTTAGTTTCCATTTGTAAAATGAGTGTTTGTTTTAGTCGTGTGGATTCATTACGGTTTTTGTTGCATATATTTAGGTTTTTTTTTTAATTTTAGGTTAATTTATAGAATTTTTTAGGTCATTTATTAAGTCTATTTTTGATTATCTTTAGGTTATCAAGTCCAGGAGAAACCCTGCTTATGACTAATATTTACTATGTATACAGTCCATTGTTCATAGGAAGGGGCTTTTTAGAAAATACAAACACATTTTTCGGCCCTCAAATTTGATAACATTTTACTATGTTTTTTAGTTTTTTATTATTTAGTACCGCGTCTTACTACCCGTTCGGGCTATACGCTTTAAGTACTAATTACGCTAATGGATTAGGAATTGGGAAGGTTATTAAATGTATAACCCATTGTTTAAGGAGATGGGCCATTTAGGAAATCAATCACCAAACAACCATTTTTCAGGCCTCAAATTTGATAACCAGTTTTACTATGTTATTAGTATTATTATTTTACAGCTATTGACAATAACTATCGAAAGTTAATGTTGTAGATCACATGACTTGACGTATGAATACGTGAAAGTAGATACAGTAATATTTATAGCTACCCGCGTTCTATGGTTGAATGGTTCTTGTGTTGGACTGGCCGCTGATAACGTGTAGATCAGGGTTCAAACCCCGGTCAGACCTAATCGTTTCCCACTCTCCTTCTATGCGAATGCTGGTACATTACCTCTAAAATGCTTCTACCTATTCGTGCCCCATTAGAATACTATTATCATAATTATATGCGTAAACCTGAACAGGTAGTAAGACATAAACGGTGAGAAAAGAAACTATTAAAATAATCTAATTTACCAAATCGTAGAAAATTACCTAAGATAGATAGAGGGGGGGGATGGAAAATCTTACGATCCTTTACGTGGGGGAGAGGGAAGCAAAATCATTAAAAAGAGCCTTTTTAAAATCTTTCAACTTTATTTTGGCTGGAACTATATTTTAAAAGAACGAATCGTAGATTTAAACACTGCTTTAGAGCTTTACGTCTGAGTGGCAATTTTTAACTTACCGTGGCAGTCGCCTTAAGTGTACACGCATTTTATTTTTATTTTAAATACTCTATAGTTTCCTTTCACATGAAACACGCTGACCTGTGGTTTAATCTGCTATTGAAAATAACCTCAGTAAATACATGTTGGTTTTTTTCCCCTTAAACGCGGTTAAGTATTGTCATATGTGAACGTGTTTGTCTAGTCCCGAGATTGTTAATGTACACACACATACACACGCTCGAGTACCACGCACTGAATTGTGAGTGGTAATCACGATCAAATACATCACCAAATTTGCTCTAACCCTCGCTCGCATTTCTGTCAACAAACTCCACTTTCAATGGACAGACGAGTAAATACGCACTTAGGACACTCTTGCATCGGCGTGTTGACATCTGCAGTCTTCCCCCTTTTCCCCTTTTCATCACAACCTCCCCTCTTCCTCCCCTCCTTTTAATGTTTAAATCTGTCTGAAAACAAGGGACTGCCAATGATAAGGTTGATCTGATAGCAAAAATGATCTATGTCATTTGTTGTATACATCATTCATCTCGCTGCATCTCATTCTGTTCGGGTTGCACTGGCTACGAAAAAAAAAGGGGGGGAAATAGAGTAGAATTTAGTTTATATGTACCCAAATTTGCGTGAATGGCGAGTGGAAAACAGTTAGGTGAAGCACACCTATCCGGGATTCGAACCCCGACCTCCCAGTCAACGGCAAACTAGACTAAACGAGTTTGACATTCATGTCACGTGTTCGCCGGTGCGGCGTGGGTATCTTCGGTTGATTTCAGTAAGAAGAAAATTTTAATATTTATAAAAGTTACTAAAACAATTTCCAAGTTTTAATACTTTACATCATGTTATCTTCAGCTGTCACTTTTGAGATATACTATCTATACTTATAAAATAACACTAATAATATAGTAAACTATTTTATCGATGTCAGTCACAAAAAAATGTGTTTGTATTTTCTGAAAGTTTCTTAGTACCAGAATCCTATCATAGTTGATAAAAAAAAAGTTTTGTTTTCTTTTATCTGTGCAGTGAAGTAGTTTTAAAAACTATTTATATCACAAAATTGTTCAACTGACCCAATTGAAACCCCACATCGGTGTACACGCAGATAATAATGTTATTCTCGTGAAGTATGGTTTTTTTTAGAGACAAGAAGGTAAGGGTTTTAATCCCGGTCGGGTGTACTATGCTTGTTCGGTTTTTTCCTCCTAAATTTCTTGCCATTCTTGATCCACGCAAACGCGGGCACATTTTCTTTAAACTTCTACCTTACTCATCCCAATCCAATTAGCGTGATATGAATGCATTAGTATAGTCCGAACGGAAACTTGTTGAAGAAGAAAATAATTTCAAAGGTGCTAATTTTGGAATCCACGCCAGGAACTAAACACAGCACCTCTAGATCAGGGGTTTCCAAACTTTTTAAACCAAAGGAGCTCTTGCACTAGAAAAAATACATGCTGGAGACCTTATAAAGGTTTTCACACTAATATTATTAAAGCTCATTTAAAGACAGTTAAATTTTACAAATTTAAAACAAAGAGGAAAACATCTTAATGTTCTGGCTGCACCTTTTTGGAAAATGTTCTTTATTCAGATTTGGAAAAACTGGCAATCTTAATTACTGATGCTATTTAATGGTGTGAAAAACAAATAAAGAATATTCTAAAATACCTCACATAGCCTAAGATAACAATGGCGCAACCCTAGGGCACAGTGTGGGAAAAAAAACTGCTCTAAATAATAATTATCTAGAGCACCATTTGGAAAGATTATTTTATGCAACTTCTCTCTTTCTATATGGGCCACTGTTTTGAACCAAGGTCGTTAGTCCACTGTTGCCCGCAGCATGCCGTTGCCTATAATGGACAGTAAATGGGGAAGTGATGAAGGGGAGAATAGGTAGTGGGGGGGATATACAAGAGAGGGAAAGAATCAATGATTGACTCTGAATGATGTTTTCTGGGCCGTGTGTGCGCGCGTGTGTGTGGGTATATGTGTTGTTTTATATGATTCCCCCTCCCCTCTCGTCACTTTATCAGTATATGCGGTGATCCGCTCTGGACTGAACACATCTTGAAAGCCACTCGATATCCTTTTACAACTAACTGTTCCGTTCTGTAGCGGTGAAACGGTGGGATGTTGCACGACGGGAAACAGATGTAAAGGTCATATTTACATTTGGGGAGTAAATTGGCATTCTGTGAAGAGTCGAGGAGTTTCTTTTGACGGGTTTTTCCTGGAATCACAGCAGAAGAGATAAATAATCCTGTTAGGTACTGTGTATTTTTTTTAATTTAGTTTTTATAGTGTGTCTTTTGCAAGATTTTGGTTTTAAAATATATATAATCGGTTGTTTGATTCAAGAAATATTGTGTGGTGGAATTTAATCTAATGATCACAAATACTGATGTGTTTTTTTTTACAAAAACTATAATATATGTTAGTGATAATGAACAGAATTATGATCAACATCCTCAACATTATCACATTTTTAAACACCTGTTCAAAAGAATGTACCTACAAATTTATGATTGATTATGAAATGTTTTATGTACTATACATGAATTAATTTCAGGTTTGTACCCAAAAATTTATTTTTGAGAAGGAATACCAAAATTCATTGCTAATAATCCTTTTGGGAGGGGTTTAAGCCCCAAATAACCCCCTTGACATAGTTCTAGATAATTTAACTTGATAATCATGTTTAGTTGCACATAAACTTTAAAAAAATGTTAACCAAATTATTGTCTTATGAGACTTTTTATACGAAAACATAGAAATTTTAGTATGAAATGAATATTACACTTAAAATGCTAGCGATGAGTCGTCACAATATCATTAATGAATAATTATTGAGAGCTTTATGAAAAACGAGATTAATTTTTTAGTTAAATAGTTTAATTAGTGAGAAAGAATTCGAGTGTACAAAGCAGAAAGATTTTTTTTTTAATATTGCCTGGACCGGTTATTACTCGTATATTGTCATTTCAAAATATTAAAATGAAATTCCAATCATGAGTTAATTTAACTGAAAATAATGTCTAGTCAACGCAATTCACCCCAAGTATGTTGGGTTTTTCTCCGCCGCAACAATCACACACGAATGTGAAGACTATCCGCCAATTATGTTTGACATAACATTTAGTTATCTCTCGTTTATTGCCTTTTCAAACCTCTCTTTTGCTTCAAATTTATATTCTGCTTTAATTTGTTTATCAAAAAATATAAACAATTACAAGTTTCTAGAAATATATAATTACATTGATTGGCACTGTGACTATTTCAGTATGTATTGTTTTATTTATTTATTTTGCACCATGTCTTACTACCCATTCAGATTATATATTTACTAATTACGTTAATTTGTTAGGGATTAGGAAAGCTTAATTTAGAAGTTCAGCCGCATTTGCATGAATAGATAGAGTGGAAAACTATGTGAAAAAAAACACTCTAGTACACTCAACCGGGGTTTGAACGCCGTCCTGGTATATTGCGAGAGTGACATCTTAGACCATTTGACCACCGAAGGGAGTAACACCTTTTTTTTAAAATATTTAATACATGGTAATACTATTTTATTTATAGATGATAATATTAGAAACTGTCCCTCAAATAGTTCAAAGCTCACTCGAATTCTCTTTAATAACAGCTAAAAGGGGCATTGACTGCAGTGGTATTTAAATTGTGTAATATTGTTTTGGAGGAGGGATAGAGAGTTGTACCCCCTCCAACGTCCCTCCCTATCCCCGGTCGGCGACGGACCCTAACTGTTAAAGAGGGGCGGGCGGTATGATGATATGAAACCAAGTTAGTAGATACCATGTCCAACTCCCTTTCGCCTTCGGGTGAGTCAGAGAGGCCGTTCGGTGAGAAAGGAGCTGTCCCATTTGACTGACCATCAAAGGCTCAGCAATTAAACCTACGTAATTACAGGTCCCCCTGAGAGAATGGTTAGCACGCCTGACTTTACCTTTGCCATGCGACCAGGGCGTGGATTCTAAAACAGTTACACTGGCTGTGATTGTATTTGTATACACCCTCTCCTCTCTTGCTCTCTCTCTCTCTCTCCGGGTGAATACTGATGTTGGTTACTCAGGACCCTAAATATAAACCAAACATAATTTATTTCCAAAGAATTTCATGACACCCTCCTCCCTAACGCGAGGTTTTTTAAGTCCTTGTTGGTAAGTCTTAGACTCGGAAGAATCCAGTAAAAAAACTGAACACAAATGACGGCTATTTTTCTCATTGTGGTGCTTACCATGTACAATCCAAGCACACAAACTATATTAGCACACGACTTACAAACTAACTAAAAAACCAGTACTTTTTAAATACTATTAAGGATCGTACTCAGAATGAGATGGCAAGGATTCTTTTTTTATCGAAGAGTCCCTCTTGAATTAACTTATATGTATTTTTTTTAAAAAGCTTATGGACTTGTAGGTGCTGTGAATACTATAAG
Source organism: Timema cristinae (assembly GCA_039000515.1). Taxonomy (NCBI): domain Eukaryota; kingdom Metazoa; phylum Arthropoda; class Insecta; order Phasmatodea; family Timematidae; genus Timema; species Timema cristinae. The sequence goes on from JBCFYV010000935.1 coordinate 59,644,613, forward strand.
ACACCAGTTAGCTACTGAAAATACACGACCAGTTCTAGTGCTTGAATATGTACTAAATAAGTACCTAACAGAATTTTTATAATATTTAGCACCGCGTCTTACTACCCGTTCGGGTCATACGCTTTAAGTACTAATTACGCTAATGGATCAGGAATTGGGAAGGTTGAATTAGAGGAAGTGAACCCGCATTTAGGAGAAACCACCCCCAGTTCACCCGACCGAGATTCGAACCTCGATCTCCCCGTCCTCAGCAGTCGAGCTCAACACGACAAGCGCGTTAGCCAACTACGCCACCGAGGCGGGTACCTAACAGAAGTTCCTAAACAAAACTTCCACACAAACCGAACATAATAATATATCCTCCTTATATCAAAAAAAGATCCTAAAGCACTTGTCAACCGCTTTAATCACTTAGTGGGCGTATACGGTGGTGATTTAAGATGGCATTATTTTCAATTAACATAATTACAACCCACTTCGGGGGCTGCATTGTTTAACTCTCACGGTAAACTAGACCACCGATGATGGGGAGATCGAGGCTCGAATCTCTGCAGGGTGTACTGAAGGTTTGTTTTTTCAAAATAGTTTTCCACTCTCTTTCAACGCAAATGCAGGTACATTTCCTATAATTATAACCATCCTAATCCCTAAAATCATCAGCGTAATTAGTACATAAGCGTATAATCCGGATTGGTTGTAAGATTCAGTGCAAAACATAACTATACTGGAGGCCATGGGCGTAGGGGGAATTTAATTTTGGGGGAAGGGGGTTTCAAAATCGTAAGTCTTTGGCCCTATGTTTAGACTTAATATTAAACCCTAAGACATAAGAACAATGTTATTGTACCTACAATAATGGTGGAACTTTATTTGTGTTTGAAATGAGGGGGGAGGGGGGGCAAGTAACAAAAATACGGGGGCTTATTATTTTCTTACCCGATTAATGTTAGAAAATTTGATGCTCTTAGAATCTATTTATATTATCCTCGTTTGGAGGTTTTTTGAAAAGTATTATATTTTAACATATATTTAGAGTAGTGCTCCCCCCGAAATATTTTGAAATATGGGTACTTCTAAAGGCTATTTGGATTAGTCCTACTTCGGCATATTTTAAAAAAAAAATTGGTTGCTTCTAAAAGACACAAGACGTGCTCACCAGAATTTTTTTAATATATTAGATTCCCTATAATCTATTTGAAGTAGTCGGAAACCCAGGTTTTTTTTTCAATTTTTGGAATCTCATTGAAACTATTAAGAGTGTTTTTCACTCTCCCCCCCCCCCCTCCCTGAAATTAGTTGCCCACTAGAATATATTTGGAGTAATTCTCTCCTGTAAAATTGTTGAAAAGTGAATGAATGCCTCTATAAGATATTTGAAGTTGATATAAGTTAATCTTTAACCTTCATATTAAAAACTTAGAACATTTCAGAGAGGGTGGGTGGGGTAGAGGAGGATTTTTACCCCATAAGCCACTCCCTCCCCCTTCCATCGGGAGGCAGCCCGATACTATTCCTACATTCATTATCCAGTGACTCCTCGTTGACAATTGATCTGTGTGTCCTTTTTAATGCCTCTCATTAGTTAAACCATCTTTTTTTTTTTACTTGCACATACAGTAACATTTCTGCAAATTCTTCAGGGAACTGTTCTAGCTGACTTAGGATTAATTTAAAACTCTATTAAAAACTAGCCTTTTTTTTCCTAACAAGGTCACGACTAATTAGGATCGCGAGGCGTTCCCCCTCGGCCCCTCCATTTGTTGACTTGTATCGGATTGTTGGCCACACTGTTTACTCGAGCTTCATGAGTTTTCTGGTGCTAGATAAGAGAAACACTTCTGTCTATCTATCTATTTATAGTCTTCTTCTGATGGTGTCGTGTGCCACACTTGATTCGGACTTTTAGAACAGGTCGGACGAGTCTTCAGCCTATTCTTTCTTGCTCAGATCAGGTATGTTAATGAATGAGTCGATATTAAGGTGGGGAGGGAAAGGTATGAAAGTTAAGGCTGGTGTTTTTGTAGTTTTTATCGCAAAACTTTTTTTTTTTACTAAAATAAATAAAATATTTCTCGAGTAGGAATAGAGTTTAATTTTCTTCACATGATGATAGTAATTCTCGAATATCTGTCACAAGTATAGTAGCATTATCTGAGAAACTTTTTAAATGAAGAGAAAAAGCTGTCATTATATTTCGTTGTATTATTATTATTAGCACCGCATCTTACTACCCGTTCGGGCCATACGCACTTACGCCAATGTGTAATTGTAGGGTGATTGTGAGATGAAAAGGAGGACCTACAGTTTAACGTGGGATCCGAACCACGGTGGAGGCCTGGCATTCCATACATTCACAAGATGTCTTGTCAGAAGTGAAGGAAGGGTTTGATAATCAGAAAATCTGTGCCGGGACCGAGGATTGAACCCCGGACCCCAGCACAGAAGTCTGAAACCTTACCCCCCTAGACCGCCAGGTCACCAATATATTCCAGATCACCCTTGACAGATATTCAAGAAATTTTGGTATCACCATTTGAAGAAAATTAAACTCTATTTCTACTGGAGAAATATTTTATTTATTTTGTCCAAAAAAAGTTTTGTTATAATAACTACAAAAACACTGACCTTTACTTGCGTTCCCTGCACTCAAACATTAAAGCCTGATTTTGATACGAAGGAACTTTTTGACAGTAATATTTCTATTTCACCTAATTAAGGTGTTTAACGTGAACTCCCTGGACTGACTGGTTCTAACAGCACACAACTTATAACTTAATTAACATTTAGAACAGACACAACACCCAGCCCCCCGGCTCTTAATCCACCACTGTGAGAGGGGAAACCATGCCAGCCATGCCGGGAATCGAACCCGGGGCCCTTAACTCAGTGATCAGACTCTATAACCGTAATAAAATGCACTAAAACAATGTTCACATAAGGAAACGTAAAGTCGTGTGATCTTCAGTTGTCGATTTTTCATTTTCCCCCACATCGGTGGTCACATGGGCTAACGCGTCACTCTCGTGTTGGACTTAATTACTGGTGACGGGAGAGATTGGGGTTCAAATCCCGGTCAGGTGTATTTATGGTGTATTTTTTTCTTAAATGGCTTAGCACACCTTCCTTCCGCGTGAATGCGGGTACATTTATATTTTTTAATCTAACCTCCTCCTATTTAGTCCACTTGACTAAAGTGATTAATATATGCGTAAAATCAGAACATGTACGAAGACGCGTAGGAAAAAAATATCCCCTGAAATATAACTAATAAGTAAAATTTATTTTTCCAAAAGTTTCTTCCTACTTGCAGGGGGAGATCCATAGGGGAGGGGCGGGGAGTTGATCACCTCACTTCATAGAAAATGATCATTAATGTTGTAAAGACTAGCACCTCAGTCACCCTCCTTCTTACATAAACTAATCAATAACTCTTTCAACTTAGCTCTAATGTGCAGACAAGCAAGTGGCTTAAAGCTAAAATTTACCATTAATTAGATAGCCAATTATATGCATTAAAATACATGTTTTTCTATTAGTACGTACTAAAACATTTTAGGCCCGTGTAGGCCTACATATTTATTATTTTTATTGAGACAGATACTTTTGGTTTTGTGCCTTTTCTTGTGTTAAAATTTTTAAAAAATTATCAAAAGTGTGTGGTTTTTTTTCCTAACAAGTCCTTTTTTTAATATTATAATTATTAATAAAATTATTTTTATAAATTAGCAATATTATTATTAAAATTATTATAAATTAAAATCTTAATTAAGTAAAGTTATTAAATTTATACTTGAAGAATCCTTATTTCCCATCTTTGTTGTCTAGTGGTCAGAGGTCTCTGGTTCGATCCCTGGTGTTACCAGGTTCTTCCGTGAAGCAGTGGGTTCTAGAACAATGTCAACTCACAGCTACTTGAATGAAAAAGTAGCGGCTCTATTCTATATAAACTGAAATAATGGCTGACTGACCACAATTTAAAATCCGGTATTCACACCATTGTCGCAGAAAAAAATAATCGGTAGAAAAATAGTGTTACATTAGATCCTCGCTTATCCGTCACTCGTGGGACTAGGAGTATTGTCGGGAGCAAAAAAGATCGGATTATCAGCAGGAAACTATATACTTACAGTACTGTATTACATACATACATAAATAATACAGTCTAAAATAAAATAAAACCTATACAGAAACATATTTTTTAGTGAAAAAAAATCTGTTGTGTTCTTTTGTTTGACAGACGACAGTCTAGACTTAGCTGGAGTGATTCCTTCTTGTCCAATCTCTGTAGCACTTTTTACTTTTTCATTTAAAGGAACAATAAAACGTGTTTACGTTTTATTCCTGACATATTGTATGTAATTCAAAAAGTACGTACACAATCCACACACGACGAGTAATAATTACCACGCACTAGACGCTAGATGCCGGCTCACTGAGGTAGAAAAACAACTGACTAGTAACTATGGTGCTTCAACAATGGCCGACCAGTCATCAACAAGTCGCTGCATGCTCTTGAGCTGAGGTCGTACTAGCCGAGGGTGGACTAGAGGTTCTACTGTACAACATTGCTTTATATACGGGCATATTCATTTTCCTTTTACTTTTTTGTACAAAGATACTGAGTTGGAATTAATTTTAATTAAAATAATGGTGATATATATATATATATATATATTTTTTTTATGTGACCCCTTTAGTATTTTCAATTTTCAATGTTGCCCTTACTATCGAACGAGTTTGACATGCCTGGTCGCTAATATATCCAACAACCAACACACTATATTTTTAACGTTCAAATATTTGTCCTACAGTCCAATTTTCATAGGAAGAACTTTTTCTTCACAGTTAAAAAAGCTAATATCTACCTTAACGTATTTATGGGTCAAATCATGTGATATTCATGTTACTTTTGATATATATTCAATAACTATTTAACAACATTTAATACATTTTAGCCGCGAATTTAAATGTTTGTGTGTTTCTAAAGGTCCCTTCCTTTGAAAAATGGACTGTAGTTCCGTGCGACTGTCTTTATGAACCCGACTATACACTATTATTCAACTGCTTGTGATGGTTTCCTGATAACGCTCAATGTATTCAGATACCCACGACCTCCTCGCCGGTGTCAGTAAAACCTCGGCTCAGCGGTCGTCTAGTTCCTTGCGCCACCTCCCTTCAAGCTCTGCAATCCTGTTTAACAGTTCACTTTCTCTGTGACAGCAATGTCGGGCCTCACCTCTCCGTCCAACCGTCGCGACGCCTTCGCCATGGTGGGCCTTCAGCTGCTCATGTTGGCTCTCAGCGCCGCCTTCGGACGTTATGATTCCCAGGCGGATGCTAAGACTCCGCTTAAAGACGCTGACAAACAGACGATTGGCAACTATTACCCTAGTAAGTTGGTAATATATTATACACTCCTGTATCCTTCGTAATACACCCCTACATCCCTCGCAATACACTCCTACATCCTTCGTAATATACCCCTACATCCCTCGCAATATACCCCTACATCCCTCGCAATATACCCCTACATCCCTTACTATACACCCTTATATCGCTCGCAATACACTCCTACATCCTTCGTAATACACCCCTACATCCCTCGCAATACACTCCTACATCCCTCGCAATATACCCCTACATCCCTTACTATACACCCTTATATCCCTCGCAATACACTCCTACATCCCTCGCAATACACCCCTACATCCCTTACTATACACCCTTATATCCCTCGTAATACACCCCTACATACCTCGCAATACACCCCTACATCCCTCGCAATACACTCCTACATCCCTCGCAATATACCCCTACATCCCTCGCAATATACCCCTACATCCCTTACTATACACCCTTATATCCCTCGCAATATACCCCTACATCCCTCGCAATACACCCCTACATCCCTCGCAATATACCCCTACATCCCTCGCAATATACCCCTACATCCCTCGCAATATACCCTACATCCCTCGCAATATACCCCTACATCCCTTACTATACACCCTTATATCGCTCGCAATACACTCCTACATCCCACGCAATACACTCCTACATCCCACGCAATATACCCCTACATCCCTCACAATACACCCTTATATCCCTTGAAATGCACCCCTATATCCCTCGCAATACACCCCTACATTCCTCGCAAGTCGCAATATAACCCCACATCCCTTGAAATATACCCCTACGTCAGTACAATTCACCCCAGCATTATCTCTCAATCTACCAAGCTAAAATTTTAATTTCAATTTTATTTTATATAAATTCGAGTTATTTGCATTAAAGTGTGTTTATTGTTTGGATTTATCAAACTACGTGAACATGAAATAAATGTTAACTTTTAAGTTATTTGACGTTTATTTTAAAAACACAGCTATACCAGCACAATAAACGGAGGACTTATCAACTAAATTAACCTAAGACGCTAACTAGCCTTACTGTCTTTGTACTATCTAGGTAAAAGAACTAGCTCTTAGAAAAAAGAAAATTATTTGAGATATTAATTGTATCTGGAATTGAACCAATGTCCCATTAAAATTAATGCAAGGCCTCTTTTTTAATCGTCCAATACAATATTGTATTTATTTTTCCCAACAGCTTTTTACTTTCCTTTCAACTATCCTCTATGCATTTCTTACACTAATGGGGTCGGGATATCATTTAGAGGAAATTAACTCGCATTTGCGTGAAAAGCCGTTCAGTAAACAAAACCTTCAGCACACCAAGCTGAGATTCAAACCCTGACCTCCCCATCATCGTTAAGCTACACTAGACGAGCCTGACATTTAGTCCACGTGTCCTCCAATACAGGTAATAGATTATATACGTACTCGTACGAGTGCTGTCATCAATAATAATAATAATAATGTTTCCAAGGCTTAAAGATGACATTTAGACCACGCGCCCACCGATGCAGACACAAAATTGAAATATATATATATATATAATTTAAACATACATCAAGTTCATCTAACCTGGTTAGCTAGCTATGGGTAGGTCGTGGTTCAAATCTCACACCTAGTGTATTAAGGATTTGTTCTTACTGAATAGTTTACCACTATGCCTCCAAGCAAGTGTAAGTATATTTCATTTAAGTTATCAGTTTATAAATGCGGTGACCTGGTGGTCTAGGGGTAAGGTGTCAGACTTCTGTGCTGGCGGCCGGGGTTCAATCCTCGGTCCCGGCACAGATTTATCTGATTACCAAACCCTTCCTTCACCTCTGACAAGATATCTTGTGAATGTGTGGAATGCCAGGCCTCCACCGTGGTTCGGATTCCACGTTAAACTGTAGGTCCTCCATTTCATCTCACAATCACCCTACCATTACACATTAGCGTAAGTGCGTATAACCCGAACGGGTAGTAAGACGCTAATAATAATAATCAGTTTATAACGTGCCTGCCTGATGAGCTGAAGGGTCCAAGGTTCACCTCAAGGCATGGCCGAAAAAACTATATTTAATGAAACGTAGGTCTCACTTCTCAGAGTGATCAATTATTGACGTCAGTGGCGGGACGTTGTGTCTTTTCTAGATTTAAGTTAGTTTGTAACTCTTGCGGTGATATAGTCAGTAGGTTCAGAAAGTTCACGTTAAATACTATATATAATGTACAGAGGTGAGCGAGTACTTGAAAATTTCATTTCAAGTCGAGTGTTAATGTTATTAGCTGCTTGAACTAGACTCGAAGATATTTACAAATCTCGAAAAATCTAAGTACTTGGAATATTCAACTTTTTTACCTCGAAAATTCCAAGTTTAATTAATTTTAATCAATTTTAATATATAATTTCATATCAAATAAGAGTCACATAATATTTTCTTTTGTCTAACTAAAAAAATATTGTAAAATTAAGTTATATTAGAATTTATTTTAAAATTCGAATTTGTATGATTATAAATTTTTTCGCATCAATATTTAACTAAAAAAATATATTTTTTTCACTTATTTATTGCCTAATCGCACACCCTTAGTAATATTATATAATACTATAAAGCCACATGGCTTACTCACTCACCGACATTAATATTTGTTTACCCACTTAGAGATGAGTTAGAAACTTGAAATTTGGCAAACTTATAGCTTTTAGCCTGTAACCGACGGGAAGGTTCCAAAAAGTTAAACATTTTAATTTTTAACCCCCGAAAAAAATTCAAAATGGCGGGGCAACTTTAAAATCGGTGCGGACCTTTCTTTGGATGTCTTTTGTGGCTAAACGGTAAGACCTATCAAAAAACGGCTCTGAAATTACATTAGTTTACATTCACTTGCAAATATACATATATATACATACATATACAGGTATACATATCACCCCTATCACATTAGCGTAGTTAAGGTTAGGAGGGTAGGGAACGTGAGAGAAGGGGTTGGTTTTTTTCAATTTTCATAGCAATTTTTTTTTCAATAAAATAAATGCAATATTGCTCCAGTAGGAACATTTAGTTTTATTTTCTTCCCATGGTGATATCAACAGTTGTTGAAGCGGGGTGACCTGGTGGTCTAGGGGTAAGGTGTCAGACTTCTGTGCTGGTGGCCGGGGTTCAATCCTCGGTCCCGGCACAGATTTATCTGATTTCCAAACCCTTCCTACACCTCTGACAAGATATCTTGTGAATGTGTGGAATGCCAGGTCGCCACCGTGGTTCGGATTCCACGTTAAACTGTAGGTCCTTCATTTCATCTCACAATCACCCTACCATTACACATTAGCGTAAGTGCGTATAACCCGAACGGGTAGTAAGACGCGGTGCTAATAATAATAATAATAATAATAATAATAACAGTTGTTGAATATCTCTCATGACCAAAGCGGCATTAGATGAGAAACTTTTTAAATGAAGAGAAAAAGTTGTCATTAAATTACAGGACACCCTTGACAACTGTTGTTTAGATCACTGTGTTTATAGCTCAAACGGGTAGTAAGCAAGCCACGGTGAAAAAAAAAATTTAATCTCCGACGACAAAGGTAAATAATGTTGGTTTTAGTATTTTATTTAAACGTTAGCGAATCAGGGCAAGGTCAAGTCCTTTATTTATAAATAAAATATTAGGGGTAGAGGCAATTGGATAGAATGGTAAAATAAGTCTTACCTAGAACAAAAACATCGTCGTGGTGATAAATCAGTATCATGCAGTCAACAGCGTGAGAAAAACAAACTGATTTATTCATGGCTCGCGCCATCTTGGAACTCGCCCCATTTACCCACAGTTCCAAGCGAGGGGTGGTACTTGAATTAAACATGATCAATTTGGCCGCACTTTTCAGAATAACCAGGGAGGTTTTTTTTTACGATTCACGATTCGCCAAACAATTGGGGAGAGGGGGGGAGGTTGTTTTTATTCCAATCACAAGGTTATATCAGTACACACAAACGACGTTTCTTAACAAATTAACTTTTAACAAACTATAAGAAGCTAGAATAGTCGAGTGTAAGTTTATCAATGTCAAAAAAATCAAGTGGTTTTATAACGCCACTGGGACAGTGGGAGAACAAACAGGGGAGGAGTAAAATATTAATTACAATGTTGTGACCCCTCTCCCACCTATTAAATGACATAATTTGATCTCCAAATATCAAGAACAACGGGTAACGGGTTTCTTTGAATCTCCCCTTAAATATCTCAACCATTGGTTTCACGGTCTAAGGCGTGAAGCTGACGCGAAGCCAGATTGCTGGTAGTTGGACGCTAGGGTTCTAATATCGTGTGGATGCTCTGGCTGTAGTTTTCCATCTTCTCTCCATGCTAATGCACGTCATATCACTTTATATTAATCCGTAAATAAATATCATTGATGTTGACCGAAACACTGTTTTTTTTTAATGATTCCTGAAAATAAAACATTTGATTTTGTTACTCATCTGTTTTTTAAGTTTCTTTTTATTAATACAGCAATTTCACTCTTACCACAAAAAGTTAGTTAAACGGATCATTTAAAGCGATACGCCTTTCCCTCAGCTAGTGATTCATTCATATATAATGTTTATTTTACATAATTATATAGTTAAGATTAAATTTAATAGTTGCATTTTCATTTTTTCATTTTTAAATGAAATTATCTCTTAAGAATTTATGCAGGCTTAGGGTTGTATTATTGATGGTCGTTTGAAACTTTCATTTGGTGGAAGTTGAAGATGAGAGTCTGGTAGTTGAAGTTGAGCGTCTAGATGTTAAAGATGAGAGTCTAGATGTTGAAGTTGAGAGTATGAAGGTTAAAGATGAGAGTTTAGATGTTGAAGATGAGAGTCTGGTAGTTGAAGTTGAGAGTCTAGATGTTAAAGATGAGAGTCTAGATGTTGAAGTTGAGAGTATGAAGGTTAAAGATGAGAGTTTAGATGTTGAAGATGAGAGTCTGGTAGTTGAAGTTGAGAGTATAGATGTTGAAGTTGAGAGTCTGGAGGTTGAATACAGCTGCGGTTATGTTTTTTTCAATGACCAATATTTCCTTAAAGATAGCGTTTTAGGTGTCAACTGCTCTATGAACCTAGCGGATACGAATTTGTGGTTTTTTAAGTAGATGGGTGAATGCAGATTGGTGGTAAATTAAATATATCATCATTATATTCAATATGCCAAACGATTAGTGTGTTTTCAGAACCTACAGAGTGAAGTAAAAGTCATTTGAGACTCCATGAAAAATAGCGATATGCCATAAGTGGGCGACAAAATATTTTAGAAGTTTTTGTTAAAATCTGTGGAGATAGACCCTATCTAGCTCATGTAAGTTTTTTTAAACAACTTAAGGTGACTTAAAACATCGGCATTCATTCTTTGCGGTTGAGAAGTTCAGGATAAATTTAGGTTGAATATTATTCCTAGATATTTTATATTTAGACTCAATTTCATATATGATTTTCAAATGTGTTTCTTGTTCTATTATTCCTTTTATATTATGAATTTCCATGGCTATAAATAGTCATCGTGTTGAGATAGCATCGAGACAAAAGAATAAAGGTGAGGAGTAAAGAATGTCTTTTTTTTTTTTTTTTTTTTTTTTTTGTGACAGAATGTCATGACGTGTCGGTGACATTGCCTGATCTCTCTGAGGTGTCCGTTTCAGCAGGAGTAGAGTGGCATTGTCTCGCTGGTGCTGCTATCTGTCGAGTGATCATCTGTTCTCAACTTTCACCTCTCTCGCTGACTCGCTCGATACTCGGTAGTTTGGAGGATATCCTGACAGGATTTTAACTTTTCACTGTAACAAGAGGTTGACGGTTAGAAGAGGCGCTTCGACGTGGCGTGTTTAAACTTTTTTGTTGTTCCTTGAGACACTTAGAAGAGAGTCACGTGATAACTCATCCGATACAATCGATTATCTCGAGCTCAAAATAAATGAAACTTAGTTCCTAATATGCATAGTACGAAAATAATGATGTGTGTGCTTGTTGGAAGTTGATCAAAACCTTGTCTTTAGGGTATTTATTTATTTAAGGTAGTTTACGTGCATTTTATGAACCGACCGATTATATATATCAGCACACGAGAATTCATCTGAGCGAGAGCGAAAAGGCCTACCAATTTTCCCGGGAAAGGTATTTAAATAATTTAAATGAAGAAATTCATACCGTATAGTTGTGACGTCATAGGTCTTCAGTCAACACACAATAACTTCGAAGGCTGCTTGATTAAATACGATAATTTCGATGCATAGAGCATATATTATACTATTTTTTATAATATTATGCTAATTTTCGACTCATTCATAGCATATAGGCTATTTATTTCTTATGTTAGTGGTTTAAACTCGTCCCGCTAATAATTACGCCTATTCTCGAATACAGTCCAATTTCCAAAGGAAAGGTGTTTTAGGAAATACCAACTTTCTTTTTTCAGCTAAAATTGATAACATTTTGTTAATTTATCGGAATTCCAAATTGATAATATCTTTCAAAAGTGACAGCTGAAGATCATTTTGTTTGACGTATGAATACGTGAAAGTATATCTAGTAACTTTTATAGAACCCGCTTCTGTGGCCAAGTAGTTTAGGGTATCAATATACTAGACCGTCGATTATGACGAGATTGGGATTTTACAAACTCCATCCACGCAAGTGTGGGTACATTTTCTCTAAAATCAACCTTCTTAATTCTTAACACATTAGTGTAATAATCAAAACATAAGAATATCACCCGAACGGGTAGTAAGACGCAATGCTAAAAATAAAGGAAATAAAAAACAAGAGGTCATCTTTCATCTCGACTTAACACTTTCGTCATTTTCTCAGACAAAGGGAAAAAAATAAGACATAATGAATAAAGATCACAACTCTTTTTAAAGAATAGGGAAGTGACTGATTTCCACTCGAGATGACTTATTTAAATACAGAGGTCGTTCTTTTTGCCCCTCCATTCCCCTCACCCCCTTCAAAAAAAAAAAAAAAGACGTATGTCAGTTACCGACTTTGGTTTTTCTGGCCAGTGCGTCAATACGCGTCCGTGGCGTGGGTCCGTCTTTCGTAGCTCGACACTTAATTAACTAAAATAGTAATTTTTACAACAATTTTTGGGGTAACTTCCCCCATCCCCTCCTTCACCGTTTCAGGTAATGTGCCCTCTTTTTTTTCATCCGTTCATATTCGTGAATAGTATATCTAGGGCATCCACATTATGTTGAAATAGAGCTAGTAAAATTGAAGAAACATTGTTTAGTCACAGATTATATGCAAACAATCACTTTTTTCGAGATAAAAGACATTTAAAAACGTATATTTCTCAGCAAACTTTTGAGGTTACTTCATTATAGATGCTTCTCTTCTATAAAAAAGTACTTTCTATGGACAGCTTGCGTACGTTTTAAGGGCTTTGTTTTTTAAATATAAACATGCTATTTTCAAAATTTCTTCCAAACGAGTAATTTATTTATGTTCAAAATTAAATCAGAAAAATTGATTTCAAAAAAGTGTTTTGAATAGTGTTACTTATTAAAAAATTGACTGATTTTTATACGAGACTAATTTTTAAAGAAAAAAGTCCATATTTTATTAATGTAGCCAGTCAATAATTTCAGGGGGGGGGGGGCTTGGTGGGCACCTCCCCCAATTGCTGGAAGCTAGAAAAAATTCTAAATGATAAATAGTTCTAGAAGCTCTGTGAAGTGTTTTTTTTTCATGGTAAAATAACCCCTTAGCTGCCAAAGGCTGGGAAAATATCTTGATATAAAACACTTTATGAAGCTCTGTGAAGTGTTTTTTATGGTAAAATAACCCCCAAAATGCCGAAAGATAGGAAAATTTCTAAATATATAACATCTCTAGAAGCTCTCTGAAGTGTTTTTATGGTAACACAGCCCCTTAATTTGTATTTGTATCTTAATTTTGATATTGTTTAAACCATAAATAAAGCCATATGTATTTTGTTCATAAAATTTTGTGGGGGGTTTGAACCCCCAAACCCTCCCTTGGCTACGGCCTTGGTGTATGAACAGTTTTCTTAAATGCTTTTTAAACATTTACTTTAAAACAGTTTTTGATCAAATAGATATTATTGAGTTACTCTAATGGGAAGAGATGCAAGGTCATAGTCGGGGAGGTTTGGGGGTTCAACCCCCCTCTTACCCCGAAAGTTGACCATAACAAATTAATACTGTCTTGTTTATGTTCTAAACAAAACAATAAAATAAAACATCTTGTAGCTATAAATGTAAGAGTCAAAATTTTTATTACATTTGGTCAATCTGGAAATACCTTTATTTGAAAAGTGTAGAATTTTAGCTCCACTTTTTCTCCAAGCACAAATTACTAAAACTTTAACTATATTAGAGAAAATCATCTTTAAAATTATACGTGTTTGGTCAGTGGTGGTATAACCATTATAAGGTAGGGGGAAAGAGGGTTCCAGGTCGCCTATCCCGGCAAACGTTTGACAATATGAATGCCTTAAAGATATTGGAGTGGTCCTTGAATGTTTTCAAAGTTGTGATTCTCTAGAATCTATTTGAAGTGGTCTTCCATCTTTTTTTTTAAGTTGATGCCCCTAAATGTGTAAAATGGTCCACATTTGATTTTTTAAATTTCTATTCAATGCCTTTAGGTTTAGAAGCTACGTGGATTTATTTTTTTAATCGTATTATATTTCGAGGATATAAGAGGGAGGTAAAATAAATCTAGACGGGGGAAAAAAATCATTTTTAGGGGGGCATATTCCCCTTGAATGGATGAGTAGGGTAGTTGAAAGATAAATCCTCCACACTAGCGTGGTAAGAGGTTGGGAAAAACTATATAAATAAACCCATTTTAAAAACCACCACCACCACCGGAAATTAACTCTATTGTGAGACAGACGCCTTGTATTGTATGAGCACAAGTGTGTGCTACAATCATATTAAACGTGGGAATGAAGCACATCGCCTGAAAGGCGCAACCTTCTTTTTAGTCTCATTTTGTGTTTAAACTCGATGACAGCCTTTGATTAGAAGTGACATAGCCCGGTTTAGTAATGTATGTATAATACAGTAAGTCCTTAAGTCCTATACTTACACTGATTCGAGTTACGCGGATTCGTAGATACGCGGTTGCAGTACTTTGACTCACGAATAGCCACGTCATCTTTCAAACGTCACTTTAAACATAATGGTTGGTGTTTCTTGTAATCTTATGGACAGCTGATATTGTCTTCACCATTTTGTTTGTATCTACTTTGAGTGGAAGTTGTGTCTTGCAGTGAACCTACGTATTAATTGTTGTAAACAAAGTATAAACCTTAAATATTTCTGAGAAACGTAAAACAGATGATGATACATGTATTCAGTGTTAAGAGAGGGCACATAATAATGTATTCAAGCACCACGTGGTTTTTCAACTTGCGTGGTTTTTCAACTCTTGTGACTTTTAACTTACGCGGTTTTAATTACCGGATTTTCACTTAAATGATTTCAACATGCGCGGTAAATCTTCAGAAAAAGTGAACCGGGTGAGGCATTTAGGTTGGGACATTAAAAATCCTGAAAACGAGCTATTCTAGAAAAAATTGTTTCGAAAAAAAGATTATTTTTTTGGGGGTGGGTGGACACATCACTTGTTCTTTTTTGTTTGGTGGACGTCTTCGTCGTTATTTTGCGTTTTTTTTAATGAAAAACTATAATTTTTAATTGCATTTTACTCTAAAGACACAAAAAAAAAAGATTTTTTTTTTTCAATTTGACATCAATTTTTGAAGATATTTTAACTTTATTTATTTTTTAATAATTTTTATCCAATAACTTCTTATCTTTATTTATACAACTACTATTAGTAAATGTTCACAATGAGGACCAGTAACATCGATTCAACTTTATTATACTAAAAAGCTCTTGAATAATTTTTTTTTATAAAAAATAAAAGGTAAAATATCTTGAAATTTGATGTCAAATAAAAATGTTTCAAAAACATTTTTTTAATACACAAAATGCCGTTATAAATGATAGGCTTTTATTTATGTTTTAAATTAGATCTTTAAATGAACTGGAGACGTCCACCGAATCAAAAATAACTAGTGCTGTTAAATTTTCCCTTAAAAAAAACTTTGTTCGAAACAATCTTTTTTCTAAAATACTTAAGTTTTCAGGATATTCTGGCGTCTAAAATTAAATTCCTCACCTTGTATCTATATTTTAGAAACGTGATAGTCCCTCATCCACACCCCTGGCCACTTTGTGAAAATAAACGCGACAAGTACTAATCGCACGCGATGGCGATTAAGACGCGGACGGGTGCGGACGGCCCCCACGTGGCAACGGCCCTCGTTGTGTTCCAGTGTTTGATCATCGTGGTGATGACGGCGGTGGCTAAGTACCACCCTTACGCGGACGCCAAGGACAACCGGAACAGCGCCCTTTCCCACCAGGGTGGCTTTCAGCTCGGTTTGGACGAGAGAGAACTCTACAAGTTCTACATCAGTAACTACCTCTTGCAACTAGTTGAATTATTACTAATATTAGTTTGCTATTTTACAGTAACTACCTCTTGCAACTAGTTGAATTATTACTAATATTAGTTTGCTATTTTACAGTAACTACCTCTTGCAACTAGTTGAATTATTACTAATATTAGTTTGCTATTTTACAGTAACTACCTCTTGCAACTAGTTGAATTATTACTAATATTAGTTTGCTATTTTACAGTAACTACCTCTTGCAACTAGTTGAATTATTACTAATATTAGTTTGCTATTTTACAGTAACTACCTCTCACAGCTAGTTGAATTATATGCCACTAGATAGCTGTTGCCGCGGCTTTGCTCGCGTGGAAGTTGATTATATACAAATACGAAAATATACATATGTATTTACAGATTAATTTAAAATATTACGTTACGTTGATGACCATAACTTGACCTCAGATCAAAAATAATGCAAGTCCGATACAAACTTTCACCCCCTTTTTCATCCCTTATTAAATAAAATTTCCAAAATTCCTGAAACACGTATTTATTTGTTTTACGTCAATAACCGAAATACAAAATTTTGTTTATGTAACTTTCAAAATGACGGACTTTCATACATATTATCATACATATTATCATCCCCTATTTTGACCCCTTTGGGGTGGAATTTTCTAAAATCCTTTGTTAGTGGGTGCCTACATAACAAAATGAATATACGGTCCGAATTTCATGCTTGTAGCCTTGATAGTTTGCGCTCGGCGATGATGAATCAGTCAATCAGTCAGTCAGTCAGTCAGGACATGTTATTTTATAAGTATTGATATTAGTTTGCACGAACCCTTAGCTCAGTCGGTAGCACGTCTATCTACTGAGATAAGGGCCCCAGGTTCGATTCCTGGCATGGCCAAAGAGTGTATCATTGGTGAAATGTGGGTTTTCCCTTTCAGAGTGATGAATTAGCGGCCGGAGGGTTGGATGTTGTGTCTGTTCTAGATTTATTTAGTTTATAGGTCGTGTGATTATATAATCCGTCGGTTCAGAAAGCGCACGTTAAATACCTCAAATAAAAATAATAAAAACATGGTAATGAGTTTGGAATAGGTTTTCAAAATTTCTTGCCTGTTTTTCACTGTAGTATTTTTTATAACATCGTGTCTTACTACCCATTCGGGTTATACGCTTATGTACTAACTACGTTAATGGCTTAGGGATTAAGAAGCTTATGTTTAAAGGAAATGTACCCTCATTTGGGTAGAGAAAAAGTGGAAAATCGTATCGGAAAAAAATCTTCGATCTCCCCACTATCGCTAGTCTAGAGTGACGCCTTAGACCATGTAGCCGCTGTAGCGGGTGCATCAGCGTATTCACCGTGAGTTTTATAAACACCTACCCGCCTCGGTGGCGTAGTTAGCTAACGCGCTGGTTTCGTGTTGAACTAGACCACCGAGGACGGGGAGATCGTGGTTCGAATCTCACTCGGGTGAACTGGGGGTAGTTTTTCCTGAATAGTTTTCCGCTCTACCTCTACGCAAATGTGGGTTCACTTCCTCTATATTCATCCTTCCCTATTCCTAACTCACTCGTGTGATTAGTACTTAAAGCGTATAACCCGAATGGGTAGTAAGACGCGGTGCTAAGTATATATTTATAAACACTTATATCAACGCATGACTTACAAACTAACTTAACTCTCAGTCCTATTTTCATGAGAATATTCTTGTCTCACAGCTAAAAAAGCTACTATAACTACTTTCACATATTCATACGTCAAGTCATGTGATCTGCAGCTGTCACTTTCAATATATAATGTCGATAAAATATAACTACAATACGCTCGTAGGGGTGAGGAAGGTTGGATTTATAGGAAGTGTACTTGAATTTGCGTCAAGAGAGAGTGTGTAAAACCATCTAAGGAAAACCACCACACGTGGCCGGGATTCAAACCCTAATTTCCCTGTCATCGGCAATCAACAACATTATTAATATAATAAAATGTTGCCAATGTTGACCAAAATAGTTGTTTCTTTGTTATAAAATCCCTTCTGACAAGACGTGTATTAATCACAACTTGTGAATGTGTGGAATGCCAGGCCTCCACCGTGGTTCGGATCCCACGTTAAACCGTAGGCCCTCCATTTCATCTCACAATCACCCTACCATTACACATTAGCGTAAATGCATATAACCCGAACGGGTAGTAAGACACGGTGCTAATAATAATAATAATAATAATAATAATAATAATAATAATAATGTTATAAAATGTTAAAAGGGTGTTCTTACTAGTATTCTATTATAAGACAACATTCTTAAGGTGAGGAATTTTTGGTCAAAATAAATAAAATATTGCTTCAGTACAAATATAGAGTTTAATTCTCTTCCCACGTTGATATCAACAGTTGTTGAATATATATCATGAGCATAGCGGAATTAGATGAGAAACTTTTTAAATGAAGAGGACATTAGATTCCAGAATACCCTTGATAAATGTTCAACAACTGTTGATATCATCAAATGAGGAAAGTTAAACTCTTATGTTTATACTGGAGTAATATTTTATTGATTTTGGACAAAGAAATGTTTTAATATAAAAACTGTAAAAACACTGACCTTTCCCTCACGTCCCTTACATCTCACCTCAGTAACACACATCCAGCCACAGTAACACACATCCAGCCTCAGTAACATACATCCAGCCTCAGTAACACACATCCAGCCTCAGTAACACACATCCAGCCTCTTCCACTTAGATATTCACCTTTTAGTCATAAGAATATGATCATTTTATTATTAAATAGTAAAATTCTTTGCCAACACCGCCCGGAAATGACTCGTTCCTTTAATGACTCAAACCACTTGACTACGGAACAAGTTGGTCTACCTATTTTTTTGGTTGGTTTCTATTTTCTATGATATAACCAAACACTTTGTTTTATATAAATTGTAAGTATATTTGCAGCTACTAGCGAGTATAAGCACTAATTATGATCCCTATTCAATCTCACAAGGAATGGATGGATCAAAAGTTCGGTTACTGATTAATTATATTTCTATTTAATGATAACTGCTAAACTATTATATATAAACAAAAAACGATGAGAAGATATTTTTAACAAACGAATATTTGATTTATTAGTTAAAACTTAAAATATAGATTTTAATGATTCCGGTTGGATCTATTTGCCTTCACTCTTAATTCTTTTTTTACAATGGTGTTTATTTCAAACAATGATAGTCAAGGATACATTTTTATGTTTGTTTCTGATATGGCTAAAGATAGATTTTTTTTTTGTTTCTTCTATGCCCAAGGAGAATATTTTTTATTTATATATGATTTTCGTAAGCCCAGGGATAAATAAATATATTAGTTTTTATTTGCTTCTTCTAAGTCCAAGGAGAAATGCTTATTTCTATTTTCTCTCCTGTAACCAAGAAGAAAACTCTACTTATATTTTATTTTCATAAAACCGAAGATATAATAATATTTGCTTCTTTTAAGGCCAAAGGTAAATTAATGCTCATTTCTATTTATCAATTCCATATTACGCTGAGCATTTTTGTTTTTTATGACCTACAAATATAATTCGCTTGTAAAAATATAAGCTTGCAAAATACAAGCCTGCTATTTAACTTTATCATCCAAGTCATTTTTAGTACATAAAAAAATGTTGGTGATAGCAATTCACGACAATGACCGTATCCAACAGCTTCGATATAAATGGCAATCAATAATTAAACGTCCGATAACAACTTCACACCACTTCAATAATATGACACAGATATAAGTTAGTGTAAATAAAAATATATCACAAACTTAGTGAAGAACGATTTGACAGTAAAACAGAACTGCTTCTTGTGAATGAAGATATAAATTAATAAGGAAAATATAAATTTATGAATATTTTCCTCAAACAATGAATACATATTGCTATTAATTTATTGCTAGCACTCATTTCTATTGGGAAAATATATGTTAATTGTTGTAAACAAATTTTAAAAATCTCGACCATATATTTTTTTTTTCAAATATTAACTTAAATGAATATTGAATATTAATATATTTCGAAACATAACGCTATAACAGGCAGAATAATATTTTATTCATTAAATTTAAAGCCTAGATAAACTACAACAATAATTTTTTATAACAATGAAAACTTTATTAAAGGTGATTAACATATTTTTATGACAATGAAAACATTATTAAAGGTGATCAACATAAGTTTTTATGACAATGAAAACATTGTTAAAGGTGATCAACATAGTTTTTTGTGGAATTTGGAAATGTTTATCAAAGTAGTTTTAAAATATAAATTAAATCTAATCTGCAAAATAATTAAAATAAAATGATAGTCAGAACTTTGATAGCCTGTTAGTGTTCATTTGCGGCAACGCTATCTTTTTACGGCAGAAAGACAGTATAAGATAGCGTTCTCTATTTATCCACATAGAAAACATATTTTGTTTCTTTAGAAAGTTGAGTATATTGGCTTCATATCAAAATGATTTAGTAACCTTTAAACTACCAGAAAAAATCCAAAGTTCTCGTGTATTGACAATATTAAAAAGATGGATGTTCAAAAAAACATGATCTTCGGAGATACTATCTGCATGGCCATAGTAGTAATAACCTTAGGGGCTGTCCTTAGTTACGTACGGCTTTTCCGGGGGAAAGAGGGGCTCAGTATTTTCTTACTCTAACTTATGGGGGGAGGGAGATGGGTCAGAATCAGTTTTACGTATAAGTGTGTTCGATCAATTTTTATAGTGAGACAAAATCTAAAAAAACAATTGTTAGAAATTAAATATATTAATTATAAAATTTCACCTATATTTAATATATTATGTAATTTAACACCTAATTTTATTACAATAATTAAAACCCTCTAAAATTTATTTCACCCATTTTATTACCAATCCTTCCTTGGGTCTAAAAATAACTAAATGATTAAAATAATATAATTTACTAAATTGTAAAAAAAATAACGTAAGATAGAAAAAAAGGGGGATAGAAAATCTTATGTTCTCTTAAAGTTTGATTCACACTGATAGAACTGTGCGCAGACTGTGCTGGGACTGTGTCGTGCTGCCAACAATCTCGAACAGGTCATTCCCATAAGAGTTACCTTGTCAGACCGTTTTTGATTCACACTCATAGGACTGTGCTCAGGCCGTGCTGTGACTGTGTCGTCTTGGATCGTTTCAAAAGTGATTTCCCAAGGTCACGGTCCAGCACGGCTCGAACACAGTCCCAACACAGTCCTATCAGTGTGAATTTAGACGATGTCGCCTTAAGGCCCTGCCTACCCTCCCTGGCGGCGTGTTGAGCTTTCAGCTCTAAAATAGATGGCGTTGCTAACGTTATACAAACTGGTGGATTCCAGCCATTAGGTTGGCAGAACTACTGGTTTGTTTAAACAATTGGGAGACTGGCGACCACGAACGGTAATCAGTAAAGGCTGCAAGCAAACTTTTTTCCAAGAATTGAGAGAGATAAGAAGTGTAGTGCCGGACCGTAAAGTGTGTAGGCGACCAAGTTTGACTAAACGTGGGGAGACATAACGTCAAGATACAATCACACTCTCGAGCAGAAAAATTAGCTTATTCATTCCAGTCAGCTAGATGTCCATTAACCTGTAGTACCACTTTTGAATTTAGAACCTTTTGATGCCAAAGTTTAGTACTAGTTTTGTACCATTTTGTACCCGTACCCGTTTTGAGTAATTAGCATATCAAAGTGGTGACTCTAGGTTAATGCTGTTTTACTACTTTTTAATTTTGAACTTTTTTTGATGCCAAAGTTTTGTACTAGTTTTGTACCGTTTTGTACCAGAAAGAAAAAGTATTGTACCCGTACCCGTTTTGAGTAATTAGCATATCAAAGTGAGTACTCCACGTACTCAAGTAAATGCGGTTGTACCCCTTTTGATTTTGAACTTTTTTGATGCCAAAGTTTTGTAATAGTTTTGTAACACAAATAAGTTTTGTACCCGTACTCATTTTCAGTAATTAGCATATCAAAGTGGTGACTCCAGGTTAATGCTGTTGTACCACTTTTGAATTTTTTGATGCCAAAGTTTTGTACTAGTTTTGTACCGTTTTGTACCACAAAGAAAAAGTTTTGTACCCGTACCCATTTTGAGTAATTAGCATATCAAAGTGGTGACTCCAGGTTAATGCTGTTGTACCACTTTTGAATTTTTTCATGCCAAAGTTTTGTACTAGTTCTGTACCGTTTTGTACCACAAAGAGAAAGTTTTGTACCCGTACCCATTTTGAGTAATTAGCATATCAAAGTGTCACGTGACTCCAGGTTAATGCTGTTATACCACTATTGAAATTTTTTCAAATAAATATCTGGTGAGGGTAGTGATAAATAATAATGTACACTTATTTATCAGAGAAAAATTTATTTAAGGTAAAATTAGAGATAACTTATTATTGAAGATTTTGTCACTAACTATAATAAATAACCTATACGACTGAGTATGTAGCCTACGATTTTGTCGTACCATTTATTTGAGTTTATTAGTAAGCAGGTAAAATAAAAAATAACTAAAATTTAATGTGCTAAATTTGGCCACTGTGCTTTGGCTAATTTTTAAAAATTTAAAGGCTAAGGAGGCAATAACATATTTTAAAAGCAGTTTCATTTCGAAGACTATAACAATTTTGACTATAAATATATCTGTTATTTTTATTACTGATATCACCACGTCATACTACCTGTTCATGTTATACGCATATATGATAATCTAATTGGGTGGTAATGAGGAAAGAAGCATTTGAGAGGTTATCTACCAGCATTTTTATTTTGGAAGATGGGGAAACAATTTAGGAAAAACTACCCTCAATAGACTCGACCAGGATTTGCACCCCAAGTGCTCCGCTATCAGCAGGCCAATTTAACACTAATGACACCTTAGACCACTCAGCCACTGAAGTGGGTATCTGTTATTTAATACGGTGTTTACAGTTTTCAAACATCTATAGGATTTACACAATTTTCCAGAAATAAATGTTTTTGGGAATAATTTTTTATCCTATTGGTAGAGTTTAACTTGAGTAATATCTCCATGGTGTCAGCCTGCAAGCAGGCTATACCAATCGAGAGGCTGCCGTATGTTGGCAAAGATAGGGCCAACATTTTCAAGCTGAGGGTGCCATGTGGTTAGCACAACGAGCCCTCCAGACTTC
Organism: Timema cristinae; assembly: GCA_039000515.1. Lineage (NCBI taxonomy): Eukaryota > Metazoa > Arthropoda > Insecta > Phasmatodea > Timematidae > Timema > Timema cristinae. The sequence continues at coordinate 59,667,682 of JBCFYV010000935.1, forward strand.
TATCTCAGTTTTCTAGACTGTAGCGCTACTTATTCATTCAATTATCTCCTCATTTGTCCTCACGAGGTTGATTTTGGTTCCGTTTCAGACCCACTGCTTCACAGACAGAATTAGGGGCACTGGGGATCGAACTTGGGACTTCAGTATCTGAAGCCAGTAAATCTGACCACTATACAACAGAGGCGGTCGGGTATCAAATACTTACTTACTTACTTACTTTATGGCATAGGGAACACAAAAGTTCATTAATTTTAATGGTTTTAAATATATATTTACTTATCATCGGCTTCATGTCGTGGTCAATATTGCTAAAGTGCTATGACTGAGCACTGAGTGCGTAAATTAATCAGCTCAATAACTTGACTAGTTCGATTCCCTGTTAGGTTGAAATTACTTAGTACTAGCGTGATACGAACTCGGCCAAGGCACAAGAGATTTTGAACATACAATAAGTGCGTTACAGAGTGTTAGTAACATTTACTTTCAGCTAAGAGCTTTTCTTTAAAAAAAAAGTACTTGAAATATCAGAATAATCGCTGCATTGTTATATAGAAGTATTTATTTGTATCTTAATTTTGATATTATTTCTACAGTAAATAAAATAGTATCGCTGCTCATCCATTGTACTTAAATTAGTAGATTCAGATAGCCAAAGCGCCAGTAATATGCATAACATTAAAAAAAACTTACCCTTTACTACAAAAAGTTAAATAATCAATTATATCTTTGATTTTCTTTGTGCGCCCTTTCTTCATAAACTTGTATTCACAAGGATATAAAATAATATTTTGTAAATACTTCTCCACCTCAAAATTTATACAATCCATTGGATTTTGTTCGAAAGCAAAAAGGTCACATATTGTTAATTATATAAAAAGTAATCACCGTGGGTACTTATTGTTCGGGATTCGATACATTTCTTCCAAAACGAGCGCACAAACTGCGAGAATGCAACAGGTTCAAATTAAAAGTAATCACATTTAACACGCTAATAAAATAAAATTAACATTTTCACATCTTGACTACCAAAAACTTCGTTCATTAACTTTTTGAAAAATAACTTATTCCAAAGTCCAATGAGAGTCAAATCCTAGACCGTAAAATAAAAACTAGTATATAAAATTATACTGAGAACGTCTCCAAATTACATTTAGACCAAACTTTATTTAAAATAACTATGTTTGATATGAGCAGGAATGTTTATTTTTATTTATTATAATTGTGGATTAAAAATTCAATGTACAGTAGTTTTCATTTACTTTGAATATTAACACTTATTATTACAACGTGTAGTGCTAAAGAATGAGAAAACTCAAGAAAGAATATAAGATAAGAGTGAAGAATTTTACATGTTTTACTGTCTCAGTTAAATAAGGGCTAATGTCATAAAACTTTGTGTATGGAGAAGCATGTGGCTTTTTCTTTGAAAATAATGTATCACTAGAGTAATACTCTCATTGAAGTAAGTAGGGACCAACTATATTTATTCACACAGCAGGAAGACTTTGTGAGTATTTTAGTTACTGAATATATTAAGATGTTTAATTGTTTATATTTAATTACGCAAATTTTCATAATTGGACATTGGCCCTTCTTATCCTAACGTACATGGTATTAATGTTTCTTTGACTCAAGAAGGTCACAGAGATTAGTTTAACCCTCCATTGCCGCCAGCATTCCGATACAGCAGGTTAGCCAACGCTTGCAAAATGATACTAGCTTGTAAATGGGTAATGATCATACTAACGGCACCTATTATCAGCTATGACAACTAGTTGCAGAAGGAAAAGTTGTATTTAAAACCATGTATTTTGACTAGAGAGTCGACTTGGGAGTCGTTAGAGCTCAATATCGTCGTTATTATTGAAGCTAACCCAAATTAAAAAATATGTCTGAAAAGAAAAAGAAATTATTCATTAAATAATATGTTATAAACAAACACTCTAGCTTAATTGTACAAAGAAAATAAATAAATCCATTAATAATTTTTGTTTTCCTATTTAAAATGCATTGAAATGGAAACATTTTAATGAAAATATTTCAATAACTATTTTTAGCATGGTTTGAAAATTCCATAAGAACTATGAAAGATGCCCAGATATGTTACTAAAATAAATAAAAAACAACAATGTTGAATTATTAAATATATTTTGTTTTAAATTATTTTGTTTAGAACCGTGCATTTATGGGTAGGCACGGCCTTAATGTCGTCTTAGTGTCGTTTCACCTACTTCGGCTTCTTCCGGCAAGCGGCGAACCTTCACGAAGGTTCTTATCTACAATCTGACAGTGGCTGCGGAACATTCCAACATTGTTAACACAACTGTGTACAAATAAGCCAAAACTATGGATGAAGAAAACTTAGTAATGTTGGTTCAAGAATATGAATGCTTGTATAATTTGCAGCATAAAAAATATGATAATAATCTCACTAAAGAAAATATTTGGAAGGAGATAGCTGAAAAACTGAATGCAAGAAGTTTCTGTAAGGTTACAAAGTTCGGGACACTCATTCTTAATATTTGTGAAGCTTTTGATGGTCATCTCTGAGTTGCCCAAATATATTGTGGAATTCTTCTTCTCTTGCTCTAAACAAATGATGAACCCAGTATTTTCTTCGTTTTCTCCTCTTTTTATCAAGTGAAATAAGATAAAGACCACATGCAACAATCGCATCTTCCTCTGTTTGATCCATGTCTACTGCTGACGGTGAGCAAAACAGCGCTAACAGCACAGTCCCAGCACAGTCCTATCAGTGTGAATGGTACCGACACGACACAGTCCCAGCACAGTCCTATCAGTGTGAATGGTAGCGACACGACACAGTCCCAGCACAGTCCTATCAGTGTGAATGGTAGCGACACGACACGACACAGTCCCAGCACAGTCCTATCAGTGTGAATGGTAGCGACACGACACAGTCCCAGCACAGTCCTATCAGTGTGAATGGTAGCGACACGACACGACACAGTCCCAGCACAGTCCTATCAGTGTGAATGGTAGCGACACGACACAGTCCCAGCACAGTCCTATCAGTGTGAATGGTAGCGACACGACACAGTCCCAGCACAGTCCTATCAGTGTGAATGGTAGCGACACGACACGACACAGTCCCAGCACAGTCCTATCAGTGTGAACGGTAGCGACACGACACAGTCCCAGCACAGTCCTATCAGTGTGAATGGTACCGACACGACACAGTCCCAGCACAGTCCTATCAGTGTGAACGGTAGCGACACGACACAGTCCCAGCACAGTCCTATCAGTGTGAATGGTAGCGACACGACACGACACAGTCCCAGCACAGTCCTATCAGTGTGAATGGTAGCGACACGACACAGTCCCAGCACAGTCCTATCAGTGTGAATGGTAGCGACACGACACGACACAGTCCCAGCACAGTCCTATCAGTGTGAATGGTAGCGACACGACACGACACAGTCCCAGCACAGTCCTATCAGTGTGAACGGTACCGACACGACACAGTCCCAGCACAGTCCTATCAGTGTGAACGGTAGCGACACGACACAGTCCCAGCACAGTCCTATCAGTGTGAATGGTACCGACACGACACAGTCCCAGCACAGTCCTATCAGTGTGAACGGTAGCGACACGACACAGTCCCAGCACAGTCCTATCAGTGTGAACGGTAGCGACACGACACAGTCCCAGCACAGTCCTATCAGTGTGAATGGTAGCGACACGACACGACACGACACAGTCCCAGCACAGTCCTATCAGTGTGAACGGTAGCGACACGACACAGTCCCAGCACAGTCCTATCAGTGTGAATGGTACCGACACGACACAGTCCCAGCACAGTCCTATCAGTGTGAACGGTAGCGACACGACACAGTCCCAGCACAGTCCTATCAGTGTGAATGGTACCGACACGACACAGTCCCAGCACAGTCCTATCAGTGTGAATGGTAGCGACACGACACGACACAGTCCCAGCACAGTCTTATCAGTGTGAACGGTACCGACACGACACAGTCCCAGCACAGTCCTATCAGTGTGAATGGTAGCGACACGACACAGTCCCAGCACAGTCCTATCAGTGTGAATGGTAGCGACACGACACAGTCCCAGCACAGTCCTATCAGTGTGAATGGTAGCGACACGACACAGTCCCAGCACAGTCCTATCAGTGTGAATCAACTTTAAATGGAGTGGGGGGGCGAGGTCGAAAGTAAGGAGAAAAGTCTTACATAATTTAAGTACGGCCCCTTCTATATCAGTTCAAAGAGTTGACATACCTATTTTAATGTATTTATACGTCAGGCCATGTATTCTGTAACTTTCATTTTTAAGAAGTGTTGTCTATGTTGGCAATCTTAAGATAAATGTTGTTATATTAATGTTCGCTACACAAAGGCTCTCGGGCTTATGATAATAACTTTTTTTTTTGTTAGTATGGGGGAGAGGGGGGGGGGGTAGCAATAATGAAATTATATTGATCTTTTGAAGCTCTATAAGAAAGAGGGAAATCTGAGGCCCTCTCCCAGAAAATATTCGAACATCGGATGACCATAGAAGATATTTGAAAGATGATTTCATACTAAATGAGTTCGTTTTATAATAGTGAAAATTGAGTGGTTTTATTTTTCACAATTCACTTCTGCACAGCAAATACAGTAAGCACCAATTCATGGAATTGACAATTAACTGAATCACCTCAATCAAAACATAACCCACTTAGGTTCTTATCTATCAATGATCGGGAGGGTAAAAATTACAATATGTATTCATCAATCAATCAATCACTCACTGGTCGGGAGGGTAAAAATTAATTATGTAATCAGCAATCAATCATTGTTCTAAAGGCTAAAACTTACATTATGTATTAATCAATCAATTAATCAATGTTCGAGAGGGTAAAAATCACATTATGTACTCATCAATCAATCAATGTTTGGGAGGATAAAAATTACCTTTTATACTCATCAATCAATCAATGTTCAGGAGGGTAAAAATTACCTCATATAGTCTACTCATCAATTAATCAATGTTTGAGAGGATAAAAATTACCTTATATACTCATCAATCAATCAATCAATAAATCAATTTTCGGAAAGATAAACATTACATCTACTCATTAATTTTAATCAATCAATGTTCGTAAGGGTAAAAATTACGCTATATACTAATTAATCAATCTATGTTTGGGAGGATAAAAATTGCATTGTGTACTTATCAATCCCTAAATGTTCATTAGGATAAAAATTGAATTATATATGCATCAATCACTCAATCGATTAATGTTCGGGAGGGTAAAAACTACATTATATACTCATCAATCAATCACTCAATGTTAGAGTAGGTACACTGTGCCCCCTGTACTCCCCTGTTCCTGCGCCACTGACCAAGAGTAAAGGTTGTTTTTTTTCCACTTGTTCGCAGTGTTCCAAGACGTCCATGTGATGATATTCGCGGGGTTTGGTTTCCTCATGTCTTTCCTCAAGAGATATGGCTACAGTTCGACAGGTTTCACTTTGCTGCTGGGCTCACTCATGGTCCAATGGGCATCCTTTGTCACGGGTTCTTCCGTCTTGACCCGTTAGACCATAAGATTCCCATTAGCATCGAGAGGTGAGTCAGACTCAGCCACCACAACTTACAAGCTGACTAGACCTAGAACTGCATGCCTGTTTACGCCCGATATCATCTCATAGTTCGAATTTTGGATATTTCGATATTTTTTTATATGCCTTGGACTTCGAATTAAAAAGGTTCTACTGTACAAGGAAGATTAGAATAAGGAACTAAAAAACTAGGGATAAATGAAAAGGTAAAACTATTAGAAGAAACACTGAAGAGGAAAAGGTTGCAGTGGTTACGAGATGTGAGGAAAATGGAGGACAAAATTCCTAACAGAGCTATACAGCGTAACTGTCGATTCACAAGTTTGCTGAAAAACAAACGCATAACAGAAACTTAGTCACGTGACGTGCTTTAAACCAATCACAAGTTTTCCGTCTCATCAGCATGAGCTGTTCTACTGAAGTTCAACTCATCTCTACTTTGACCTCTCTGGCCGAGAGCTTCACATGGGGAGAACCAATCATATCTCGGAACAAATCTTCTCAAATCAATGCGCGTGCGCTGTACAATCAGAAGCAATCAGACAGCTTCGTTTGGCTTTTGCGAGGAGATTTGAAATAACTCGTCAAAGGAAAGCTTGTTTATCGATGTATTGGATTGTGACACGACACAGAATTATAATTTGAAAACATCCTTCGGGAGAATGAGCTAAAATATATGTCCCATCCAGTAGAAAATAGAATTGATAATCAGCTGTTTCAAGTTTACGTTGCAATGCATCATGGGCCAACATACAGCGTGTGAATAATTGTTGCACCATTCAAGTAGATTCTGTTCTCTGTTTTTGGTGAATTTACGAATCAAGCTTAAGGAGAATGGTTTAAGACCTATTGGATGTACAAAACACAGAAGGGCATAAAGGCTAAAGGAACGGGCTAGGGAGAATCTTGGAGAGGTCGACAGAGCCCCAGGTGACTCGCCAGAGGTGGAAACTTCCAGCGATGATGAATAGTAGGAAACAATTTAGTAAAAACTCACCCTTCTCTAAAAACCGGCTGGTATTTGAACGCCGACATCCCATATTACCGGGGAAAAAAACCAACAGACCAGTCTGCATAACCACCGATTTGGGCATCTAGAATTAACGTCGTCGGTGACCTGGTGGTCTAGGGGTAAGGTGTCAGACTTCTGTGCTGGCGCCGGGGTTCAATCCTCGGTACCGGCACAGATTTATCTGATTTCCAAACCCTTCCTTCACCTCTGACAAGACATCTTGTGAATGTGGGGAATGCCAGGCCGCCACCGTGGTTCGGATTCCACGTTAAACTGTAGGTCCTTCATTTCATCTCACAATCACCCTACCATTACACATTCGCGTAAGTGCGTATAACCCGAATGGGTAGTAAGACGCGGTGCTAATAATAATAATAATAATAGAATTAACGTCGGCTCATTAGCTGCGTTGGATAAAATCATCCATGTTCAACACTCTGACATGTTTAAAATATAATTAAGTATCGAAATAATTACAAATTAAACATTTTATTTGAGTTCAAAGAAAATATAATTATTCGAATATAATTAAAATATAAACTAGCTCGTAACCGCAGGCTCATTTGCGTTCATAAAAATGATAGGTCGCTCTCTCTATCGAAAATAATAATTACGTTATTTAAAAATCGATCAACATCAAATGTAGTCATTTGATTACAATTTAAAAATAACTTTAACATTTCTCGTGAAAATTTACTATCGTGCGATGTTTTTTACTGGGTTTGGGGAGTTTTGCGAAGGGCTGGCGGAAAGGGGAGGGGACTCAAAAATACGAAATCAGGCGTTCGGCTAGTGTTAGCTGCGCACTAAATAAAACTATAGGGCTATGAAAGTGTGCTGGCTGCGCACTAAATACAATCATAGTGTTATAAGAGTGTGTTGGATGCACACTAAATACAATCATAGGGTTATAAGAGTGTGTTGGATGCACACTAAATACAATAATATGTCTATAATAGTGTGTTGCTGCACACCAAATGCAATCACATAGGGCTATAAGAGAGTGTTGGTTGTGCACTAAAACAGTCATAGTATTTCAAGAGAGTGTTGGCTGTGCACTAATCAAAGTGTTTCAAGAGAGTGTCGGCTGTGCACTAAAATATCCAAGCAGTGTTTTTAAGAGGTTTGTGTACTGAGCCATTCAGGCATCAGAATATATCACCAGGTTCATGTGCACAGCTTGCTGAGTGCCGACGTATGCTACGGCGCCTAATTGATCTCAATGGGCGCTGTTTTGGGTAAAACGACTCCTCTGCAGCTGCTGATCAGGGGCTTCATAGAAATGATCGTCTTCACAGCCAACGAATACTTGTGGGGGTCGAGGTGTTCAAGGTACATGACAGCTAGAAAAGTTACTAGTCCTACTTTCAAGTATTCATAAGTCAAGGCATGTGATGTTATACAGCTGTAACCTTTACTATAGCATCAACACTTATAAAATAGCACTAATAATGAGGGTATGGAACCAGTGAAAACACTTGAAACTAACTTTAGCCTAATTAACCAAATCCTAATGAGCGGTGGGGTAATTTTCCTTTCGAGAAAAATATATCCAAGGTACCGTCCAGGAAACGAATTCGGTACCCCTAGGCTTGTATCCAGGTGCACTGACCACAACACCACGACACCGATTATTAATCGAGACCACACTAATATAGATAATGAGATAACAAAAATATTTGGAGCCAGTCTCGATCAATAATATATGGACCTGAAATCGATTGTATTCTGTCCTGTCGGGATACTAATTTTGTTTCTAGAATTATTCGTAAAAATAAAAATAAAAGGCACCTAGTACAAAAGAACCTATACTACTGGCGGATAATAGGTCCACAATGGTATTATATTTCAAATCAATCGTAGCACACATACAAACATACACACACAAAAAATCAAATCCACCGGGATCTAAAACAACAAAAATTTAACGTACTGATTCGGATTTAGAATTTATCAGGGGAGAAAGAATTGCTCATAAAATGTTTTTATTATCGTCAGTTAATAAAAAAAAAGAGTGCATTTTAATATCATAACGCGAATACGTCAAAAATAGAGGGCGTGTACTTTTTAAATAGTGACTTAAGGTTGGTAGCAAACCGATTACCCAAACAAAATATATATATATATATAAATATAAATATATATATATAATATAAATATATATATATATATATAGTATATATATTTATATATATATATTTAGCGCCGCGTCTTATTAGCCGTTCGGTTTACATGACTAAGTACTAATTACGCTAGTGGTTTTTGAGATTATGAAGGTTATATTAATGGAAAGTGTACTCCCATTTGCGTGGAGGGAGAGTGGGAAACAATTTTATGGAAAAAACTCAGTACACCCAACCAATATTCTAACCTTGATCTCCCTTTCATCGGTAGTCTAGTCTACCGCAAGAGTAGCGCGTTAGACCATACGGTCACCGAAGCGGGTCAAATATTGATAAAATGCTAAAAAAATAATTCTAGACTCAATTGAACAGTCTTATGATTCACCCTAAGCGTGTACTTTTAATCTTGGGCCCGGCATAGAGATTGCAATTTTCCCTGATGTAAGCTATAACCCTATATCATTATATCAAAACTACACTATATCTAGAGAAACTATAAAGATATGTCGTTTGTTTCCAATGTATTGAATTGCATTGCTCTGGTCGAACTAAGACTTCTGTATTAGGTGCTGGTTCTGTAATTAGGGCTGTAGAAAAAGTATCAATACTTTACTAATATCGATTTTTTCTTTTCGATACTAGTATTTTTTTTACTCTATGCTTTTTCCCGAAACTTTTGTTGAGATTTATTGTTAGTACTAACATTCCGGTATCTGATCGGTATCGAAAGAAAGTAACTTTTAATTATCTTCACTCGTGTTGGGATTAAATGTTTACTATGATTAAAGAAGGGTACAAAATAGATTGAAAACATATATTACTAATCATATTTAGCTATTAAATAACTTTCCATCGGTTACATTTTCATATACATTTTGAAAGCTTGTATGGTAAAACCTTTAAGAATATCTATACAATACTATCTATCAAACCCTTCAAGTTCCGACACATACTATAGACGGTATAGACCTAAATAAACTAAAACATGGTTAAATCATTATATTATTATTAGCACCGCGTCTTACTACCCGTTCGGGTTATACGCACTTACGCTAATGTGTAATGATAGGGTGATTGTGAGATGAGATGACGGACCTACAGTTTAACGTGGAATCCGAACCACGGTGGAGGCCTGGTATTCCCAACATTCACAAGATGTCTTGTCAGAGGTGAAGGAAGGGTTTGGTAATCAGATAAATCTGTGCCGGGACCGATGATTGAACCCCGGCCACTAGCACAGAAGTCCGACACCTTGCCCCTAGACCACCATGTCACCTTTTAATCATTATAACTTTTGGTGTTTAAATAAATATAAATATACAATTATTATTATTACAATGCAAAATTTGAATTTATTACATGATAAAAAACAAAATTTTCCAGATTAAAATTTCGATACCGATTCTTACTGCTATCGATACTTTTATTTCGCTACTAGTACCGTATCGATATTTTTCTTCCGATACTTTAAATGAGTACAGTATCGATAATTTTCTTTCAATACCATATCCCTATCTGTAATGCTTTTCTTTGCCACTTTAAATTTTTTAATGTTTTATTTATTTATTAAAAATAGCAGCCAAGTTGAATAAAAATAGGAAAAAATTTACTTGGTTAGTAAAAAAATAGAGAAAAAATCGTTCAATCTATTTTGTATCACAAGCCTCAAAGCGTAATCCGATGTATTAAATATAGGCCTATCGATATATCGGATACTAAAACATAGATATAAATAAATTGATTTTTTTATAGATAAATAGATACATTTTCAGAGTTCCTGTATACAGATTCAGAGGTCCCAATTTCGATTCTCGCCACTTACAGATAGTTTTGTTAATCAATGGGTCTGGAACGAGGTTATCTCAGCTTTGTGAGGACAATTGAGGAGCTACTTAAATAAAGAAATAGCGGCTCCGGTCTAGAAAGCCGAGATTAACCGGCGAAAGGTTCGTTGTGCTGACCACATGACACCCTCTATCCGTAAATGTCGGCACCATGCCACCAACCTGTTGCGGCGGCCGCTTGTGTCGTTATAGCTCACTTGCGGGCTGACGCCATGGAGTTGGTTGCCTGCCATCCCCGTCAGAGGTCGAACCGGGACCCGACAAGATGTGTTTTCGTTGCAGGCCGTGGACGCGGGAGGTTCCATGTACGTCCACGTGTTCGGGGCGTATTTCGGACTGGCCGTGAGTCTCACCTTGGGTCACGGCAAAGTGATAGCCAAGAGTGAAGGTGAGGACTCCAACGAAGGGTCCTCCTACACGTCCGACATATTCGCGATGATTGGTGAGCTACAGGTTTGATATTCATACTCTAGCGGCGTAAATAAAAATATTACATTCGAAGAGTGCAAGGGGGGAAATCCAATTTTAACTTAGGTTGAGTTAGTGCTTCCATCTGTTAGACAGTCATGAAACCTTTTATAAAGCACTTTTAAATTGTGGTTAGGAGAGGTATCTGTAATATTAAAAGTATTTGCTTGACTTTTGTCACCAATGCACCCTGTCCTCTGCCTCCTCCTTCCTCAGCTCCTCTTTCCCTCAACCTTTCCTTCTATGACGTCGTGCAGAAGACAGTTCCTCCTAAGGATGTGTCCGATACAGTTTGCTTTGCACCGAAGAATCACATCCAAAATGGTTCTCTTCTCAGACACTTCCTTAGGACTTCTTCATTCATTTATCACTGCATTTTCTGAGAAACTATAGGAATGCTAGTAAGAGTAATTATTAATTTAAAAAAAACATTCTAAGCTTAATATACCTTTAGCTAATAAAAGTTTGGATACGTATATATGACCCCCTCATACTCCGCAGGGGGTGGCTCCATCGAATTCGAGACAGGGTTCAGGAACCCCTCTTCAGAACCCCTTCCATTTCTACACCCTTGGTAAAAGTATGAATATCTATACTTATAAAATAACATGTCCTGACTGACTGATTCATCATCACCGAGCGCAAACTATCAAGGCTACAAGCATGAAATTCGGACTGTATATTCATTTTGTTATGTAGGCACCCACTAAGAAAGGATTTTAGAAAATTCCACTCCAAAGGGGTCAAAATAGGGGATGATAATATGTATGATAATATGTATGAAAGTCCGTCATTTTGAAAGTTATATAAACAAAATTTTGTATTTCGGTTATTGACGTAAAACAAATAAATACTTGTTTCAGGAATTTTGGAAATTTTATTTAATAAGGGATGAAAAAGGGGGTGAAAGTTTGTATCGGACTTGCATTATTTTTGATCTGAGGTCAAGTTATGGTCATCAACGTAACGTAATATTTTAATTAATCTGTAAATACATATGTATATTTTCGTATTTGTATATAATCAACTTCCATGCGAGCAAAGCCGCGGGCAACAGCTATCTAGTTTGTATATATATATATATATTTTATATATATATATATTTCCAATGAGACTTGTACTGTACCTAATGTAACATAAAACTGCCATTTGGTAGTTTCGATGAGGCTGTAGGAAACCAAAGTGGAAATTTCCTTTCCTTTTAAAAATGCTAACGGTAAGAGGATAAAAATCAGTGCAGTGTGTCTGTTTATCGTCCGTAGCCACCATCTTCCTGTGGCTGTTCTGGCCCAGTTTCAACGCTGGTCTCAGCACAGGAGACGACAAGCACAGGGCGGTCATCAACACCTACCTGTCCCTCGCCTCTTGCTGCGTGATGGCCTTCGCTACCTCGGCCGTCGTCAACAAGGACAACAAGTTCGATATGGTCAGTGGCGGGCGAGGGGTTGTGTCTCGTCCATCCGCCATAGCTGAGGGGCTAGTTGGGGTGGGACACAGGACTAGGGGACCCTGGTTAGACACCATCCTATATCACTGAGGTCTATAGAACCCTGGTTCGATTTTGGGTGGTGCTGACTAAAATATTGAAGCGTTTTGGGTGTAGGGTATAAAAGAGAAAAGTCCACTTAAGAGTAGTTTTGATAAAATTGAATTTTTAAGTATAATAATTCCATGTTTCTACCAAAATGCCTATTATTCAAGGACATAAAACATGGTGTATTTCCTCCAAACATTAAATACGTTTGTGATAGTACTCAGAAAGAACCATTAGATGGCACTGATAAGCAGTTCAATTTTGCCGAAAAAAAATGGACGTTCTTTGTTTTCCCCAGACACCTTCATTATTTTTATATCTCGTCCTGCTCTTTTATCAGTAACTGTCTTGGTGCAAGAACCAGGTGTATCAGTAACTGTCTTGGTGCAAGAACCAGGTGTATCAGTAACTGTCCTGGTGCAAGAACAGGTGTATCAGTAACTGTCTTGGTGCAAGAACAGGTGTATCAGTAACTGTCTTGGTGCAAGAACCAGGTGTATCAGTAACTGTCCTGGTGCAAGAACCAGGTGTATCAGTAACTGTCCTGGTGCAAGAACCAGGTGTATCAGTAACTGTCTTGGTGCAAGAACCAGGTGTATCAGTAACTGTCCTGGTGCAAGAACCAGGTAAAGAACTAAACGCACTCCTTTAGTTTAAGACAATTTTTAAGTTTGGTAAAGAGGTGGCCTTAGAGGTAACATTAGATAGTAGAATTAGCAAGGGTGAGATGGTATGGACATGTAATGAGGCTGGAAAAGGAAACCATCTGAAGGATAGCGATGGAGAGTTGAAGTATGTAGAGATAAGAACCAAGGAGAGAAAGGAATATATGGGAGGTGCAGATAACAGTGAATATGTGAATGAGAGAAGAAGCATGGTGGAAGGAGATGGCGGTATTTTACTAGACTTACCCGGCCACACGCTGGACATAGTTCATGCTAATGATGATGATTATGATGAGTGCGTAAGCCATGTGGTGAAGTAATTGAGACTAGGCTTGATGAAAAACGGCTCTAGATTTAGACTTTCTCTGACAAACACAGTAATTTTTTTTATAGACTCACAACATAAAATGTTTAAGATAGTTGAGACCTAGCAGCAAGCTTTCCTCTCTACCCTGAGATAAGAAGGTTGGTAGTTTTATTTCCCTTATTTTTAAGGACATGGCTAAGGGTGGTTACATGTGAAGGGTGAAAGGTAGTTTAAGCTTAGACAGAATAAAGAAGTAGTTCCAGAAAACGCCACAAATCATTGTATTTTAAGCCATGTGGCCTGATAGCGATTGATAATTTCTCGATGATCGAGACGGCCGCCTTAAATATTCGAATAAGAGTACATGTGGGGTCTATCAGCATATTTTACTGACTAAATGTTTAATAAAGGGGGGCGGGGTGCAGTCGGGGGAGCTATCTATAAAAATGTTTTTTTAATCGATAATAACTGGTTTATCAAAATTATAGCTGTGTATCAAAACCGAACCTAGCCGATCTCTGCCGAAGGTAGTTCGTGACCATGCCTTGTGTTACAGGTCCACATCCAGAACTCCACCCTCGCTGGAGGGGTGGCTGTCGGGACAGTTTGTGACCTCATGATCACCCGTTCGGGGCGGTTCTTATAGGCATGTTGGCAGGCGTGGTGTCCGTCCTCGGGTATCGCTTTCTGCAGGTATACCACCACCACCACCACAACCTGTTACACCTATTTATTAGTTCTATTACACACCCGCTTCAGTGGCCGAATTCTCTATTATTTTGTTTGTTTTTTAGCACCACGTCTTACTACCCGTTTGGGAAATATGCTTGTGGACTAATTACGTTAATGTTTTTAGGGATTGGGGAGGCTATATTTACAGGAAATATACCCGCATTTACGTGGAGGAGGAGTGGAAAACCATTTGGAGGGGGGGTAGAAACCTTCAGTACACCCAACCGAGAGGTGAACCATGATATCCCCGTCATCGGAAGTTTAGTCTACTGCGATAGTAGCTCCTTAGACCATGCGGCCACAAAGGCGTGTTTAAGGCACTACTATCACAATAGACCAGATTGCCGAAGACAGAGAAACCGGGATTCGATCCTATTCGGGTGCACTGAGGGTCTTTTTCCACTCTCACGTCAAGCAAATGTGGGTGCACATCCTTTAAATTAAAACTGCCTAGCCCCAACCAGATTCGTGTCAATTCTGGAATCGAACCTGGGTCTCGTCAGTAAGATACTGACGAACTGTCGCTCGCGTTCCAGCCGTACCTCCTGTCCCTCATCCATCTGCACGACACCTGCGGCGTGAACAACCTGCACGGGATCCCCGGCGTGATGTCCGGCGTGATGGGGGCCGTCGTGGCGGGTCTGGCCACCGAGAAGGACTACAACTACAGTCTGTACCAGCAGTTCCCGGCCAGGATGCCACCGGCCAACAGCTCCGACTACTGGGAGTACGCCGCGCACCTCGGGGGGGACGTCCACCCCGGGGTCGGGAGATCGGCCTCGGGACAGGCCGGGTACCAGTTGCTGGCTCTGAGCGTCACCTTCCTGGTGGCTTGGGTCAGTGGGGCGCTCACAGGTACACAGTGGTGTGGGGGGTGTCTAGAGACACTCAGGAGTGGGGTGGGGTGTCTAGAGACACTCAGGAGTGGGGTACGAGTAATTCGCAGTCTGATTATAAGTGTGCTCGCTTGGGAGTACCAGGGAAACCATGGTAGCTATCCACGCTTTGCACTAATTTGGGTGCATTTCCTCTAAACTAACCCTCATATATAAACTACCCTCATCACTAATTACTCCTTGTCACTAAACTACCCCTCATCACTAATTACACCTCATCATTAATTACCCCTAATTACTAATTACCCCTCATCAATAAACTACCCTTCATCTTCCCTACTTATTAAGAGCTAAGCAGTTAATAACTTCTGAAGTAGCCGATGCCTTCAACAGCCCCGGATGTTTTCTTGTGTTATCCGAACCACGGCTCCTCCAGGAGCTGTGATGAGATCATCGACAGTTCAAGGGGGTGTCACGCTCCAGCTCTTCTCGGACGATCCTTTCTGGCACCTTGGAGAGGACGAGCGGGTCCTCACCCTCGCGCCAATCTTCCGAGTGTCCGAGTCTCGGGCCACTAGGACCAGCGGTGGCGAGGATATGTTCTCAACGCGGGTACACTCTCCTGCCAGCACTAGCGCTAGTGTCGACCAGTCACGGGGATATGTTCTCAACGCGGGTACACTCTCCTGCCAGCACTAGCGCTAGTGTCGGCAGTCACGGGGACATGTTCTCAACGCGGGTACACTCTCCTGCCAGCACTAGCGCTAGTGTCGACCAGTCACGGGGACATGTTCTCAACGCGGGTACACCTTCCTGCCAGCACTAGCGCTAGTGTCGACCAGTCACGGGGACATGTTCTCAACGCGGGTACACCTTCCTGCCAGCACTAGCGCTAGTGTCGACCAGTCACGGGGACATGTTCTCAACGCGGGTACACTCTCCTGCCAGCACTAGCGCTAGTGTCGACCAGTCACGGAGACATGTTCTCAACGCGGTTACACTCTCCTGCCAGCACTAGCGATAGTGTCGACCAGTCACGGGGACATGTTCTCAACGCGGGTACACTCTCCTGCCAGCACTAGCGCTAGTGTCGACCAGTCACGAAGACATATTCTCAATGCGGGTACACTCTCCTGCCAGCACTAGCGCTAGTGTCGACCAGTCACGGAGACATGTTCTCAACGCGGGTACACTCTCCTGCCAGCACTAGCGCTAGTGTCGACCAGTCACGGGGACATGTTCTCAACGCGGTTACACTCTCCTGCCAGCACTAGGTGCTAGTGTCGACCAGTCACAGGAACATGTTCTCAACGCTAGTACACTCTCCTGCCAGCACTAGGCGCTAGTGTCGACCAGTCACAGGAACATGTTCTCAACGCTACTACACTCTCCTGCCAGCACTAGCGCTAGTGTCGACCAGTCACGGGGACATGTTCTCAACGCTAGTACACTCTCCTGCCAGCACTAGGCGCTAGTGTCGACCAGTCACGGAGACATGTTCTCAACGCGGGTACACTCTCCTGCCAGCACTAGTGCTAGTGTCGACCAGTCACGGAGACATGTTCTCAACGCGGGTACACCTTCCTGCCAGCACTAGGCGCTAGTGTCGACCAGTCACGGGGACATGTTCTCAACGCGGGTACACCTTCCTGCCAGCACTAGCGCTAGTGTCGACCAGTCACGGGGACATGTTCTCAACGCGGGTACACTCTCCTGCCAGCACTAGCGCTAGTGTCGACCAGTCACGGAGACATGTTCTCAACGCGGTTACACTCTCCTGCCAGCACTAGCGATAGTGTCGACCAGTCACGGGGACATGTTCTCAACGCGGGTACACTCTCCTGCCAGCACTAGCGCTAGTGTCGACCAGTCACGAAGACATGTTCTCAATGCGGGTACACTCTCCTGCCAGCACTAGCGCTAGTGTCGACCAGTCACGGAGACATGTTCTCAACGCGGGTACACTCTCCTGCCAGCACTAGCGCTAGTGTCGACCAGTCACGGGGACATGTTCTCAACGCGGTTACACTCTCCTGCCAGCACTAGGTGCTAGTGTCGACCAGTCACAGGAACATGTTCTCAACGCTAGTACACTCTCCTGCCAGCACTAGGCGCTAGTGTCGACCAGTCACAGGAACATGTTCTCAACGCTACTACACTCTCCTGCCAGCACTAGCGCTAGTGTCGACCAGTCACGGGGACATGTTCTCAACGCTAGTACACTCTCCTGCCAGCACTAGGCGCTAGTGTCGACCAGTCACGGAGACATGTTCTCAACGCGGGTACACTCTCCTGCCAGCACTAGTGCTAGTGTCGACCAGTCACGGAGACATGTTCTCAACGCGGGTACACCTTCCTGCCAGCACTAGGCGCTAGTGTCGACCAGTCACGGGGACATGTTCTCAACGCTGGTACACTCTCCTGCCAGCACTAGCGCCAGTGTCGACCAGTCACGGGGACATGTTCTCAACGCTGGTACACTCTCCTGCCAGCACTAGCGCTAGTGTCGACCAGTCACGTGGACATGTTCTCAACGCTGGTACACTCTCCTGCCAGCACTAGCGCTAGTGTCGACCAGTCACGGAGACATGTTCTCAACGCGGGTACACTCTCCTGCCAGCACTAGCGCTAGAGTCGACCAGTCACGGAGACATGTTCTCAACGCGGGTACACTCTCCTGCCAGCACTAGCGCTAGTGTAGACCAGTCACGGAGACATGTTCTCAACGCGGGTACACTCTCCTGCCAGCACTAACGCTAGTGTCGACCAGTCACGGGGATCTTTGGCTTCAACTGACACGGGGGACTACTTATTTCATTTATTCCCCCATTTTTTTAACTGGAATAAAAACCAAAGTGAATGTCAAGTAAGCACGTATCATGTTACTAGTAAAAATAATATCAAAATTATCCACTTCGCTGACAGAATGTTCTAAGGCCTCACTCTCGCAATAGACTGCACTGCCAACGACGGGGAGATTGGGGATCGAGTCCCTGTCGAAATGTACTCGGGGTCTTATTTTCATAAATGGTTTCCCACTCTCTTTCCACACAACATTTACTCTAAGTTATATCTCCTTCGTCATTACCCTTCCCCCCCCCCCGCCCCCTTACCACTAGCGTGAATAGGTGGATAACCCGAACGAGAAGAAAGACGCTAAACGTATTAATTTAACCATAAAAAGTGTCAGAAAAGGTCAATATTCCCGTGAGCCGACTGTACACACCTCACACACACCCCTCCCCATTTCGGAGTGCACGTTCCCAAGTACATGCTTGAGTCGCAAGTTGAGCTTATTCACAAATTACTCCTCCAAGGCCGACTTAATTAACTCGCGCCAGCATATGCTGCACATTTTTATACTAAATAATGTTGATGTATAGTAGATATAAATGTTTCACACGTGACATGGATATGCACAGACCACCAAGGGAGTATTCTAGATCCAGCACTACATCTAGACCCTAGTCAAATTTCTTTACAAGGACGGCACCCTTTTGACTCATCAACTATATTTTGCACATTTGGTAAACAAAGTCCTTAAATCCAGGCAGAATAAGTTAAATAAACTTTTATTGTAAGTCCTACTTAAGGTGGCCACCTCGGTCAGTGAGAAAGTATCAATCGCTGTCAGGCAACCCAACTTAAAATACAATGGTCTGAGTCGTTTTCTGGAACTACTTCTCTATTCTGTCTAAGTTTATACTCGTTTTCGACCTTCACCTACAACCACCCTTTGTCATGTCAATAAGAAAGAGGGTAAAGAAAACTATGGAACTTCTTGTCTTAGGGTAAAGAGGAAAACTCGCTGCTAGTTCTCAAGTTTCTTCAAATTTTTATGTTGAAAGCCTAACAAAAAAAATACTGTATTTTTTAGAGAAAGGCTAGAATTAGAGCCCTTTTTCATCAAGACTAGTCTCTTAGCTCCGTAATTATTTTAAAAAGTCACCCGCCTCGGTGGCGTAGTTGGCTAACGCGCTAGTCGTGTTGAGCTCGACTGCCGAGGACGGGGAGATCGAGGTTCGAATCTCGGTCGGGTGAACTTGTTTTTTTTTTCTAAATGGTTTTTTCACTCTCCCTCCACGCAAATGCGGGTTCACTTCCTTTAATTAAACCTTCCCAATTCCTAATCCATTAGTGTAATTAGTACTTAAGCGCATAACCCGAACGGGTAGTAAGACGCGGTGTTAAATAATAATAATAATAATAATAATAATAATAATAAATCTTAAATAGTCCTTGGAAATGAGAAAGTGTCACATTTTCACACATTTATTTCTATTAATAAAATTCAAACTATAAAGTTGTTGGGGAAAAAGAGCCCTCTTGAAAGCTTTCTACTTTTATTTTGGCGTTAATCATATTTTGAAATAACGCATCGTAGTAATTAAATATTGCGTTATAGCCAAACGTCTTACCCGGCCATTTCTCACTTACCGAGCCCGTTTCACCCCACGAATAACAAACACCTATACCCAATATCCTCTCTGCAGGTCTTATAAAGGTTTTATCTTCTTCTCTCAGTTAACTGTTGCCAAATCTCCTCGCTCTCAGTTATGTCTGAATGGTGGTGTGCTGGGGTAAGAAGGAGCTATTGGCAACCTCGACTGACCAGCGTTGCAAAACTTTACTTATATTTGAAAGTAGATTGACCATACAAATCGAGAGAATGACAACGCTGTTTCCCAATAGTAACCATGCGGTTCCTTCAGAGATGATATCCAGTGTAGTTAATACAACACGAACCGGACGTCCCATCGTGGTGTGGTTTTCTAGATCGACACCGGTAAAACCATTTCTGTTCATCACAATACATGCTCCGCTTTGCTTTTGACTGCAAAAAAAACTTTTTTCGCACTTGTTGTGGTTTTTAATGCAATTGGCACAGTAGACTAGCATACGTCAAAACGTCAATGATGGAGTGTAAAGGTTCTATAGAGGAATGTGTCGTGTTCCCAGGTGGGCTCCTAAAACTGCCCGTGTTCTCTGGTGTCGCCAAGGAACACTGGTTCGACGACGGTCCGTACTGGAAACAGGATGAGGAAGGAGCGGAGGAGGTCCTGCTCGTGGAGGAAGGTGCCACGGGCCGGAGACTACTCCATGAGATGAGTGAAGTGGACAAGGTCACGGTTGGGGGGCAGGAGGGGTGACCCTTCGTTCATGTTTCACGACCTTTCACCTTTATACTAACAGCTATCGCTCTTCATTGGTCTCTCATTGATGAGATGGAAGGGAATGCGAGTTTAAAACTAAAGCCTGTGTTTTTTTACAGTATTTTTGTAAAAAAAAAAATGGCTTTATGATCAAAATAAATTAAATATTCACCTTCTTCGGTGGTTGCATGATCTTAGGCGTCACTCTAGTGTTGGGCTAGACTGCCGATGACATGGGGATTGGGGTTCGAATCCCGGTCAGGTGTATTAAGGTTTTCTTTCTAAATAGTTTTCCCACTCTCCTTCCACGCAAATGTGTGTACACTTCCTTTAAATTCAACCTAATTCATCCCTAACTAATTAGCGTAAATAATATATATTGCGTATAACCTGAATAGGTAGTAAGACGCGGTGACAAAAAAATAATCTTGAGTAGATATGTTTAGTTTAATTTTCCACACGTAATTATCTCAACAGTTAATGAATATTTGTTATGAGCATCCCAAAGTTTGAACAGAAACTTCTTTTTTTTAATCAAGAGAAAAAGTCATGTTCAAATACTACTTCGCAAATTAAAAATAGCAACAATTTTTTTATTATTATTTGTGGTAAAAAAATGTTTTCGCTATTTAAAATAAACACTGTAAAAAACACAAGTATCAAGACTACCTTGCATTGTTCCACTATAGCGAGACTATTAAAATAGTCCGTAGTGATATGAAGAGAATAAAAAGATAACACCACTTGGAGGAATCTAATTACGTCACTACTTACGTCACATCAGTTATATTTTAGTACGAAGATACCCAAACATATACTTTTAAAAAGTGGGGTAATGATGTTAGTTGGACATTAGTGTGGATTTTTATTTTAGCACAGCGTCTCATACTACCCATTCACTAACTACGCTAATATTATTATTATTATTATTATTAGCACCGCGTCTTACTATCCGTTCGGATTATACGCACTTACGCTAATGTGCAATGGTAGGGTGATTGTGAGATGAAATGGAGGACCTACAGTTTAACGTGGGATCCGAACCACGGTGGAGGCCTGGCATTCCCCACATTCACAAGATGTCTTGTCAGAGGTGAAGGAAGGGTTTGGTAATCAGATAAATCTGTACCGGGACCGAGGATTGAACCCCGGGCCTCCAGCACAGAAGTCTGACACCTTACCCCTAGACCACCAGGTCACCCAACTACGCTAATAGCTTTAAGGATTATGAAGGTTATATTTAGAGGAAGTGTATCCGCATTTGCGTGAAGGTAGAGTAGAAAAACATATTGGAAAAGCCCAGTACAACCAACCGAGATTCGAACCTTGATCTCCCCGTCATTTTTAGACTTGTCTGCTGTGAGAGCGGCGCCTTAGACCGTGTGGCCACTGAAGTGGGTGAAAGCATATTATGGGTATGGCTAAGTGAAGATAGACTGTAAATCGTCTGCCACGAGATATCCGTTTTTTTAGAAAGTGCGCGTTTATAGAGGACTAATATTGTACACCTATTAAATATATATTTTTCATTATATCATATTTATTATATTCAATTTACAACTGAATAATATTTTCTTAGCTATTTATATATATATTTTTTTTTCTCTCCATGGTTTTGAGGTCAGAGTTCTTGGCTACAGATCCAGAGGACTCGGGTTCAATCCCAGGCACTTAAAAAAATTCTGTGAAGTAGGTGGACTGTAAGGGTTCAAACTCAGCCTTGTGAGGACAAATAACGAGCTACTTGAATTAAAAAGTAGCGGATTGAGTCTAGAAAACTGAGATTAACAACCAGAGGTTTCGTTGTGCTGACTATATGACACCCTCTAACTGCAAATGTTGGCACCGTCATCACTAACAGAGGCGGCCGCTCGGCTCACACCATAAAGTTTTTTTTTAAATAAATAAATATGTGTGTGTGTGTGTTTGCGTGCGTGCGTGTGAACTGTGTAGCTAAGTTTATAGCGCGATTGGCACCTAAAGCTTAAACTACTGGGTTCAACACTTTACCCAGCTGATGTTTTAATTTAATAAAACAACTAATGCTTCAAAATATTTCTTAGAAGAGAATGAAGTTATGAAATCTTGTCATATTGTCCGTTTTAAAATATACTTTGCATCATAAAAATTGCCCTGAGGAAGTAAGATTCAATTTTAAAAATATAGTAATTATATTATAGACATTATGTAGAATTTAAGGTCAATACCTTATTTTTCAAATAAGTTATTATTTTACTTTGTTTCGAGATCGATTGCGTAAGTTTCTACCCAATAAAGAGCTTTCGAGTTCAATTTGAACCATAAATTGTTGGATGAAAGGTTTGTTTGCATTTTTATATATAAATAAAAAGAAAAAATTTTTCTCGTTGTTAAATCGACACTGTATTAAAAACAAATTATTTTACAGTAAGCTAGTGTGTATTACTGTAAAAATTAATATTAAGTATAAAACATAAATAAATCATATTATGTTAATATTGTTTCAAGTAAAGCTTTAAAATACTCAATGATACATTGTAATAATTATTGATTAAATGAAATTATTTAATAGGGAAATATAAATATTATTTAATTTCTGAGTATAAAAGTATTTGTCATTTGTAGCCTGTCGATTCATCTTACTCAAAGTTTAAAACCACAACTCCTAAAGAGGTGATCTGGTGGTCTAGGGGTAAGGTGTCAAACTTCTGTGCTGGGGATCCGGGTTTCAATCCTCGGTCCCGGCACAGATTTATCTGATTACCAAACCCTTCCTACACCTCTGACAAGACATCTTGTGAATGTCGGGAATACCAGGCCTCCACCGTGGTTCGGATTCCACGTTAAACTGTAGGTCCTCCATTTCATTTCACAATCACCCTATCATTACACATTAGCGTAAGTGCGTACAACCCGAACGGGCAGTAAGACGCGGTGCTAATAATAATAATAATAATAATAATAACACATTCTAAAGGAACATTTACGCCTACGTTACAACATAAAACAAATTAAATACATAAACGGGAATATATTTTAGTAATATAAAAATAGCATTTTTTATAAAGTAATTTCTCTCTGATCTCATAAATTTATAAATATCTATCTCAGCGTTGTAAAATAGTTCGCACTTGAAATTATATTTAAAAAAATCTCGGCCAGATAATGTGATTCATTTTTTAATTTACATTCTAGTTCTTAAAGTCTATAGTAGGTGTCACTACTGTTTAACTCAGTGTCATCTAGTGGCGCTTATAAAAACTAATATATTTGTCGCGTCTTATAGCACTACCTAGCAGGATATTAACTAACTATAACGTTCTTGGTTTGCCGGCTTCTTCGATCTTATTGCACCTTCCAAAGCCAAATATTTTTTTAAACATGATATTGAACTTGAAATAATTATGTTATTATTAAAGATGTGAGGTGGAAATTTTCCTTCTTTGTAAAAAAAATATACAGTGAAATTCTTCCTTATTATTTACCGTAAATTTTTCCGTTTTGAAAAAAAGAATATATATGGGAAAATTCCACCTGGAATGTCACCCCAGCAACGCACCAAGTCGAGATTCGAACTAATACCTCATCATCGTTAGTCCAATCTATTGACATCGTGGCTACTGGTATGGATGAAGTCTTTGTTTTTAACTACATTTCAATTTTGTACGAAGAACTTTATTTTTGTCAACATTGATAATATTTTAATTTATTGGCGTTATTTTATAGGCATTGATAATATATATTAAAAGTGACAGCAACATATCACATGATTTGACGTATGAATACGTGAAAGTATGCTAGTGACTTTTCTCTGTCAGGTAAAGCCCTTTCTATGAAAATTTGATTATTATAAGTTTGATTGAGACTTTTTTTGTTTGTAGCAGGCCAAGGGCCCCCTTTCAAAAAGAATAATTAACTGCCATTGACCTTGAGTCTGAGGTTTTAATCTCAGCCGTATACACTTGTAGGCGGCTTATTCACACTAATGCGGCTGCATTTACTCTTAAACAGCCTCTCATCCCTATCCCTAATATAAAATATGTAAACGTCATAATTAAAAAAATAAGCATAGCTTACATTTTTAAAATCTGTTTCTTATTATTATTATTTTAATCTTCAAAGTTCCTTTAAATGGAGCCTTACATAAAACATTTTTAATTACGTTGAAAATAATATATCAAACATTTGTATGCAATAATGATAAGAGTAAAAATAATAAAATACAAAAATAAACTATTTTTAATTATATTCTTTAAATACAACACGAACACAGCAACTTTATCACTTACTACATGGATGTACATTTTTTTTTACAAAATATATTTATAATATTTGATTGGTGTATTAAAACTCATCATCATCATCATCATCATCATCAACTGTTTCCAGCCTGTGGCCCGGGTCAGTTTAGTAAAAGGCCTTCTTTTTCCTCAATCCTTTAACCATCCTTCCTTCTTTTAATTACTTCCACGATTCTCATCTCGCTTGCACTCTTTCTGTTATCTGTTCTTCTCACCTCTTTCTTGGTCTCCCTTGAGGCGTTGCCATAATTCTATTTGTCGTTCTCTCCTTTTTCATCCTCATTACATGACCACACCATCTCAGTCTTGCTTCCTCTACTATCTCATGTACTCCAACATCCTCATTACATATCCATACCATCTCAGTCTTACTTCCTCTACTATCTCATGTACTCCAATATCCTCATTACATGACCATACCATCTCAGTCTTACTTCCTCTAATATCTCATATACTCCAACATCCTCATTACATGGCGATACGATCTCAGTCTTGCTTCCTCTATTATCTCATGTACTCCAACATCCTCATTATATGACCATACCATCTCACCCTTGCCTCCTCTACTATCTCATGTACTCCTTGTGTAACCCAACTCTTCCCTGGCAAACTTCATTCCTAATCCTGTTTCTCCTCGTGAATGCTAACATGCTCCTCACAAACTTCATTCCCATGTCCTCCAATTTCCTAGTCTCTCTTATATTCAATGTCCATGTTTCTGCTTCAAGTGTGACAATGAGTACAAAGTATTTCCTGTACAACACTTCCTTGCACTTCTCTTCTCCTTAGCAGGTCTCTTACGCGCCTATAAAACAACCTCATTCCCCCACTGTCCTATTATTGTTAGATCCTCTCTACTCCCAGCTTTTGACTCAAGCGTCTCTTACTCAATCCTGATTACACCGTCAAGTGGTGGGAACCGAGTAACCTGGGGGAGGTTGGGTTGAACCCCAGTGGAAAACAGGTC
This sequence comes from Timema cristinae, assembly GCA_039000515.1. Taxonomy (NCBI): domain Eukaryota; kingdom Metazoa; phylum Arthropoda; class Insecta; order Phasmatodea; family Timematidae; genus Timema; species Timema cristinae. The sequence goes on from JBCFYV010000935.1 coordinate 59,693,188, forward strand.
AGGTGCAGACAAAAGAACTGGTCAGGGCCAAACCCAACAAGCTTGGAACAGGGTCTGGCCAGTTGGGAGTGTGAGGGTTGAGAGACTAACCAACAAGCTTGGAACAGAGTCTGACCAGTTGGGAGTGTGAGGGTTGAGAGACTAACCAACAAGCTTGGAACAGGGTTTGGCCACCTGGCTCCCAGCTTGGTGTGTTGGTAGTGTGATGATTGGTGAAGATGAGCAAAGTCATCATTAGCACCCATAGCCTTGGTTAGGGAAGGTTACCACCTAAAGGTCTACCTGAGGACCTTTAAGCGACAGCCCCACTACTCAGGTGTAGGCCAATACAGACTCGATAAGACAGTAGTCGAAACAAACCAAACAAAGCACTCGAGAAAAAAATATAAAGTGTACTAAAACTAAATATTATTATTTTTAATCACAAATACAATATTTTAATACTTGTCCTGTGGAACGACCATCATTTAAATGCAGCGTTCAAGGAAGGTACATTTTTTGAACGTTTTTTATTAAATGGCCGTCTCGGCATCGCTTGGGAGGATAAACTGTCATAGTACTACAGCTACCCCTGTTTGATACTCCCGTGCAAACATATTGGAAAACACAGACGAAGCAATTTGTACAGTATGTCTAGCATAGGAGTGGTGGTAACCGACAACTAGCATAAGATTTTTATTACAGACATGTGTTGAAAGTCACTTCAATATCATCGCTGGGGGAACTGTATTTCTTTTGGAGAACAGCTTTATATTCGCTCTCTCTCAGTTAACTGTTGCCAAATCTTCTCGCTCTCAGTTATGTCTGAAAGTGGTGTACTGGCATAAAAAAAAAGGAGCTACTGGCAACCTCGACTGACCAGCGTTGCAAACTTTTCTTACATTTGGGGGGAGATTTACCACACAAAAAGAGAAAATGACAACGCTGTTTCGCAATAGTAACCATGCAGTTCCCTCAGCGATAATATCCAGTTTTTGAAAATAATTGTTATTTTCTTAGAAATACTTGATTATCAATCAAAAGTGTTAATAAACACTTCTAAGAATACTTCCCAAAGGATTACTGTATAGTTGGATAATCAATTAATTAATTTGCGACTATCACTTAAAAAGTTTAACTTAATTTTAAATATTCTTTCATATAGCATTTTTGTTATTTAATTTTAAGCTTTAATTAAGTTTGTTTATTGATGCAACACATTAGGTGGTTTTTAAATTAATTTACCTTTTAAATAAAAATTTAACAGGAGGAGATAAAAGGAACCAATCTTTATGAGATTTATGTTTACAATTTTTTTGTCTCCATAACACATTTTGATTTTTTTAAATGTAATTTAGTAATAATCTAGGAAAATATTTGCCAAATTTTTGGGTAGTAAAATACAAGCCCTCTAGACGCAAAAATATGTTATTTTAAATAATTTTCAAACGTCACTCAAACACGTTGGTATTTAAATACAAAACTCAAATAATGTAATATCAAAACTATGTGACTTCATATTTATGAATCATGCCAAATACTTTGATTGACCAAATTAAGAACAAAGAGTTTATTTAAATTGATTCGATGCATTATATATATTTATATATATATTATTATTTATTATTATTATTATTATTACTATAGTCAAAAATCCCTAGAGTGTGCCCATTGATAAAAAAATCTTACCAATGATTTCTTATTTACCGTTCAAACAATAACGAAATAAAAGCATATAGTTAGTAGTTACCATTTTGAAAAATCTATACAACTAATAGTCACAATTTCAATGTGCAAGTACATGATTGTTTTTAAGGATCAAAGCACAAAATAAGGGTTATTAACACCTGAAAGCAACACACTTATAGATTATTCGTAACCCTTTGCACTACAACCGATTTCGTAACACAAAAAATGTTAAGAACCTAAATTAGTTAAGGTGGGGATGTAGGGAACACAAGTTAAGTGTAGTGTTTTTGCAGTTTTAATCATTAGCTGTATTACGACAGGTCCATTCCTTTTGTCAGTGAACTTAGACCTCCAATGCACCCTGTCCTCTGCCTCCTCCTTAAGCTTCCAGAATTTCCTTCTTTCCGTCAAGTCATCCAATATTTGAATCCTCCTTCCTAAATTCCTCTTTCCCTCAACCTTTCCTTCTACGACGTCGTGCAGAAGAGAGTTCCTCCTAAGGATGTGTCCGATCCAGTTTACTTTGTACCGAAAAATCACATCCAAAATTGTTATCATCTCATCCACTCTTATTTGGACTTCTTCATTTGTCCTCCTGTCTGGCCACTTGATCTTCTCGAGTCTTCTCCAGCACTAAATTTCACCACATTTTTATAGCAAATACAATATTGTCCCAGCAGAAAAACAAAGTGTAATTATCTTTACGTGGTGATATATCAACACTTTTTGAATATCTGTCATGAGCATAATGGCATTAGATGAGAAACTTTTTAAATTTAGAGAAAAAATTGTCATTAAATTCCAGGAAAGCCTTGACAGATATTCAAGAAATGTTGAAGAGAATTAAACTCTTATATTTCTACTGGAGAAATAGTTTATTTGTTTTGTCCAACAAAATGTTTTTCTATAAAAACTGCAAACCCACTGCCCTTTCCTCACCTTAAACCCCTAAATTAAACTCAAAATAGCATCTAGAGGCAGCAAATGTTCATTAATTTTTCTTTTCCTACAGTGGTTAGGGGACTGCAAAATGTAATCTTGATTACTGCCTTGAGTGCGTCTGATTAGTCTTTTATCAAATAATAATACTATTAATTATTTATCTCTAAATATTCTGAGAAGAACTGAACACCACATTGGAGATATTTGCCACATAAAACGCATTGGGCAATCAAGGCCATGTTATTTGTGCCATTTATTTTGTATAACAATAAGAATACTGCTTTATGAAGACTGAATTGTGTGGTCACGATGTTTGCGTATCACGATGAAGGTCAAGGTTGAAAGTAGCCACCACTACTGGAGGACGTATCACTATTGGTCAGTAGCTGGATCAGCTCGTCCTCTTGGGCCCTGAGGTCAAACTTGGACCACAGCTCAAGTCCCGCCTCACTGTGGAAAAAGGAAACCTGCCTGAAGTCATCGGCCGAGCGCATGGTCGCTGAGGAATCAAACTTGCCCAGAATCTGGATGAAGGTGGGCCTGTGGGTGGGCTTCTTGCGCCAGCAGCCGGCCATGAGGTGGTGCAGGAGTGGGTGGCAAAACACCGGCCTGGTCAGACAACCCCCGTCCAGGACAAACTGCATGACTTGTTCGTTGGACATGCCTTGGTAAGGCTGCTCTGCCAAGGTGGAGATCTCCCACAGCACCACCCCGTAGCTCCACACGTCGGACTTTTCCGTGAACACTCCGTCAGCGAGGCTCTCGGGGGACATCCACCGCACGGGGACCAGACCTTTGCTTTCCTTCCGGTAGTAGTCAGTCTCGTAGATGTCACGGGTCATACCAAAGTCACCGATCTTCACTGTGAGGTCTTCCGCCACCATGCAGTTCCTTGCGGCCAAATCTCTGTGCACAAACTTGCTGGCCTCCAAGTAGGCCATCCCATCGGCGATTTCCACCGACATCCGGATTAGCCTCTCGAATTTAGGTTCTCTTGAGGCATCCCCTCTGATCGAACGCAGGTAAGTCTTTAGGTCCCCGTTGGTCATCAGCTCCATGATGACGAGGGGGGGTTGACCTCTTGACACCACCCCCAGAAGTTTTACCACGTGGTGAGCCTCGGTGAAAGATTTCATTACAGAGGCTTCATTCAGGAACTCTAATCGTTCACTGATGGAAGCTTTATCGTTGACGGTTTTCACGGCGCAGCGTACCTTGGCGGGATAGAGGATGCCCTCGTACACAGTTCCGAAGGACCCACGACTGAGTTCCTTCACTAATTCTATCTTATCTCTTACCACTTCCCATTCATCCTCAACATACGCCCCTAAACTAATATACTCTGGATTAGCTATAGTGTAGAGCAGCTTTTGTTTCATCTTCTCTCGTTTTAGCTTCCTCCACATTAGGACCCCGAATACTGCTCCAAACGCCAGCAGTGCTCCAATACAGCTGAACGCAATAATAAGATTTGAAGGTGTTGAATCGAACTCTGGACGTCTTGATTTGAAATCGATGGGACTTGTGAAGCCACCGGATCCGTACAAAGAAATCGCCCTCACGCGGACCTCGTAATCCCCTGGTGGCACGTTCCGCAACCATACCCATCTCCCCAAGCCCTCGAAACGGTCCCTGGAGACACACAGTTTTATCGGTACGTGGTGCTCGATATCTGTTCTCCTGTATACGACATCATAATTGAGCACAAGACCGTTTGGGTTTAAGGGAGGTTCCCAAGTCACCCGCACCGACGTCGACCATTTTTCCGGGATATCCACGACAACAGTGGTCGAGTTGATATCGTCCGCGCCATAGAGGCTCCGAGTTCTTGCATGCTTCAAGCCGGCCGGACTACATCTGACTCTGAACCAATTGTCGTCCGGCTCGTTCTCGTAGGGAGCTCGGCAAGCGACTATTTTCAGGGAGTACTCGCTGAAGTGACGTAGATCTGTTAACGTTGTCGACAGTGAATTCGCATTGACTCTTTGAATGAAGTATACGTAAGTTCCACCACCGGCTTTTATTCCAGTCGTGTTGCGAGTGTAATTGAAGCCAATTGGATTTTCAACTTTGAAAAAATCTTCAGATTCGTTGTTGAACATTGCACCATACATAGTTTGATAATTTTCTATTCCCCCTTCATCAGCAAACAGCCCGTTACTGTATAAGACGCTGTATAAAGTACTGGGCTGCCCACATAGCTCTTTATCCGGTTTTGCCGTCCCTTCTTGGAAGATAAAATTAAACTGTTGATTATCGTCGTCATGCGTACAGATTCTTTTTTCTTCGGCCTCACAACAGGTTCTGTTCACAGGTGGTGGGGGACTCCCCACCAAGGTGTTAGGTGGTGGTGTGACCTTAGGTTTATAAGGTGGCATTGTTTGCTCACAGAAATCTCTTTCGACCACAGACGACTCACTGTCAGCGTAGAACTTCCCGGCTATGATGTAATGGGTCAATCTTCCATTATCGATGAGGGGAGGCTCCCAGCTGAGGATAAGCTCTGAGCTGCTCTTTGGGTGTACTTTGAACCTTCTTGGGATATAAGGTCTGTAGGGGTGGGTTGTGAAATATTGAATGGGCGTTTGTACGCCCTCTATTTCCCATGCCGTCGTATAAGACTCCACGAAATAAGCGTACCTTGTGTACGCTTTCAGGCTGCCAATAACGTGAATAGTTTCACTAGAACGGTTCACATCTTGAAGATCTGAGTTTATCATAATGTAGTTGACTTTCCAATTGTCCCCCCAGCACGATTCTTCGTCTAAATCATCGACAGAGACATTTGTAGGTGCTTCTTTGTAGTGCACCTTGTAACCCAAGAGAGTCTGTTTTCCGAATACTCCAAATTGCTCCACTGAATGAGGACCGACGTCGAATTCACTATTGACAATGTACATTCAGCGAAATGGAGTTGCAGATAGCCCTATCTCCATTAGACTCCCTCGCCACCTCAACATTCGTGTAGTTTGAAAGACCCGTGATATTCTGGAGCTTATCTACCTCCGAAATACACAGCCTGGGATTGTCATGGAAGAGTAGCCGTCCGTTGCGGATCTCCAAGCCCTGGGACATGTTGTCCCAAAGCCAAAGCCTCTCCAACTTAGGGTTGTCCCAGACGATGAGGGCGGACTTGTTTCCCTCCAACTGGTTTCCATGAATGACCTTGAGGTTTTTCAGGAAATTTAACGACACCAAGGGAAAGGATCTGGAAATCTTGAGGAAGCCGTCGATCTCTTCTATGTTGACAGATATCTCTTCTAGCTCCTCCATGATGGTAGGTCCCCCCGCACCGAGTTGTATGGACAAAGATCCGTTGATGTAGGTGCATTCCCTGAGACTTTGGATGCAAGCTATGCTTGAGACGTCAAGCATTCCACCTTCACCACAGAATTTGTGGCAATGACCCACGCAAGGTACGCACTCGGTATCGTCCCGGATTTGGTATCCGGAGGGGCACCCCTGGGTGCATCTACCGGCGAAAGGGATCCACTTCTTCATCTTGGAGGATTCCATCTCGCACTCTTTGAGCTGGTTAATGTCTGAAGGAGGTATACTGCGGCACTGTTGAGATGTGACGCAGCGTCGTCCCATGTACTCAAACCTGCAGTCAACAGCAACCCAAGTCAACAACAGCGCACATCAACAACAACAACACACATCAACAACAACACTAGTTTAATCAAACATACCTTTTGTCTTAGGGCCATGTATATATGTTGGACTTTAGTCTAGTGTGTCAACCGTTTTCGGGTATGTAGAACAGCAAGGCCGTACTGAGGGAGGCTGGGGAGGAATGTTTATGGGGCCCCATCTTCCCCGCACCATATCCTCCCGAAAGTATTACTAATAAAAATTTTATATTTGTATTTCTCCTTAAAGTAGTATATTTTATGGAGGCTTTAAAAATTCAAAACATATACCCCAATTAAGTTTTTTTTAAGTTCATTTATTTCAATAGCTATTAATTTTTTTAATGTAATCACCTGTTGGAGACTTTCCCAAATTGCACAATGCAGTGCAAAGTTAATTTTATAAGTTTTTTTTAAGATTAAGATGAAGTTCAATCGAATCAAAATTTTTATTGTCATACAAATCTCAGTCTTTTCTTTGAGAAAATATAAACTTTCACTTGTACTTCAAGAGGTCCACAGACTATCAAACATCCTTGACAATAATGGTGCTCGCTCAAACATTTTGAGTGCCCGTGGGCGTGATTGATGGCTTTTGTTTGAGTTTGACAGATTTAATGCTTGTTTGATTTTCTGTCTTCACGCAAGAGTCTGGGCAAGCGTGTTTGATCAGTGGATGTACTCGTTGATCATGCCGATGGCGTGCTAGTAAACCATGGCGAACGCATACGTTTCGGAATGAAAAGATCTCTGGATTGAGGTGGGTGGGGATTACGCGATTGACTCTGTAAGACACAAGTGGGGCTTAAAGTACTACACACATAATGTGTAGAAGCGATCCAAGCATGCTTGACAGTCTATATGCTCTTTGAAGCGTATTGTTAGTGGTGTGTAATAAAATGGCGAAGCAAGGGGTTTTACCAGGGTACACTGATAACTTTTTTAAACTAATAACACTTTTAAAATGTTAATGCTGCGACCGCTTATATCTATTTTTTTTTACCACGTCTTACTACCCGTTTGGGTTACACGCTTATGTACTAATTACGCTAATGTGTTAGGGATGAGGAAGGTTGAATTTAGAGGAAGTGTGCTCAGCTTTGCGTGGAAAGAAAGTGGGAAACCATATAAAAAACTACCCTCAGTGTGTTTTGTCTGGATTCGCCCCCTCGACCTACCAGTCACAGGCAAACACGACTAAATGATCATATAGACCACGTGGGTGTCCACCGGTACGAGTAAACGGGCAGTAAGAGTGACACCCTCGGGGGAAGGGGTGGCTTCCTTCCAACCCTTGTTAACTGTCTGTTGAAGGGAATGTGTACCTGTTTGGGGGACAGCTAGTGGTGCACGCACCGTCTACGAAGATGTCCTTGCAAACGAGGCAATCCTGAGGACCCGGTCCAGTGCAGCCCCCAAGACAAGTCTCGTGACAGTCATCCTCAACGGCCCCAATCTGGCAGTGCAGGTTGTTCCAACACAGGCCCCCGTTGCACTGTTGACACTCCGGACACTCGCGTTCTTTCTGGGGGACACATCAAGGGACACTTTCAAACAAGATGTTGATATTCTGGACACTCGCGTTCCTTCTGGGGGACACATAAGGGACACTTTCAAACAAGATGTTGATATTCCGGACACTCGCGTTCCTTCTAGGGGACACATCAAGGGACACTTTCAAACAAGATGTTGATATTCTGGACACTCGCGTTCCTTCTAGGGGACACATCAAGGGACACTTTCAAACAAGATGTTGATATTCTGGACACTCGCGTTCCTTCTAGGGGACACATCAAGGGACACTTTCAAACAAGATGTTGATATTCTGGACACTCGCGTTCCTTCTAGGGGACACATCAAGGGACACTTTCAAACAAGATGTTGATATTCTGGACACTCGCGTTCCTTCTAGGGGACACATCAAGGGACACTTTCAAACAAGATGTTGATATTCTGGACACTCGCGTTCCTTCTAGGGGACACATCAAGGGACACTTTCAAACAAGATGTTGATATTCTGGACACTCGCGTTCCTTCTGGGGGACACATCAAGGGACACTTTCAAACAAGATGTTGATATTCTGAACACTCGCGTTCCTTCTAGGGGACACATCAAGGGACACTTTCAAACAAGATGTTGATATTCTGGACACTCGCGTTCCTTCTAGGGGACACATCAAGGGACACTTTCAAACAAGATGTTGATATTCTGGACACTCGCGTTCCTTCTGGGGGACACATCAAGGGACACTTTCAAACAAGATGTTGATATTCTGGACACTCGCGTTCCTTCTAGGGGACACATCAAGGGACACTTTCAAACAAGATGTTGATATTCTGGACACTCGCGTTCCTTCTGGGGGACACATAAGGGACACTTTCAAACAAGATGTTGATATTCCGGACACTCGCGTTCCTTCTAGGGGACACATCAAGGGACACTTTCAAACAAGATGTTGATATTCTGGACACTCGCGTTCCTTCTAGGGGACACATCAAGGGACACTTTCAAACAAGATGTTGATATTCTGGACACTCGCGTTCCTTCTAGGGGACACATCAAGGGACACTTTCAAACAAGATGTTGATATTCTGGACACTCGCGTTCCTTCTAGGGGACACATCAAGGGACACTTTCAAACAAGATGTTGATATTCTGGACACTCGCGTTCCTTCTAGGGGACACATCAAGGGACACTTTCAAACAAGATGTTGATATTCTGGACACTCGCGTTCCTTCTAGGGGACACATCAAGGGACACTTTCAAACAAGATGTTGATATTCTGGACACTCGCGTTCCTTCTGGGGGACACATCAAGGGACACTTTCAAACAAGATGTTAATATTCTGGACACTCGCGTTCCTTCTGGGGGACACATCAAGGGACACTTTCAAACAAGATGTTGATATTCTGGATTGTTCTACAGATACGCTGATTTAGTAGAGGTAGGCGGAACTACACGGTTTACTTTGGATGAAAAATGCGGTTGATTCGACCAAATTGAAAGATGAATGTTTACACATTTCAATGAAATTGACCAAACTAGTTCACTCAAATGTCATCTTTGCCAGTGCCACTTTTTTTCCGATATGATGACTTTATTTTTAACTCTGCCATATAACGAGTACGGAAACTCTTTATTTTTAATTTTATATCCCTCTGATCCACTTCGGTGACCGCATGGTCCAAGGCGCTACTCTCGCAATAGACTGGACTGCCTATGACGGGCAGATCAAGTTTAGATCCCAGTTGGGTGTACTGAAAGTGGTTCTCCCTTAAACAGTTTTTTTTTACTTTCTCCTCGCAAATGCGGGCTCACTTGCTCTCAATTAAAGCTTTATGATCCCTAACACATTAGTATAGTTAGTGCATATGCATATAAGCCCGGCGCTTTGTTAATATAAACACACACAAACAATCAGTTTAGGTCGAATGTAGCTGTTGTCTGACGTCCGAATCTCGACCAAATATACTGCTCTAAGGTGGGATTCACACTGATAGTACTTGAATTGTTTGAATTGTTCAAAGGTGTTCTCCCAAGGTCACGCTCCAGCACAGTCCCCTTAGTGTGAATCCACCTTTAATCACTCGGATTCAACCACCAAACGCGTCCCTGACCTTGTTTCTTAAGGGTCCAGCCACCCCATCTCACTAACCGTTCGCTTTGTACACATATGTACTAATTATGTTAATGTATTAGTAATGATGAAGGTTAAATTTTAGATGAAGTGTACCCTCATTTGCGTGGAGTGAAAAAGTGTGGGGGGCGGGAGGGAGGACCATTTAGTAAAAATCGCCCCGGTACACCCGACCGTAATTCTAAAACTGGTTTCCCCATGGCCGGTACTCCAGTTTATTGCGTGGGTGACACCTTAACGGCTTAAGACCACTAAACCGCCGAAGCGGGTCTGACCTTGTTGTCTTTGATGAAGTGCTCCCAATCCGACAGCCGGTTCCAGTCCACGGTGCGGACATAACAGAGCGCGGGGTTCTTCTCTATCCTGACACCGCCGCGGCTGATGACCTTAAGAGAGTGCAACCCCGCCTCCTGCAGATGGGGCATCTCGTACACTACCAGGGCGTAGTTGTGGAACAGCTGCTTGCCTCTGATTACCTTCAAGTTCGGGAACAATTGGCCCAAACTTCAGACTTACGGGTAAACACACTGCCGTCCCTAGCAACCCTTCGGGTAAACAGCAGTAGTCGTCCTGAGAACAAACAATCGAGATTAATGTGTTTGGCTGGTAAAAACTACAGCGAGATTAATGTGCTTGACAGGTAAGAAAAATACAGCAAGATTAATGTCTTGACGTTGCGAAAACTACAGCGAGATTAAGGTTTCTTGACCGGTAAACCCACAACCAGATTAATAGTATTCTTGCGGTGCAAAATATGCAGATTAATGGTATTTACCGGTGAAACTACAGCGAGATTAATGGATTTACCGGTGCAAACTACAGACTACAGCGAGATTAATAGGTATTTACCGGTGCAAACTACTGCGAGATTAATGGTATTTACCGGTGCAAACTACAGCGAGATTAATAGGTATTTACCGGTGCAAACTACTAGCGAGATTAATGGTATTTACCGTGCAAACTACAAGCGAGATTAATGGTATTTACCGGTGCAAACTACAGCGAGATTAATGGTATTTACCGGTGCAAACTACAACGAGATTAATGGTATTTACCGGTGCAAACTACACGAGATTAATGGTATTTACGTGCAAACTACAACGAGATTAATGGTATTTAAGTGCAAACTACACGAGATTAATGGTATTTACCGGTGCAAACTACAAGCGAGATTAATGGTATTTACCGTGCAAACTACAACTGAGATTAATGGTATTGTTACCGAGTTGATCAAAACTACAGCGAGATTAATAGGTATTTACCGATGCAAACTACAACGAATAATGGTATTACTGCAAATAACGAGATATGATATTTACCGGTGCAAACTACAGCGAGATTAATAGGTATTTACCGATGCAAACCACAACGAGATTAATGGGTATTTACCGGTGCAAACTACAACGAGATTAATGGGTATTTACCGTGCAAACTACAACGAGATTAATAGGTATTTACCGATGCAAACTACAACGAGATTAATAGGTATTTACCGATGCAAACTACAACGAGATTAATGGGTATTTACCGGTGCAAACTACAGCTATTTTAAGCCTTAATATTAACTAAGAGGATAGAAGGACGAAACCACATACAAATAGTAAACATTTTTGTCAGCACAACCCGGAATTGAACCAGGATGCCCCTAGATTTGTGGCTGATCAGTCAACACCCAAATTAAAAAGTGGGTGAAGGGTATAGGGTAGGAGGAGAGTTCAACAAGTGGGTCACCACCTCTCCTCCAAGATCATCTTATAGCCTGTTCGGGAACCTTGATCTCCCGTCTTCACATTCTAGTGTATTGAGAGCGTAGCACCTTAGACCATGTGGCCACCGGAACGCGTATTATGAAGTTTAACTATTATATATAATTTATATAGCGCTAAAGATATGTGGAGTTTACAAGCCAAATTTTAAGAACCAGACTTGTGTCTTGATATGCAAAATATATATAGTAGCATTTTGGTAGAAATAAACTTTTAGAAAATCCAAAAAATGTATTTATTTTATCTCAAATATTGATAACAATTTACTATATTCTTATTATTTGTATAGTTATTGATAATATCAAAAGAGAGAGCTATAGATAAAATAACTCAACGTATTTAAACGTGAAAGTAGATCTAATAGCTATTCTAGCTGTCAGATAAGTCTCTTCCTATGAAAATTGTACTGTAACGTTGAACACAATAAAAGCACTACTAAAGTTCTAAACTGTAAAAAAGTAGAGAAATAATATGTTCGATACATTATATGACACACATATTCTATTTACCCTCTTCTCACAAAGTTTGTCTGGGTACGCCACTTTGGCTGACCGCTCTTAAATACTGAACCATTAAACTGGTGTTGTCATTAAATTCCAGGACACTCTTGACAGCTATTCAACAAATGTTGATATCATCATGTGAAGAAAATGGTGTTTTATTTTCTACAGAAAAATTTTTATTTATTTTAAAAAAAAAAAGTTTAGTATGAAAAAAGGTTAAAAAAAAACCTTAGCTCATATTCGCTTAAACCCACTTTAAACGGGTTCCACATTTTAGATTTTAACTATAAGTCGTTAAAGTTTTTATCTATTTGACAAATTGTATTTACACGCATTTCTATGATTAGAAAAGTAAAAAACGTTTCATGCTATGATAATCAAGGATTAAGAAAATATACTAATGAGTGATTAGCTTTAAATGACACATTTTGTACCAAGATAACTGTTACCTACTTAAGTTAGGTGTTGTCCTTAAGGTGAGATGCAATCTTAAGGCCGTATTTATAGTCTAGTCTTGGGAGGCAAAAAATCTCCCAGTATATAAATAGCAAACTAGAATAGCCAAGCAGAAACAAAGTGTGTCTGTAACGTTTGTGAGTGGATATGTCCAGCTGTAAGAGAATAAAGCAGGGGAGGAGGAAATTACAAATGACAATACAATTTGTGTTGGGATTCCCCATTATTAAACGGCATCCTATTCTGTTACCTTTCATTTCATGGGGATTTAGCTCTTAATGATCAACCAATTTGTAGGATTTTGTTTTGTTTCTTTTTACTTCCGGGACGAAAAATTTCCACTTTTAAACGATGAATATGGTTAGGGAAAATAGTTTTGTGTTCAATCTACTAAACGCAAAACTCGTGTTCGCTTGAAGGTTTATCATTAGTAAACCTAAGTCAACATCTAATGGCAATATCTCTGATAACTAGGCAGCTCTTTTATGGTCGAATAGGGGATTTGTTGACATCAGAAACTTGAATATACCTACTAATATTTAGATCCCTAACTTAAAGTGTTTTAATTGTGTAGTCAGTAACTCTTAGGGAAGATGGAAAAGAAATACTTGGAGAGCTTTTAAATGTGGTGCTGGAGAAATTTGAGAAGATCAGATGGACAGACAGGGTGATAAATGAAGAAGTCCTAAGAAGAGAACCATTTTGGATGTGATTTTTTAGTACAAAGCAAACTGAATTGGACACATCCTTAGGAGGAAATGTCTTCTGTACGACGTCATAGAGGGAAAGGTTAAAGGAAAGAGGAGCTTAAGGAGAAGGAGGATACAAATATCGGATGACTTGAAGGAAAGAAGAAAATTCTGGGAGCTGAGGAAGAGGCAGAAGACAGGCCGCAGTAGTGGTCTAAGTTCACTGACAAAAGTAATGGACCTGTCGTAAGACAGAACACCTGTATCTAGAGCAAGCAACAAACCTCGTGTAGCTCCGGGAAACTCAGGTTGCCAAAGTCCTCCTCTTGGATGGAGACAAGCAGAACCTGGATGAATCCTTCACCACCCGGCAACCTCGAAGTCTCTCGAACCTCACAACGAAGTTCCGGATGTCGACGCTCCGACAGATCCGGCCTCCTCTCTCCGTCTCGTTGTAGGCCTCGCCGTTCTCCGCCGCTGCCGCTCGCCGCCGCCGCGACGACGCCGTACCACGACGCAGCCAACGACGCGACGAGGTACCACCAGCTAGACGCTAACATCCCTCTCTTTCTTCCGGGTCACCGTCGTCTGGTCTCGGACATTGTTCGGTTGGTAGCGCTGTCGTTGAACAGACACACCCCTTCTCTCCCTCCCGCCCCTCCAGTAAGGCACTAGTCGGATCACATGCTCGCGGTGGTTCCCCGACGCGGATGAATAATAGCTAAATGTACGTCAAGAACTTCTTGAGGAAGGTAATAACACTTGTCTAGTTTGACATTTTCCCCCCGCGCCGCACGAACTATCTTCTAAGAACCCGGTTGTCTTCTTATGACAAGTCTCCGTCTAGAAAAACAAATAAATCTATTATTTACACACACACACACAAAAATCCTAGTTCCTTAAAAGGTTGCGCCACAATCCTCCCCACAGTTTTTTTATCAAGTCACAATAATGTTTTAATGAAAATTTAATATATTATCAAAAGACTTAATTAAAATTAATGACATGATCTTATTTAATTTAGTAGTAGCATGTAAAGACTAAATCTTTTAAAAACTACAGAAACAAGATGAGATATGTCGTTAAATATTATTTGATTAATGAAAAAGAAATTTAAAAGAGGAAATAAAATAACTTGAAAAGAAATTTTAAAAAAAAAACTCCTATTTCCAATCTCATCTTTTGACAAACTTATTTTTAATATTCTCGACGTCAGTAAAATCGACTACTGATCGTTTAAAACTGATTACATCGAGTTTTATTGTGTTTTATCTTGTTTTAGAAGTTCTACAAAGTTCTCATTAGATAACATAATTTTTTTTTTCTGTATATAATGGAAGACCTTGTCTGATTTATCTTGAAAACGTGATTGGTTTGGATAGAAACAACATTGATAATGGAGAGTTTTAGAGAGAAAGGGAGAGATAGTGGGAAATAATTTCGAAGAACTCTATGACATCATATCAAAGGGCCAATACCACATTTAGGCGGAAGTATAGGGAAAGCGAGTAAAAGGGAATTTTTTTTTGCGATTTTAGTAGCAAGGCTTTGGCCAAAATAGATTAAATGTTTATCCAAACGTATTTAATATAAAATGTGATTAATCTGACAAGGAAATGTTTTCATTTCAGGGGTTATTTTCTGTCGCGTTGATCGTAAATGGCGCTCAGGTATAAGCACTGAAACGGAAATAAGTCCCCGAGAGAAATCGTTAACAAAAAATACACATTTACTAAAATCTCGTAGATGGGAACGTAGCCTAAATATCAAGCAGATAATCTAGTCCGGTTTGCAAACTATGTAAAGGTCGGTGTTGGTGACCCGGCTGGGTGTTTTTATGGTATTTCTCATAAATATTTGTTCTCTCTCCATTTACACAGGTGCAGATACATTGAATTTAAACTCTACCTGCTTCAACCTTATATAATTCAGCTAAGTAAATGATAACAAGACATGGCTAAGGACAACTATGGTGGAAAGCAGACTTGTTAGATTGGCTCTTCTCCATGTCCACAATGATAACAAGACATGGCTGAGGACAACTATGGTGGAAAGCAGACTTGTTAGATTGGCTCTTCTCTATGTTCACAATGATAACAAGACATGGCTGAGGACAACTATGGTGGAAAGCAGACTTGTTGGATTGGCTCTTCTCTATGTTCACAATGATAACAAGACATGGCTGAGGACAACTATGGTGGAAAGCAGACTTGTTGGATTGGCTCTTCTACGTGTCCACAATGATAACTAGACATGGCTGAGGACAACTAAGGTGGAAAGCAGACTTGTTAGATTGGCTCTTCTCCATGTCCACAATGATAACAAGACATGGCTGAGGACAACTATGGTGGAAAGCAGACTTGTTAGATTGGCTCTTCTGTATGTCCACAATGATAACAAGACATGGCTGAGGACAACTATGGTGGAAAGCAGACTTGTTGGATTGGCTCTTCTCTATGTTCACAATGATAACAAGACATGGCTGAGGACAACTATGGTGGAAAGCAGACTTGTTGGATTGGCTCTTCTCTATGTTCACAATGATAACAAGACATGGCTGAGGACAGCTATGGTGGAAAGCAGACTTGTTGGATTGGCTCTTCTGTATGTCCACAATGATAACAAGACATGGCTGAGGACAACTATAGTGGAAAGAAGACTTGTTGGATTGGCTCTTCTATATGTTCACAATGATAACAAGACATGGCTGAGGACAACTATGGTGGAAAGCAGACTTGTTGGATTGGCTCTTCTGTATGTCCACAATGATAACAAGACATGGCTGAGGACAACTATGGTGGAAAGCAGACTTGTTAGATTGGCTCTTCTGTATGTCCACAATTATAACAAGACATGGCTGAGGACAACTATGGTGGAAAGCAGACTTGTTAGATTGGCTCTTCTGTATGTCCACAATGATAGCAAGACATGGCTGAGGACAACTATGGTGGAAAGCAGACTTGTTGGATTGGCTCTTCTGTATGTCCACAATGATAGCAAGACATGGCTGAGGACAACTATGGTGGAAAGAAGACTTGTTGGATTGGCTCTTCTATATGTTCACAATGATAA
This sequence comes from Timema cristinae, assembly GCA_039000515.1. Lineage (NCBI taxonomy): Eukaryota > Metazoa > Arthropoda > Insecta > Phasmatodea > Timematidae > Timema > Timema cristinae. The sequence continues at coordinate 59,709,556 of JBCFYV010000935.1, forward strand.
CAAGACATGGCTGAGGACAACTATGGTGGAAAGCAGACTTGTTGGATTGGCTCTTCTGTATGTCCACAATGATAACAAGACATGGCTGAGGACAACTATGGTGGAAAGCAGACTTGTTAGATTGGCTCTTCTGTATGTCCACAATTATAACAAGACATGGCTGAGGACAACTATGGTGGAAAGCAGACTTGTTGGATTGGCTCTTCTGTATGTCCACAATGATAGCAAGACATGGCTGAGGACAACTATGGTGGAAAGCAGACTTGTTGGATTGGCTCTTCTGTATGTCCACAATGATAACAAGACATGGCTGAGGACAACTATGGTGGAAAGCAGACTTGTTGGATTGGCTCTTCTCTATGTCTACAATGATAACAAGACATGGCTGAGGACAACTATGGTGGAAAGCAGACTTGTTAGATTGGCTCTTCTGTATGTCCACAATGATAACAAGACATGGCTGAGGACAACTATGGTGGAAAGCAGACTTGTTAGATTGGCTCTTCTGTATGTCCACAATGATAACAAGACATGGCTGAGGACAACTATGGTGGAAAGCAGACTTGTTAGATTGGCTCTTCTGTATGTCCACAATGATAACAAGACATGGCTGAGGACAACTATGGTGGAAAGCAGATTTGTTGGATTGGCTCTTCTCTATGTCTACAATGATAACAAGACATGGCTGAGGACAACTATGGTGGAAAGCAGACTTGTTAGATTGGCTCTTCTCCATTTCCACAATGATAGCAAGACATGGCTGAGGGCAACTATGGTGGAAAGCAGACTTGTTAGATTGGCTCTTCTCCATTTCCACAATGATAGCAAGACATGGCTGAGGACAACTATGGTGGAAAGCAGATTTGTTGGATTGGCTCTTCTCCATTTCCACAATGATAACAAGACATGGCTGAGGGCAACTATGGTGGAAAGCAGACTTGTTAGATTGGCTCTTCTCCATTTCCACAATGATAGCAAGACATGGCTGAGGACAACTATGGTGGAAAGCAGATTTGTTGGATTGGCTCTTCTCTATGTCTACAATGATAACAAGACATGGCTGAGGACAACTATGGTGGAAAGCAGACTTGTTAGATTGGCTCTTCTGTATGTCCACAATGATAACAAGACATGGCTGAGGACAACTATGGTGGAAAGCAGACTTGTTGGATTGGCTCTTCTGTATGTCCACAATTATAACAAGACATGGCTGAGGACAACTATGGTGGAAAGCAGACTTGTTGGATTGGCTCTTCTCCATTTCCACAATGATAGCAAGACATGGCTGAGGGCAACTATGGTGGAAAGCAGACTTGTTAGATTGGCTCTTCTGTATGTCCACAATGATAACAAGACATGGCTGAGGACAACTATGGTGGAAAGCAGATTTGTTAGATTGGCTCTTCTACGTGTTCACAATGATAGCAAGACATGGCTGAGGACAACTATGGTGGAAAGCAGACTTGTTGGATTGGCTCTTCTGTATGTCCACAATGATAGCAAGACATGGCTGAGGACAACTATGGTGGAAAGAAGACTTGTTGGATTGGCTCTTCTATATGTTCACAATGATAACAAGACATGGCTGAGGACAACTATGGTGGAAAGCAGACTTGTTGGATTGGCTCTTCTGTATGTCCACAATGATAACAAGACATGGCTGAGGACAACTATGGTGGAAAGCAGACTTGTTAGATTGGCTCTTCTGTATGTCCACAATTATAACAAGACATGGCTGAGGACAACTATGGTGGAAAGCAGACTTGTTGGATTGGCTCTTCTGTATGTCCACAATGATAGCAAGACATGGCTGAGGACAACTATGGTGGAAAGCAGACTTGTTGGATTGGCTCTTCTGTATGTCCACAATGATAGCAAGACATGGCTGAGGACAACTATGGTGGAAAGAAGACTTGTTGGATTGGCTCTTCTATATTCCACAATGATAACAAGACATGGCTGAGGACAACTATGGTGGAAAGCAGACTTGTTGGATTGGCTCTTCTGTATGTCCACAATGATAACAAGACATGGCTGAGGACAACTATGGTGGAAAGCAGACTTGTTAGATTGGCTCTTCTGTATGTCCACAATTATAACAAGACATGGCTGAGGACAACTATGGTGGAAAGCAGACTTGTTGGATTGGCTCTTCTGTATGTCCACAATGATACAAGACATGGCTGAGGACAACTATGGTGGAAAGCAGACTTGTTGGATTGGCTCTTCTGTATGTCCACAATGATAGCAAGACATGGCTGAGGACAACTATGGTGGAAAGCAGATTTGTTGGATTGGCTCTTCTCTATGTCTACAATGATAACAAGACATGGCTGAGGACAACTATGGTGGAAAGCAACTTGTTAGATTGGCTCTTCTGTATGTCCCAATGATAACAAGACATGGCTGAGGACAACTATGGTGGAAAGCAGACTTGTTAGATTGGCTCTTCTGTATGTCCACAATGATAACAAGACATGGCTGAGGACAACTATGGTGGAAAGCAGACTTGTTGGATTGGCTCTTCTCATTCCACAATGATAGCAAGACATGGCTGAGGGCAACTATGGTGGAAAGCAGACTTGTTAGATTGGCTCTTCTGTATGTCCACAATGATAACAAGACATGGCTGAGGACAACTATGGTGGAAAGCAGACTTGTTGGATTGGCTCTTCTCATTCCACAATGATAGCAAGACATGGCTGAGGACAACTATGGTGGAAAGCAGACTTGTTAGATTGGCTCTTCTGTATGTCACAATGATAACAAGACATGGCTGAGGACAACTATGGTGGAAAGCAGACTTGTTAGATTGGCTCTTCTCCATTTCCACAATGATAGCAAGACATGGCTGAGGACAACTATGGTGGAAAGCAGACTTGTTGGATTGGCTATTCTCCATGTCCACAATGATTTTATACCCATAAGAAGTAAGTGAGTGGTTTGCAAAACTAGCAAACACAAAATGGTCATAGACAAACAACTTGTAGCATACGTTTAAGAAATATTATAAAAATGATACTACAAATAATGATATTTATTTTACACTTCCATTATTTCTTTCTTATTTCCAGTAGCCCAGAATGACCTTAAAATGCAACTATTTAAGGTTATTAGAGATAAAAAAGTTCCTAGTAGGTCCCCCCAATACCTCCTCTCCCTACCCCTCCCAAAAATATTATTCTTTTTCCTTGAATCCTCTGAATTTCCTTTTAACCTGATTCAAAATGTTGAAGGACAAAATCTCCTTAGCTTTGACTTCAACACCCACAGTAATAACCTTGGTATTTTTTTTTTCTTCAAAAAAAGAACATATTTTAAATGTTTCACTAAATATGACAACTATTAAAAAGAATTTTAACGAACTAATGTCACATGACATCTATAACGTAAGCAGAGGTAAATTCAGACATGTCAGATTGAAAGAACATGGTGTATTCTAGTTGTTTTTCTCTTTACCTAAATTCACTTAATGTAGGCTATCATTTAAAGATAAAAGTAGTGCTATGTGACAACAATAAAAACCTTATCTTTGATTTAGACTCTGTTTTATCATGTTTTAAGCTTAGCTTCGAATTCGCTTTTCATTAAAAAAAAAAAGTGACCTTCATACACTATAACACAACCGGCCCCGTGATGGAGAGGTCAGTGCAACTGACTATGAGTCTAGGAGTCCCGGGTTCGACTTACAACTGATAACTTGGGTATTTTCCATGAAAGGGGAACTACCCCAACGGTCACCAGGGTACGGTTAGTTAGGCTTAAATTAGGTTTAAGTGTTTCTACTGGTTCCACACCCTCATACTCACCATCATCATCATCATCACCTCATCTCATCGGGACATGGAAAGAGCCTCCACGGAAAGGATGTACGATTAGTACATTCAGGCGTCCCTTGGTAAACAGTAAGTTAATAAGGGCTACACTTTCCACCACTGGGCTACGAGTGAAATAGCCCAGACACCTATTATTATTATTATTATTATTATTATTATTATTAATTACCTAGATGCCCTTAATGTATCATTTAAATATTGAAAGTAGTTCTATGTGCCAACAATTAAAAAAAACTTGTATTTGACTTCGACTCTGCTTTTCATGTTTCACGCCCTATCAAATAATTATAATTTTTTTTTCTTTCATAAAAGTGAACTTTTATATTAATGTCGAAATAAATGATAAGTTTAATTTAGACTTTCTATTTATAAAACGTTCACAAAAGATTATCTCATCCCGACAAACCGCGTCCTTTATCGTCATACCGATGCCACGTTGCGTCAGACATCAGCAACGACGGACGCTCTCAAGTCGTCAAGCGGCGACCGAACCACCTGTATATAGACTGGTTAGTGAAGATAAAGAAGGTCGTTTATCAACCAGGAACGATTACAGATTGTTTACAGAGCGATTGACGAGCTTCGAACTAGAGAGAGGCCTGCCTGCGCACGGTGTCAGGTCAATAGCACAGGTTCGTCCTTCCTCGTGTAGGCCTACCTGCAAAACTCAAGCGGAAGTGACGACTCCTAGTCACAGCACGGGGGCTATGACGTCTGCTATGACCTTTACGGGACACGATTTTTTTTTAATACATATAATTTGAATTTTTTTTTAGTTATTAGGACGTTAACTAGCTGTGACGTAGCTAGGCAAGTCAAATTATGGTTTTTCCATATGTTACTGTATTTACTGTATTCGGCGTTTTTTTTTTAGCGCCACGTTTTACTACCTGTTCAGGTTATAGGGCTATGTACTAATTACACTAATTGTTTGGGGATTGTGAAGGCTTAATTAGAGGAAATGCACTCACACTTGCGTGGAGGGAGATTGGAAAACCGTTAATGAAAAAGCACCCTCGGTGGACCCAACCCTGATCTTCCCCGTCTTCGGCAGTCTAGTCCAACACGAGACTAGCGCGTTGGACCACGCGGCCACCGAGGCGGGTAAGGCGATCGTTAAAAGGTATAACATTACAACCCACTTCGGTGGCCGCGTGAACTAGGGTGTTACGCAATAGACGACGACGGAGAGATCGAGGTTCGATCACGGTCGGGGGAACTGAGGGTGGTTTTATCCAAAATGGTTCCTCACTCGCTCTTTCTACACGCAAATCTAAATTAAACCGTCTTCATCCATAGCACATTAGCGTAATTAATAGGCCTACATAATAATAGAACCCAAATGAGTAGTAACACAAATTTACGTTACTGACAGAAAGTCGCCACGATATCAACCCCTTCCTTAGACCATTTGACCACCAGAGTATGTAAATTGATATTAAAATTGCTTGCGTCCCTAAGAGAAGGTAGGAGTCAAATGCCCCCCTCTTACTACCCCACCCACCTTTGGTGCATCATTCATACTTACGCTTTGGCATTGGAAACTTTTAAGCTCACTACGCCATATCTTAAGCTAGTTCTATCCAGTTCACCATACCCAATACTTAAAACCCTATTCAACTATCTTGAGCTAGCTCTATCCAGTCCACCTTATTACACCCTATCACTATCTCGAGCTAGTTTTATCCAGTCCACCTCATACAACCACTTATCACTATCTCGACTAATTCTATCCATCCACCTCTAGAACCTAATTTTCGATTTCCCTAACACTCCCTGAAATAAACCCCGATGTTCTTGAATCTCCCATTCACACTACATGTCCCTCCCATCGAAACCTACGAGACTTGATAATCCTAACAACGTCTTGTGATGAGTACGAGGTATGTAACTCATCATTGTGTAACCTCATCTGCTCCCCAGCGCCATTCATAAAGAAGTAAAATAGAAGAGGTTTTTTTCACAAGCTCACGTGACGTCATTAGTTCTAGGGAAGGCGAGTGTTTGGAAAGGGGAAGAGGTGGGGAAGGGTGACAGCTAAAATCAGCGTGACGTCACTCCGCACGCAACTTCCTGACGACAACAACGTAGTCTTTATGAACAGCGTGTTTGCCGTCAAACGAATCCAGACTTGACAGGCGACGACTTTCTTATCATTTGTTTGTTTGTCGTCTTACTTCGGGAGAGGGGAATGGAAAATTTATAGATGAGATTCGATAACGATGATATTATTTAGCATCTTGATTATCCTCAAGAGTTAATCATGATCACTATTATTTAGAGATGCGGTGGATACAATATTTTACACACAAAAAAAATTAATAAAATAGAAAAGTACATTTGTTTATCATAATAATTACAATAATTACTCTAATAGGGTAGAGATGAAGAAGGAAGCATTTTAGAGGTAATGTACCCACATTTGCGTGGAAGGAGAGGTGGGAAACCATTTAGGGAAAAAACCTCAGTTGTTCCGACTGGGATTCGAAGCCCGCTCTCTCCGTCATTAGCAGACCAATCTAAATAGAATAGTAGAAAATAGAAATAGTGACCAAAATCGTGTTTTGCTCAAATGCATTCATTATGATATTAATTAATACATTACGTTAAGTGAATTAATGATCTGGTTGGTAAGTTTGTTGGAGCTGAACCACCGATAATGGTATTATTAGAGTTTAAAAAAAACAATTTAAACTCAAAATTTTGTAAAAAAATAGTTGTTTTTTTTGTGAATCACTAACCGATATCTTCTCGAAGCCTTAAATCTAAAATTTTCTTAAGGATTGGAGGGTCTCATCCTAACAATTATTAAATATAAAATTAAATATACGTAAATTAATAAAGCTTAAAATTCACCCAGTCACATTATAAACACAATTAAAAAGCTCAACACTAAGCAATAGTGCACCCAAATGAGTGTTGTGGTAGATCGGGGAGTACACACATGAAATCTCCCTCTATCCCTTTTCCAAAATTAATGGAAGGGTAAAATGAGGAATTCACCCCCCACCCCCATTTTTTTTTTCAAACATGAATATATGGCTAAATTTTTAATGAATATGAATTTGATTATAGACATTAAAAGTTCTCTTAAATTTCCCAAATTGATTAAAAAAAAAAGTAGAAAAATAACAGCAACAATACACCCCATCCTCCCTCTTTTAGTGAATCTCTGGATGCACCACTAGGACAAAAAAAAAAGTATAGTTTTTAAAAAAACATAGTGTAGGAAAGTCAAAGCTTGAATGCATGAGGGAGAGAGAGAGATATTTAATGAATGATGGAATGGAGAATGGAAACCAAAAAACCTCTCGGAATTTGTCTTTTTTTCCTCTTCCCCCACAATGTACTACCAGACGTTATTCAATTTGTGTCCATTATTAAACTACTATACCCAATAAAGCCCTGCCTGGATTCAAACCAACAACATATATATTATTTTGTAATCGACTTCCTTGACCACTCTGCTACATACGAACTCAAAACCTACGGATTATTTAAGCATACGACTTACAAACTAGCTTAACTCTAGAGATAGGCACGTGTCCAGAGAGGGACTGGTAGGACTGAAGCCCTCCCCACACCCCCTCACCCCGAAATCTGAACAAAAATTAAACATTATTATAAAAAGATTTTTTTAAAAAATTATATAATAATCTTTTATCAATATCCTGTCTTGTAATAAAAGTTTCTAATTAAAAAAATATAGTAGTAATTAATTTCACTTTCATTTTCTTAACCTGACTAAACATCGTGAATAATAAGATGTAATATACTCAGAAATTTCTCCACACATGGAGAGAAGAATATGTCAAAATTTCGTAAAAACAAATATATTAAAGTTGCTTGCATTCACTAATAATTAATATACTTTTTATTATTTTGAATAGAAAATGTATTAGTTTCTATAAAAATGTATGTAAAATTAGTATATTTTCTACTAATTCATCGTCGCCTACCCCCACTGTTTAGTCTTGAGATGAGCGAAGACGTCAAGCAATATTTGAATAAGCCCCCCCCCCCTCCCTCCCAACGGCCTTCACTCTCCGAAAGAAAATTCTGCTTGTCTAGTGAGTACTTTTAATACTACAACTCCAATCCTAAAGCCTAAATAGAAATTATATGACGGGATAAAAACTTATACAGATATAAAATATCTTCGGTAGCTCCAATAAGTATCGAACCAGCGTCTTCTAGACTTGTGTTCTACCACTTTAATAACCTTAGCTACGGGTTCAGGTTTGGTCTCGAAGAAATGATAATATTATTAATAATCTTACCAGACTCAATAATATTATGCTCTTTCGTTCACGTTTTCAAATAGGAATCCTAATTGATCCTATTTATTAATACAACACCAAAAAGATGATCCAATCAAATATAAAATAACTTTTCGAAACACAAATTCGTTGACACATTAATATTTCCCAACACTATCAAAAAAAAGTATCACAATATGTTTTCGTTTGTTTTGTAAGAAAAAAATAAATAAAATCGAAACATAAATTTGACACAAATATTTCTCAAACTTTTTTTTTAAATCACCATGTGCTATTATTAGTTTTTGCTAAAAAAAACAAAAAAAAACACAAATTCGACACATGAATATTTTTAAACACTTTCAAAAAAATGTCACCGTGTGTTATTTCTTTCTTCTGCTTTAACTCACACGCTGTAAGAAATTAGTTCCGAGGACAACTTTATTTGCGCACAAACTTTACATACCAATATTTTCGACCAATGAACATTGACCTAAGTGATGAGACACTTTTTCTAGTCTGTATTCGATTAGTTTCAACAAACACAATACAGATATGTAGATAGAACAAAACCAACAAACATAACTTAACCTCGAAATAATATTAATATGTTCAGTGTTTCAATGACCCGAGCTCTGTTCGGACCAAACTTGAACTAAAAATGAAGCGATGGCTTCTGGTTTTTTTTCCCTCCCTCGTTCAAGACCTAAATAATGTTATCTCGTGTCCCTGGTCTTCTATTCACGCCCCTGACCAGACTCACAGGCACCCGATTCGTAGAAAAACACTTCGCTTCGCTTCTAGATTACAAACACGAGCGTAAAATAAACACAACTTCCAACCGCGTCACACAGATTCGCTGGAAGCACTGATATGCCTAAAGCCTTTGTTTTTCTCGTTTGTTCGTAGAGGATTATTAAGATGTTTGGTTTCACTTTAGAGCTTTGGAAATAATTAACACATCTCACCGTAGAGCTACACTTAGCAGACGTGATGAAAAGCCCAGAGCAAACTTTGTTTGCGAGGCCCTCAGTTAGGCAAAGGGGAGCGACCAGGATCTTCGGGAGGGAAGGGTGTGGTCAGGATTTTCTTGAGGGGGGGAGTGGGGGATGGCGTGAATTTTTGTGAGGGTAGGGTTGGCGCAGCTAGGATTTTTATGAAGGAATAGATGGCCAGTATTTTCTTGAGGGGAGGGTGCGGCCAGGATTTTTGTGAGGGGGGGGGCAGGATTTGTATGAGGGGGGCGTTTATGATGGTAGGTGCAGCCAGGATTTTTGTGAAGGGAGGGGGATGGCCAGGATTTGCGTAAGGGGGACGTTCATGAGAGTAGGTGCAGCCAGGATTGTTGTGAGGGCAGTGCAGCCAGGAATTTTGTGAGGGGGGTGGGGAGCACAGGTGCTCTCATGGGATCAGGCTGGGGTAAATTCCCCCTTGGGAGATTCTGATTTTAAAAAAATCTTCAAAATTTAAGAGTAATATAGAAATTAATTGGAAAATTTGAAGAAACAGAAGCGCACACAATTTCATTGTTTTTTTTTTGTTAATTTTTAAAAGTTAAATTATGTGTCAAAAATTTTAATCAATTTATTGATAGTGGACACGCGAAGCAGCTAGCTTGTGGGCTCTTATTCGACAGTACAACTAGTAGCGAATATAGCATAGGTTTAATGGCTTTAGTTGTTTAATTATTATTGTTAATACAGTACTTACTTAAAAATGTATTTAAGGGGCGCACGCCCCCCTCACCCCTCCTCCTCTAGTTAAGCACCTGTATACCAACTTTACCAACTTGTCGCGCTCACAAGACATTACTAACACTTGTAAAATTTTGAACGGAACGCAATGAACAGATCATTCACGAGTATCACTTGAAATATTGACACAAACGCACGTTTTAAATTTTACTACAAGTAAATTCCAACGAACAACCATGTAACAGCGATTATAAACGCTTTAGGTTAAGCAAAACAAACAACTAAAGGCCAACACGACCATCTGGCGGTTTGCCTATATACAGGGATATTGATGGAGGAGCGCATAAGTCAAAAATGTCTCACCCCAGCTTGTTTTCTGTCTCTCTCTCTCTTGTCAGCTAAACAAGCGCGGGGACCCCCCGAATAACGGGGCCCTGTGAGGCCGCACCATTTGCACACCCCTTAGGATAACCCTTGTCCTGGCTACACAGGTAATGTAGCAAACCAGTGGTGTACTCGGAAATTTATTTTATAAGGATTGGGGTTGTGGGGTTTATAGTTAAGATCTAGCCAGAATGAAATAACAAGATAAAAGAGGAGGAATAGGGGGGTACAGCCCCCTAACCATCAGAGGCCAAGAAAATATATTTTTATCAAAAGAGGGTTAGACTAGATTAGATTAGCTTAGCTCAATCCACCTTAGGAAGAAGGGTAGAGGGGGGCAGTAATGTCAGGTGTTAGCCCGGGATGAAAAGCAGTGCCCATCCCACCTACACCCGTATTCGAAATCAGACAAAAAATGTGAAGCTAAACGAACGAAAAAACAAAAGTTGTACCGCGCGGCGGCTGGCTCGTATGAAAACCAAATCACACGCCGGGAACTAGCGGTTCGAATGAAGGAACGCGCACACACCGGTATTTTTTGCTCACTTTGTTGTATTTACACGCACATTATTACTTGCGCAGCCTGACTCTCCTAGTTCCAAAACCTGTGGTAAAGAGGATACAGTCCTATTTTAATAGGAAGAGCGAGTACATGAGATAGTAGAGGAAGCAAGGGTGAGATGGTATGGTCATGTAATGAGGATGTTGGAGTACATGAGATAGTAGAGGAAGCAAGACTAAGATGGTATGGGCATGTAATGAGGATGTTTGAGTACATGAGATAATAGAGGAAGCAAGGGTGAGATGGTATGGTCATGTAATGAGGATGTTGGAGTACATGAGATAGTAGAGGAAGCAAGGGTGAGATGGTATGGTCATGTAATGAGGATGTTGGAGTACATGAGATAGTAGAGGAAGCAAGACTAAGATGGTATGGGCATGTAATGAGGATGTTGGAGTACATGAGATAGTAGAGGAAGCAAGGGTGAGATGGTATGGTCATGTAATGAGGATGTTGGAGTACATGAGATAGTAGAGGAAGCAAGGGTGAGATGGTATGGTCATGTAATGAGGATGTTGGAGTACATGAGATAATAGAGGAAGCAAGGGTGAGATGGTATGGTCATGTAATGAGGATGTTGGAGTACATGAGATAGTAGAGGAAGCAAGGGTGAGATGGTATGGTCATGTAATGAGGATGTTGGAGTACATGAGATAGTAGAGGAAGCAAGACTAAGATGGTATGGTCATGTAATGAGGATGTTGGAGTACATGAGATAGTAGAGGAAGCAAGACTAAGATGGTATGGGCATGTAATGAGGATGTTGGAGTACATGAGATAGTAGAGGAAGCAAGACTAAGATGGTATGGGCATGTAATGAGGATGTTGGAGTACATGAGATAGTAGAGGAAGCAAGACTGAGATGGTATGGGCATGTAATGAGGATGTTGGAGTACATGAGATAGTAGAGGAAGCAAGACTGAGATGGTATGGTCATGTAATGAGGATGTTGGAGTACATGAGATAATAGAGGAAGCAAGGGTGAGATGGTATGGTCATGTAATGAGGATGTTGGAGTACATGAGATAGAGGAAGCAAGACTGAGATGGTATGGTCATGTAATGAGGATGTTGGAGTACATGAGATAATAGAGGAAGCAAGGGTGAGATGGTATGGGCATGTAATGAGGATGTTGGAGTACATGAGATAGTAGAGGAAGCAAGACTAAGATGGTATGGGCATGTAATGAGGATGTTGGAGTACATGAGATAATAGAGGAAGCAAGGGTGAGATGGTATGGTCATGTAATGAGGATGTTGGAGTACATGAGATAATAGAGGAAGCAAGGGTGAGATGGTATGGTCATGTAATGAGGATGTTGGAGTACATGAGATAGTAGAGGAAGCAAGGGTGAGATGGTATGGGCATGTAATGAGGATGTTGGAGTACATGAGATAGTAGAGGAAGCAAGGGTGAGATGGTATGGTCATGTAATGAGGATGTTGGAGTACATGAGATAGTAGAGGAAGCAAGACTGAGATCGTATGGACATGTAATGAGGATGTTGGAGTAAATGAAATACCTCACGGAAGGTCAAGAAAGAGGTAGGAGGAACTGATAACAAAAAGTGTGTAAGTGAGAGGAGAACAATGAAAGCAATTTAAAGAGGAAGAATGATGGAAGGATAGAGGAAGATTTTTCTAAATATTTTTTCAAGCAGGTGGGTTTCTACTTGCGGTGGTAATAACAAGAGATGACAAGGATCATCTTAGGTTAAGTTCGTTTGTAAGTTGTGTATTGATATAATTTGTGCGTTTAGAAAGAACACGCTGTATATATATGTTTTCTTCTAAAGTTTGACCATCGTCTGAACCTGAACTATTTTATAGTAGGATTCTGATATAGAAGAAATTTTACAAAATAAAAACTTTTTTTCGGCTCACATTGAAAATATGTAGGCCTAATTAGATTATTACTAGGGCTGTGAGAGTAGGCTATTTGAAAATTCAATTTTGAGTCAAGTTTTCATTTTTGTCTTAGCTCGATTCGAAGATTTTTTTACAAAACTCGAAAAATTTGATTATCCGAAATCTTCGATCTTAGTTCGAAAATTGTGAGTTTAATTAATCTGATTCAATTTAAAACTATACTATTTCATAGCAAATACAGTTCCTCAATATCTCCTTTTGACTGATTAGAAACTATTTTCTTAAACAACTGTATTAAATTTATTTAAAAATACGAAATTTTTGTGATCATAACTTTTGTGACAAAAATTACGTTCTTAAAAAATATATGTCTGTGCTTATGATTAATGCATGCATGGGCTTCCACAAGTGAGTAATAATGGAGGCTACAGCTTCCCTTATCTCACTGCAATATTTTATATATATATTATATTTGTTAATTTTTATGAGAAAATAAATTGGTTATTTGGGATTTGAACGCAATAATCATCAATATCCTAGGTAACGGAGATAAAAATGATAAAATGTAGATTTAATCCCATTCATCGGTGACCTGGCGGTCTAGGGGTAAGGTGGTCAGACTTCTGTGCTGGCGGCCGGGGTTCAATCCTCGGTCCCGGCACAGATTTATCTGATTACCAAACCCTTCCTTCACCTCTGACAAGACATCTTGTGAATGTGGGGAATGCCAGGCCTCCACCGTGGTTCGGATTCCACGTTAAACTGTAGGTCCTCCATTTCATCTCACAATCACCCTACCATTACACATTAGCGTAAGTGCGTAAACCCGAACGGGTAGTAAGACGCGGTGCTAATAATAATAATAATAATAATAATAATAATAATCCCATTCACTGTTTAACAACTTTCTTTTGGATTTGTTCTGTTAAATAAAATTGTGAAAAATATAGTGTTTCTTTTCAATGGGCTCAGCTAAAATTAAATTTTATTTTTCATTAATTTTTCAAAAACTTTTTGTTGTTGTTGTTGCGAAAATTTTCTCTTGAAACTCATATAATTAGCTCAGAATTATGTTCAGATGTTCTAAAATTCCCTTCCAAAAGGTAAAATTCCTAAAATTTTCTCTCGTGGAGGGGAGGGGGGGGGGCAAATAGGACTCTAATCCACCCCTAATTTGGAAAAAAAAAATACCACAAATTAAACTTTAAATATTTATAGTTTAACCATTTCTTGATATTAATCGTAGTTGAAATAAACTCGATGCTTCCATTCAAACTCGACTCATTATTTCATAGGTACTGATAAGATCCATCAAAAGTGACAGGAGCAAATAACACGACTCTACATATAAGTATATTAAAAAGGTTTATATAAACATTTATAACTGTCAAACAAAATCTCTATCTAAATCGGTCTGTGTAGGTGGATATATAAATAAACACCTTCTGCCTCAAGCGCGGAATAGGAACAAAATAATGTCAATCATAGCTTCGAAACTTTTCGAAACGTATCGGTTTGCGGCTTTACCATGTACACTCATAACTAAAAATATCAAAGGTCATAACATAGTCCGCGTAAACAAGGCAGTTATTAACAATATATAATACCCACCTCGGTGGTCGTATGGTCTAAGGCGTCACTCTCACAATAGACTGAGACTGCCGATGATAGAGAGATCGAGGTTTGAATTCCAGTCGGGTGTAATGAGGGTGGTTTTTTCTCCCCTAAATGATTTTCCACTCTTCCTCCACTCAAATGCGGGTACAAACTAAATTCAACCTTTCTAATCCCTAACACACCAGAGTAGTTAGTGCATGCTCGAACGAGTACTAAGACGCGGTGCTAAATAAATACATAGGTGCGGAACTGGGGGTTGGGGGGTCATGACTAAATACCCCCTCCCTCTGTTTCTTACAAGAGGGTCAGGTGGGAAAAACGGTCTTGGGGAAAAAAATTGTTTAGCAATTAAAAATATATTTATGACTCTCGATTAGGTATTCAAACTTTATTTAAAATTCTCATTTCGGAGTTTTTTTATGAAACGTACCACAATATCAAAATATATTGTGTAATTTTTGCCTTCCTAAGCCCTCCCCCCTCCCCACCTCCCTCAGTGTTTTTACTCGACCTAGTTTTTAACTTGAACATAACGAGGTTGTTGATTTTTTTGCCCCCTTCGAACAAAAAAAAAACGTTCCGACACCCCAACCAGTATATGAAACATTTACAATGTCCATATTACGAACTTTCAACCAAACCAAGCTACTTACTATCGGGTGACCTGGCGGTCTAGGGGTAAGGTGTCGGACTTCTGTGCTGGCGGCCGGGGTTCAATCCTCGATCCCGGCACAGATTTATCTGATTACCAAACCCTTCCTTCACCTCTGACAAGACATCTTGTGAATGTGGGGAATGCCAGGCCTCCACCGTGGTTCGGATCCACGTTAAACTGTAGGTCCTCATTTCATCTCACAATCACCCTACCATTACACATTAGCGTAAGTGCGTATAACCCGAACGGGTAGTAAGACGCGGTGCTAATAATAATAAATAATAATAATAATAATAATAATAAAACTTACTATCTTTAACGACAAAACTAATCGGTGTCTCTCAAATTTGTTATTCAATTATTTTTATCGTGATATTAAACGAAAACATTTCTTAGAATCAAAAGAAAAGAAGAAAAATATATTTTCACATATAGACATAAGGGTATGTTACAGTCCAATTCTAATATTAAGAACCTTATCTGACAGCTATAAAAAAAGTTATTAGACATCCTATCATGTGTTCTTACGTTAAGCAACAGCTGTCACTTTTGATAGATTTATCAATACCTATAAATAACGACAATAAAATAGTAATATGCTATCATTTTTTGCATAAAAAATTTATTTGATCTGAATACAGTAGCTTATATTTTCAAATAATGATCGTTTTTTAAAAATTAACTTATGGTGAGACTTCACTGGTTTTACTAAGCTTTTTTAAAAAAAATTCTGGAGTATCAAGCTATTTTATCGATTTTGACTAAAGAACTAACATCTGTTTCGAAATGAAAGATAAGATAACATTTTTTGCATAGAAAAACAAGGACTAATGTATTGATTAACAGCTACGATTGAAACAAAAGATAATATTCCAGTACAAGCTCATTAAAATAATCATAGATATGATTAATCATCAATGAGTGTATTCATGTAGGCCTACACTTCCCTAATAAAAGAGAGGAGGGGGGGTTAGGTTTAAAATTGTCTTTATGGAACAAATATGTTTCCAAAAGAAACAAATTCTTCGATTACAAAAAACAAATATACTGTTATTATGATCAACTTATTCAACTCACTTTTTTTTCCAATTCAACACACTTTTTTTATAAGATAACAAAAAAATAGTTTCAAAATGGAATACCTTTTTTTATTGCCCCTTACCCTTAAAATAAAATTTCTTGTCCAGCGCAACCCACCCGCACGTAACCAGTACAAATCACAAACTGAACTAAACTTGCCCTACTTCAACTAGAAATAGAACACGGTATTCTCATCCAGTTTAAAAGACGAAGGCTTTGGGAGCCACTGGTTATAAAAAAAAAAAAACTTCTTTCCCCGACAGTAAGCAGACTTTATTATGTTTTTATTGCCGCAAAGAAACAGGCGGTTGAATCATAGGGACCTTGATGACAGTCTCTTGTCAGCGAGAAATAGACGCACTTGTGAAAATTGAGATCAATTTACTTAATATTTCAAGTAGGTCCAAACCTGCGCTCTCATTGTTGGTTGAGAAATGTATTTGTTCGACAAAGAGTAAGGTTGATTGCATTAGTGCGTGTTTGCGTTGCGATTTTGTTCTCCCTAGTAAATAGTTTCTCCGTGCAGGTGGCACCACATGTATCGCACTTCTGTTTACCTTTATCTTTTAGAGAAGCATTGCTGACACGACATAAATTATTCATCGTATTCTTCCAATAAATATATATTTGGTTTTGTTTATTTTTCATTTACAAGTACAAGGACTAATTTGTGTCTATCTGTGTGTGTTTGTGCTTATAAAAAATTGACGAGATCGAACCAAACTTGTCATATTTAGTTTGACCTCAATAAGACGTATTTATTCTATAATTGACATTTCTTTCCTAAAATGTTCGAAAACAAGATTTGAACTATTTTAGACATATCTGGGGCTCCATAGTGTAACTAATAAGAAATGTTGATTAGTTTACCAAGAAATAAAATAGCATCGATCTTAACTGGATAACATTTATGAAAAAAGGTTCTCAAAGTTGGTCCAAGGTATGACGTTTTAAAAACGAAATGATCGATATTGGCGTATTAAAAGTTTTTACAGGTGTAACATTTAGAGTATTCATTTGTTATTTTCTCGATAAGTCAGTTTTCTAAAATAATAATAATTTGAATATTGTTCTATGATCAGACCGATTACCTTGCAAATCTCTACTATTTTAATTTATCATTTCAATAGTGATACTAGTGACTTATTTAATGTAAGAGAGCAAGGACATGAGGGTGAATGTTAAGGAAATGGACCTACTTGACCAAAGAAAGAGAATAGGCAAACACAGCAATTCAAATATATTGCTTGTTCGACGCTGTAGGTCCATTGATTATTATATAATATAATAGTCAATAATGATGCTGCAGGTCTAATCTTTTCCGACACTGCAGGTCTAATCTTGTTCGACGTTACACATCTAAACTTGTTCGACGCTGCAGGTCTAAGCTAAAGGCGGGTTAGCATTTTAAAAGCGAAAATAAATTAACTTGTGGTTTTAGCACGTGTCCTTACTACCCGATCGGGTTATACGCATATGTACTGATTATGCTAATATGTTAGGGATGAGGAAAGTTGAATTTAGAGGGTGTACCCACATTTGTGTGGCGATAGAGAGAAAGAGAGAGAGAGAGTGGAAAATAAGTTTTCGAAAAACTTTCCTCAGTACACCGACCAGGATCGGAACCTGATCTTCCTGTCATTGGCAGTCCAGTCTATTACGAGAGTGACGCCTTAGACCATGCGCACTGGAGTGGGATTATATCTATAACAAAATAATTATTGTAACACCCGCCTCGATGACGTAGTTGGCTAACGCGCTAGTTCATGTTGAGCTCGACTGCCGAGGACGGGGGAGATCGACGTTCGAATCTTGGTCAGGTGAATTGGGGGTGGTTCTCCCAAAATGTTTTTTCCACTCTCCTTCCAAGCAAATGCGGATTCACTTCCTTTAAATTTAACCTTCCCAATTCTTAACCATTAGCGTAATTAGTACTTAAGCGTAAACCGAACGAGTAGTAAGACGCGTGCTAATAATAATAATATAAAATTATTTGGAACTATTTTTGTGTGGGGGGACTCCCCCACCCCCTCCCAAAGATTCAATTTCCCATGATGACATGGTGACATGATGACCTAGATTCTTAAACCTAATTGATATAGACTTTTGACCAACCCCACATGTTTGATGAGTTCTCAGAAATAGAGTCTTCTGTCGTTTTTCTCTGCCGAATAAACTTCGATAGGCGGGATGGGATTAGTTCTCTACTGCGTCGATAGATAGCTCCGATTTGATCGCGCTGTTTGCTCGCCTTAATAGCGCGGCTCAATGTAACTTTGACTATAAACATAATGTAGCTATTTCTGCATCGTGGCGCATACAAAATTCCAACGTTGCAGCTTGGAAAGCAAATAAATAGGTAGGCCTTATATATATATATATATATATATATATATATATTATATATATATATATATATATATATAAAACATTAACCAACTGAAGAGTGCTCTGACTAACATCTTATCTTTGGGGGGGGGGGGGTTCGAACCAAGATTACAAATCAGTGTAATATAACATGCACCACCATTTGCTTTAAAGTGGAGTGGAAGGAAAGCCCAGTTATTTGGTAGATTGATAGCAAAACGATTCTTTAAATCAGAATATATCAAATAATGTTCAGTAGAAACAACAAGAGTTTGATTTATTAAAGTGGTGACATCAACAGTTGTTGAATATCTGTCAAGAGTGTCGTGAAATTTAATGACAACTTGTTATCTTCTTTAAAAAGTTTGTCATCTAATGTTATTTATGCTCATGGAAGATATTTAACAACTGTTGATATCACCATGTGAAGAAAATTAAAACAATTTATGTTTCTACTGGTACAATATTTTATTTATTTTTGACGGGTAAAAATGTTTTGTAATAAAAATCTGCCAGAATACCGGCTATTTTTCACGTCCTTTACACCCCGCTAAAGAAAATTGACGAGATAAGTGCATAGCAAAAACTTATTCCGAGGTAGCAGATAAATCAAACTGATCGAATAAATCACGGCTTCCTTGTTTAGATAATAGCTGAGCGCTTTCAGTCGAGCTTCGAGTTAGCTATCTATCTTTGCCCTCAGCTTAGGTCTATATGAGGATTTATTGTTAGACAAACGTCGTTCCACATACAGGGGCGCAGCTAGATGAGGGCACCAGAGCACCAACCTATCCTAACCTAACCTAACCTAACCCAACCTAATTTAGTCTGTACGCTTTGTTAAGCAACACATTCTTCGTTTTTTGATCTTCAAATGAAATTTGACATATCCATATAGAGTTTTTTATGGTGAATAAAACACGATAGATTGTCACTATTAAAAAGTTATTTTACATCCACCATCTTGAAAAAATTGTAACTCAAAAAGTTTTTTTTAGGTTAATCGTCTTGTAGACAGTTTATCATATCAACATATAAAGAAGAGAAAATTGTCAACAAAACACGTTCTTATAGCTTTCTTTGTAATCCTAACTGTTCTCGTAAAATCTCTCAGTGAGACGTTTGGCGTATGATTACCATTTGTGAAGTTTCCCTTCAAATTATTTTCCTATTCTTTTCTTTCGGGCTACGTTAAGTTTGGGGATTATTTTAATATTTTTCAACACACACACATACAGCGGGCATTTAGGGGCGACAAATCAATCCCGCCTGGGTGCAAAATTTACCTCGGGCCGCCCCTGGCTCCACATACATTTATATACAGTGGCGGCTCGTAGCTAAATTAGTGTGGGTGCTGATCCAGAAAATGTTTAGCCTTTGTTTTAAAATTGTGTAAGAGGGGAAAAAAACATGTATAAAAAGAAAATTTATTCAGGAACTTGACAAAATCTTAACAAAAGAAACAAACTTTTTACTTACTTTAACTTAAATTTTTACAGTTCAAGCTTGATCTATTCATTTAAAATGAAATCCATTCTTCTTGTTTTAATTTGCGCAAAAAGTTCAATAATTTTCTCCTTGATCTCTGGATAACAATTGAGGAAATTTTTCTCCATTGAAAGTACTGCAAGCGCATTTAGTCTTTCTGTTAAATTAAAAAACCTAAAAAAATTAATCAAATAGAATAGCTGGAAGCAAGCAGAATAATAATCTAACTCTATATTCTTCTACACTTTATCAAATTCAAGAATAAGGTACACGGTTTTTAAGCACAACATACGTTGAGTAAAAGAAAAACCTTCCTTCCACCATCACGTCAGAGCTGGCACTGCGAGAGCAACAGTGCTCTCTCTACCTGACAGTCCCGCCTTCCTTCCCACCCCCTCCTATGTGCGCATGCGCACAACAATCAATCACCACATCGCTGGCACTGTGAAGCGCACAGTTCCATACAATGATTTTTGTATCTTTTTCATAAACTGGGGGCTGGCTACTGAAGTAATGATATTAAGCTTAAGGAATATATAGTGTACTACAAAAATAAATAAAGAATTAAAGAAAAAAGGACTCATTATATTAAATGTTATCGATAATATCAAGTGGAAATAGGGGGTGCTCCAGTTCCGCGGTGCCTATACACGAGCCGTTACTGTTTATATAGAAGGTTTATACATATAACAGTGAAATTCGTCCCCGCAACAGTCCCGGTGGAACGACGGTTTACCAGCAATAATCCTCGATGTAAGCGGACAAAGATTATTTGACGCTCGACTGAAGCGCTCAGGTATTATCTAAACCAAGGAGGCCGTGATTTATTCGATCAGTTTTGATTTATCTGCTACCTCGGAATAAGTTTTCTGCTATTCACTTATCTTCTCCGTCAATTTTATTTAGCCGGGGTGTAAAGGACGTGGTAAAAGGCCAGTGTTTTTGCAGTTGTGTTAATAAAATATATTTACATAGCGATCAGAGAGCCCAATAAATATTCTTATAGAAAAAACAAACAAGTAAATTATTAACGTCTACTAAAGGACAGATTTAGACGATAATTCATGCTACAACCCAAACTCTTCTCAGATATATATTAAACTTTTCAGTAAGCCGCTTACGTCTTGCTGAAATAATGATAAAAAGCCGTGTTTCACTTCTGAAAGCTTATTATGATTTAAAAAAAAAACATGGAAACCTATCACATTGAGACCAGGGAGCATCCTTTAATATTTCTTTTATCTCCCACCAGGATTTTATTTTGGAGCCAAGTGTGTCCAAAGTTTATAAAAAAAAAATACACCTTTCTATCAAATTCCGTATCATGACACTGTATTTACGTCAGCGACGGGACAGTCCTAATAATTTGTTCCCAGAGTGAGCCACTGTAGCTCGTTGAAGTGTAGTTAATCATTTTACTAATAGATCGCAGACGCTTACAACCGACCCAATAATCTTTGGAACGTAAGCGGAATAGATTTTAAATGCCAACTGATTAGTTAGAAGATAAAAGTTACAACAAAACCAGAAACAAGTCCTAATAATAACAATAATAATAATAATGATATTGGTTTTTCAAGGAAATTAAATTTATAATATTTATAATTATTGACAGGTCTTCTATATTTCCTCCCAAAGAAGATATTACTTTGGTAGTTTCTAGTCATAGTTAAAATGTTAACTACTTCTATTTTTCAGAGTAAAAATTCAGAAATAAAATCGATTTATTTTCCCGCCCGTATTCTAAAGCATTACAACCAACCAGTCCACCAGGGCACCATATTTAATCGTGAATGTGTTTTATGTTATTTGTTCTATGTAAAGCTGGAGTTCTAGAACCCTTCGGGGCCGGTGTTTTCCAGTTTATTCTATATGTTTATTTTTCCATATATTAAAATTAATGTTTACAAAACAATAAATAAATAAAATCGACTTACACATGATACAAATTTAATTCAAGCTACTTAGAAACAAAAACATTTTCCACTATTAAATAATTTGGTTCTATACGGTTTAAGGCGCTACTCTTGCAGTGGATTAGACTGCCGATGAATGAAAGATCGATGTTCGTATCTCGTTCGGTGTACTGAGGGTGGATTTTCCAAAATGGTTTTCCACTCTCCCTTCACATAAATTCGGGTACAATTCCTCTAAATATTACTTTCTTAATCCATAAAACCATTTCCATAATTAGTACATAAAAGTATAACCAAAATGGGTAGTAAGACACGCTGTTAAAAATAAAAACTATTCTTGGCATCTAACGTAAATGGATCACTCTGGAAGTTTGAAAGATAACGTTTGGCTTTTACTAAACGGGAACAAATTACTTAAATAAATTTTTCTTTAATAGCTTTAATTTTAATTTTATCGCATTTTAAATTAATTTAATTTTAAAATATTAGTTAACTTTATATATGAGTTTATTAAATTTGTTTTAAACTTCTTATTTGTGTTAGTAAAAAAAACCATCAATTACAACTTTAAATCTTTAGATATTTTTTTGGGATTAATTTGATTTATTATACTTGGTTACTTATTTTCAAATGTACTTTAAAACATACAACTTGTACTCTAGTTTAACAGAGGCTGGTTATTTACCCTCTGATTTTACTCACAGTTAATCATAATTTATCATAATTGGCGGATGATTAATTGTCAAACAATCTATAAGTAGTGTGTTGTTTGATAGTTCTGATTTAAGTTAAAGTAATAATGTTATGATCTATAAGTTCTTTAGAAAATGTGTCACTGTCAAAAATGTTGATGAAACGTTTCATGATATTTTAGTAAATTAGATTTTGTACAACAATACAATATACTCTGTCTGATTTTTTGAGGAATCCCGTTTTTGAAAACTGTTTACTCATGTTACCACAATGACGGAAATAAAAATATTACAATTGTATTTTCATATTTAGTCCGTTTAAATAATAATGTAAGGATAAAATTATATAGTAATCCATAAGAGATTATTGTTGAAAGTTTTTGATAACGTTTTTAATGAACTTTTTAGTTAATATCAAATAAGACATCTTTTCTAGAATTTCAAATTTTAGTGACTTTCAATCAATGTTGGTGGTTCGAAAGTGGGCAAGGCCGAGATCGGCTTATCTAGCCTAGGCCGTGTTCTATGCAGCCGAGTATTGTTGGTGAAAGTAACCTGGCAACAATGCTTTTCTAAGGTGCGTTGTCGATTAATTGTAGTGTTTAAATAACTTTGTTATTGTTTCGAAGTTCTTTATAAAATGTTTTTGATTTATTTTTTCTTCAATAAATTTCAAGAAACAAAATAATAAATAAAAACGAAGGCTTTTTTATTGTTTGGGAAGACATTGCATCTATTTGACTATTTGGTGCATAAATTCAGCGACTTTAGAGAATTGATAGCTGTCAATAGTCGATGACAAATGTAAATAAACTTCACAGGTTAGGTTTGCCTAAATCATTTACAAATTCCCAAATTTTGTATTTTACGACGTTTATCAAAAAGGAGAATAGGGTCACATTGTCTGTTGGTTCAAGACTGGTCTAAGGCATCATTCTTGCAAATTACTGGATTGTCAATTACGGGAAGACCAGGGTTTGAATCTTGGCCGGATGAGTTCGGGGTTGGGGGTTAACGTTAAATGTTCTTTCATTCACCCTCCACGCAAATACGAACACATTTCCTCTAAAATATACCTTTCTCATCCATATCCAACGTGTAAATATGTGGATTAGCCGGACAGATAGGAGGTTGAAGTGCACAGAAAAAATGTATAATCAAAAATCCTTATTCCCTCCCCTGACCATACGAAAATGTTAAAAATTTTAAGGTAAGAAATATAAAATGAAGAATAGCCTTCTATACCCTATCTACGTTAGGAGAGGTGGTAAGCAACAGCTAGGAAAAGTTACAATGTATCCAATCGCCAAACCACATGACAATATGTTGAGTTGTCACTTTTAAAAGTCAAAACTTTCACAACAAACAACTTGTTTTTAATTTTGTTTCTCTTTTAACCATTTTTACGAAATTTTATGAAAATAGCCGTATTCGAGGTTTTTTTTTTATGGAAGCAGCGTCTGCGGTTCACTTAAAAATGTTTTTCAAACCAGAGATTCTAAAATGCTGCGTTCACTTTATAGATCAAAATGGAGAACCAGCCGATACGATCTACGTCATACAAACCGTCTTGTTGGCTGTGTTCATGCGTTGTTTACAAAATAAAGTTTTAATTTGAAACATATTTTGTATGGCTAAGTTATAAAAAAAGTATGTATTTATTTTGGTGACCAAATTTTTATGTACTATGATATCTATTGTTACCACAACCGCAAAACGAAAAATATAATAGCTTTATTGATATCATATTTTGTTCTTTCAAAGAGTTACGAAAACACCAATTATACAATAATCCTTAGGTAAGTATTAGTAGAATGGTTTGATAAAAACTTTTTATTGATAATATAATATTACTAAGTAAATAATTATCTTCGAATAGAATCAGTCACATTCAGCCTGTAGCGCACGTAGAAATTTTCTTTAAAGCAGGGATGGTGGCAAACAATCAAGGTTGTGTTCAGAATCAAATTTCGGAGAAAGGGGGTAGGGGGGAAGGGATATTAGGGGGCACAGATTCATAATCACTTAAGGCGAAGGAGGACAATTTATGGATATTAAATGGCACTAGACATTATTTCAATCCTTTTTAAGGTAAATAGGGGCAGCAATTTCAATAATATGCAAGTGACCTTAGTTTAGATACAATGTATCAAAGATATTTTTCCAGTAATTTTTTCCAATTTGTAACTTTTGGTGACCTTTAAACGTGTGTGATGTAAGCTTACCATAGTATTTCCCCCCCACACAGGGACACTTTAAGTGTTTTACTCGAAGAAAAGAATCGGTGGTACCGGAACCCTATTTGCTTAGGAGGAGAGGGGGCAGTTAGAGAAATAAAGAGTTTTGCCCTCCAGCCCGAAGGGTAGTCCTGAAGAAAATGTTGCAAAATTATTTTATTTCATCTGCCTCAAACTATTCGTAGGAGATTTTTTATTTTAAAATTTAAATGATTTTAAAAGCTTTTTAGAATAATCCTTGTACGGAATTAAAAAAAAATAGTTTCCTCCAGAGTCTAGAATCTATTTAACGTAGTTTTCACAGAGATTTTTTTTGAAAAATGGATGCTCTTGAAGCTATTTGGAGTAGTCCTTTGCTGGCAAATTAAAAAAAAAAAAAAAGGTCTGGGCGTTTAGGTGAGGGGGGGGGCTGCATTTTTTGCTCCCCTCCTCCCAGGTGCGCCATTGCAGATTCAGCCAATGTTTGCAATAAAGAATCTTCTGATAGCTGTCATTTTACCATCTCTTTTTATCACATGGTGTAGTTTTTTTTAATATGACTTCTGTTGACTTCCCATCTTTCCTTTCAAAAGTACATTCCACGCCTCTTTTTTTACTCCAACTTAATGCTCAACCATTCAACCTTACCGAAATTCCCGCTCTACGTAGCCCCTTCTTCCTCCACTTTTCTCTCATAATTTATCCTCTTCCTTCAAGTCAAAGTTTCAACAACAATTATATCGTGTTTAAATATCTTTTATTTCCAAACTCTTGTGTTTAGAATCAACAACAATGGCATTCAAACTTGTAAATAGTTTCGGCAGATTATCGTCTGCTTGCGTTCCATCCGAGGAGCGTAATAGAAAGAGAATAAATAATAAAAAAGTTTAAAGAAAACGGTCTTCGTATTGGCCGAAGGGTGAACTCCCCACCAATGTACGCTCGTATAACAAAACACTCGCTTCGCGTCGCTCGCTTGTTTGCAGTTCATACTGTTTGTCTGGCTGTTGTGTGTTTGTATTTTGATTGGTATACAAGCGTGTTTGGTATTGTGTCTCGTAGTTATTTTAATAGCGGTTTATCGGTTTGTCTATAGTCCTGACTATCTACATTTCGTGTTGGACGTTGGTTGATAGGTTGTGAAAGACTGTGCTATTAGTTCAACTGGTGTCTGGCGTGTTTTTTTTTTAAGGTGGGCTATTTTAGTTTATATCACTATTTTTACGAAGCAAGGTCGAAGACTCAACAAAGTTTTCTGCACGTAAGTCATGGCTGTATACTGTCTCCGTGATCTAACATAACATCGCCGGGAAAGTAAAACGCAAGGGGGAATTAAACACGATATTCTTACACATTTGGAAAGGGAATATACTTTTCATTATATTATTTAAAAGTAACCTAAAGCCACTTGATTATTCAAGATAATATAGGAAGGCCACGACCTGGTCAACATATTATAATATAAATATTTGCCCATCACAATTTAGTCCTAAAAATTACATGTGATACAAAAAATTTTGATCTCGAAAGTTTGACAAAAAAAAAGGTTATTTTAATTTAGTACTCATGCTTTTATAAACAACAAATAAATCTTTTGTATTCAAATGTTGGAATAATTGTATATGAATGAAATAGAGATAATATAACAGATATCCCATTTAAAAAGGAATCAATCAAAGTTACAAATTTTTATAAGCGTGTTTAGTTTATGTTTGGGTGTAAGACTAGGTAAACCAGCCATAAGAAATTAAAAATGTCTTATTTTATAATTGTGAATCTTTCTAATACATTAAAAAATACTAAATATGCGATTTAAAAAAAAAGCAAAATTATTGCTCTATATATATATTGTTTAAAAAATAAAATGTTTAATTTAACTAAGGTAACTAAGTTAATGTCCAAATATTAAATAATAAAGGTAAAACGATAAAAAAATACATAGATATGCAGATAGTAAATTATAGCATAATGGCGTGATAATATTTTAGGCACGCCTTATGCTATATACAGTAGCCCCATGGCTTCTTTGGTGCTGACTGACAGCTCACATCTGACAGCTGACGGCTTTGAAAAGCTACCAGACCAAATTACGTATCCCTACGACGAACCATATGATATGTAAAAACATGTGTTTAGCAGCTTTCACTTCTGACGGTCAAAATGTAGGTATATACCTAAATGTTGACTATCAGAAGTCAGCTGTGAGCTGTCAGTCAGCACCAAAGAAGCCACGAGGTTACTGTACATAAATTGTATTTTTGGTTGGAAGAATCTTTAAAATTTCACCGCCCAAATTACGTTTATTAATTTTCCAAAAATGTAGGTCTATTATGAAATATGCACGCCCACACAATTTCACAAAATAACTTAAAAAATTATAAATAAAATATATTTATACATATATCTACTAATCAAATAAGTGTTTAATAAAATGCAATCGTGACAATATTTGTATTTGAACCATTTGAAACTCCACATCTATTACTGTGGGTTTCCCTTTAATTGTCTTTCCTCCGAGATACTGTGAGGGCCACATATAGCCCGTGGTCGTCATTTGGACAACACTGAACTGAAACGAGTATGTACAAAATGCGGCACGCCAGCTCAAATTAAACAACAGTAAAACTCCGCTATATCGAACCCAGGTCGTCAGAAATTCCTGATAATCCGAACACACTTTCCGGAAAACTGGAAGGGGGGGGGGGGATTGAAGACAAATGAAATATATTTTATTGGTTAAACAAGCTCAACGTTAAAAGAAAATGGTAAGAAGTGATATATAACCCGCCTCGGTGGTGTAGTTGGCTAACGCGATAGTTTCGTGTTGAGCTAGACTGAGAGGACGGTGAGATCGTTGTTCGAATCTCGCTCGGGTGAACTGGGGTGTTTTTTTCCCCTCTAAATTGTTTTCCAATCTCCCTCCACGCAAATACCAGTTAACTTCCTTTAAATTCAACCTTGCAATTGCTAATCCATTAGCGTAATTAGTACTTAGGCGTATAACCCGAACGGGTAGTAATACGCGGTGCTAAATATAATAATTGTTATCTGATAATAAATGCTTAATATTTACATGTTGTAGTCAACGCAATATGTTTTTCTTTAACTAAAGATATATATATATATACACACACACTACTTATTACGTGTTTTGCATCAGTTAAATAAATGAAAATTTGATTAAACTCATTCAACTGTAATTTAAAAATTCATGTATTCTCCAGCTTAATCCGAACAAGCTTCGGTCCCAATCAATTTGGATTAACAAGTGAAATAAACAAGTTGTGATCTTGGAGGACTGACGTCAAATTAGCGATAATTTCTATTTGCTGTATGCTTTCAATCAGATCGATTCATCGTGTAATGTTACCTTGTGTATGAAATAACACCTTGATCTAGTAATAGTTGTCTAAGGTTGGTACTCTTAGTTAAAAGGGGCAGGGGGAAGGGTCCGGCTGCTGCGTATAACGGTTTTTTTTTTTTTTTGCAAGCCCACACGTGTCTGCTAATGTCACGTGGGTTGACTAAGCACAAAGCACCCAACATAGCGGTAACTGCTTAGAAAAAAACTTCTCGGAAATAAACAATCAAGTCTCAAGATAAGGCCCTTTCACACGAGTCACTTCAAAAAGACGGTGTGGATCTACAAAAGTCAGCCTTTCACACGAGTCACTTTAAAGAGACAGTGTGGATCCACAAAAGTCAGCCTTTCACACGAGTCGCTTTAAAGAGACAGTGTGGATCCACAAAAGTCAGCCTTTCACACGAGTAGCTTTAAAGAGACTGTGGATCCACAAAAGTCAGTGATTCACACTAGTCCCTTTAAAGAGACGGTGTGGATCCACAAAAGTCAGCCTTTCACACGAGTCACTTTAAAGAGACGGTGTGTATCCACAAAAGTCAGCCTTTCACACTAGTCCCTTTAAAGAGACGGTGTGGATCCACAAAAGTCAGCCTTTCACACGAGTCGCTTTAAAGAGACGGTGTGGATCCACAAAAGTCAGCCTTTCACACGAGTCACTTTAAAGAGACGGTGTGTATCCACAAAAGTCAGCCTTTCACACTAGTCCCTTTAAAGAGACGGTGTGGATCCACAAAAGTCAGCCTTTCACACGAGTCGCTTTAAAGAGACTGTGGATCCACAAAAGTCAGCGATTCACACTAGTCTCTTTAAAGAGACGGTGTGGATCCACAAAAGTCAGCCTTTCACACGAGTCACTTTAAAGAGACGGTGTGTATCCACAAAAGTCAGCGATTCACACTAGTCCCTTTAAAGAGACGGTGTGGATCCACAAAAGTCAGCCTTTCACACTAGTCTCTTTAAAGAGACAGTGTGGATCCACAAAAGTCAGCCTTTCACACTAGTCTCTTTAAAGAGACGGTGTGTATCCACAAAAGTCAGCCTTTCACACGAGTCACTTTAAAGAGACGGTGTGTATCCACAAAAGTCAGCCTTTCACACTAGTCCCTTTAAAGAGACGGTGTGGATCCACAAAAGTCAGCCTTTCACACGAGTCGCTTTAAAGAGACGGTGTGGATCCACAAAAGTCAGCCTTTCACACGAGTCACTTTAAAGAGACGGTGTGGATCCACAAAAGTCAGCCTTTCACACTAGTCTCTTTAAAGAGACAGTGTGTATCCACAAACGTCAGCCTTTCACACTAGTCCCTTTAAAGAGACGGTGTGGATCCACAAAAGTCAGCCTTTCACACGAGTCGCTTTAAAGAGACTGTGGATCCACAAAAGTCAGCGATTCACACTAGTCCCTTTAAAGAGACGGTGTGGATCCACAAAAGTCAGCCTTTCACACGAGTCACTTTAAAGAGACGGTGTGTATCCACAAAAGTCAGCGATTCACACTAGTCCCTTTAAAGAGACGGTGTGGATCCACAAAAGTCAGCCTTTCACACTAGTCTCTTTAAAGAGACAGTGTGGATCCACAAAAGTCATCCTTTCACACTAGTCTCTTTAAAGAGACAGTTTGGATCCACAAAAGTCAGCCTTTCACACGAGTCACTTTAAAGACACGCTGTGATGTCACAATTAACACCAAATTGGCGAAGGAGATGACGAGACTGGCGCGATTACATAATGCGTATAACCTTAACGGATGCTGTGAAAAAAAAGAGAGAATCTGACCTAGAACCAAAACAAATTTTATATTTTCATAGTCAAGTCACGTGACATGCAGCTATCACTTTTGAAAGATAGGGTCTCACACCTTAGTTCAGTCAGTAGCGTATTTGTATATCGAGCTAAAGTTCCTAGGTACGATTCCTGACATGGCCTAAAAATGTATCATTGGTGAAACGTAGGTTTCCCCTTTCGCAGTGATGAATTAACGGCAGGGGACTGGATGTTGTGTCTGATCTAATCTTAAGTTAGATTATAAATCGTGGGTTGATATAATTGGTCGGTTCGGAAAGAGCGCCTTAAATAATGATAATAATAATTATTATTATTATTAGCACCGCGTCTTACTACCCGTTCGGGATGAACCCATTATATGTACTAACTACGCAGATGTGTTAGGTATGAGTAAGAAGGTTGAATATAGATTAAATGTACCAGAATTTGCGAAAACAATTTAGGGGAAAACCACCGTCAATACATTCCGACTGAGATTTGAACCTCAATTTCCCCATCATCGGCAGTCTAGTCTTACTGCGAGGGTAGCGCGTTAGACCACGCGGCCACCGAAGAAGATACGTATTTAGTAAAGCCCTCGATGCTAAGTTTACTATGGGGAAAAACCGGTTCGCCCCCTCGTTTTGTGATTAATCCTCGTAACATCCCCTCTACCCCCCACTCTACCCTAGCTCCCTTCATCGAGTTCAGATCTAACAATCCCCCCCCCCCTCCCTCCCAGCCGTGACTTGGCCCACATTGCAGTTTGGTACAGTAGCCACACTGACACACATCAGCTGACGTCATTCCCGGTATAAAGTCACCCAGTCTAAGGCGTCAGTCTCGCGATCGATTTGTAAAAAAAAAATGGGGTGGTCTCTGTTTGAATCCAAGATGGATTTATTAAAGTGGTGCAGTTTCCCACGTGTTCTTTACTCATCGTTTCTACTCGCCAATGCGGGTAAATTACATTACCTTAGCTTCCTCCATCTTATGATTTTTTTACATCCACTATTGTTTCCATCTTGTGACCTAGGTCAGTTTCTTATTCAAGCCATATATTTTCCCACTACCGGCTTGCTAGGCCTGTCTTACATGTGCATTATGATCTAAATTATGACTAGGACAAGCACAACATCCAGTCTCCGCCCGTTAATTTATCAATGTGAAAGGGTAAACTCACATTTCACTGATGATACATTTTTGGCCATGCTGGGAATCGAACTCGGGATCCTCGATCAATAGGCAGATACGCTATCGACTGAGCTAAGGTGTCGATAGTAATAATAATAAATAATACTAATTTGAACTCCTAAAGCCAGGCTAGTATTGCCAATAAAAAAAGGTGTTCTGTCTTGCGACAGGTTCGTTGCCTTGTCCTAATTGACATTGTCTGCAAACAATAAATTATTATAAATTAATTACGTTTTAAGGAAGGGTTGTGGCCAACGTGCAATGGTGCAAAATATCTTTTTGGACACCTTCAGACCGGGAAATGCGATCAGCGAATAGGAGGGTTGTTGTTAATATTATCACTGTCAGTGTTCTTTCGTATTTTTGCTCTATGTCACTTTCGGCGATAAGACTGGAAACTTCCGTTATTATCGGCGGCTTTGAACCCCTCCCTGTTAACACGTGCAGACATTCTTAGGGTTGTTTCTAAAACTAATATTCTAAAGTTCGCCTATGTTGGTAAGGATGAGCATCGATAGTAAAATATCGATAGTCCTAACCTTAAATCATCGATGTTTTAGTAGCAGCCAAACGTTGACAAAGAAAGAAAAGTGAAACTGTTCAAAAAGAAAGACTGTCAAGATGGTTTACCACGTGTTTTTACAAACCGTGGACTACAGCAAGTGTTTTAAAATTGCTTTAAAACCGATAAAAAAATATATCCCTTTTTTTTTTTGCATCGATGTTTTTCTATCGATGTCCCTCCCTAGTTTTAACTTTGGATCTACAAAAGGAAACCTCGATAATATAGTAAAACATCGATGTTCTCTAAACATCGGTCATTCACCATCTATGGTGAAAACATCAAACATCGATGCTCATCATGAATGTTAGTCAACGGATCATCCGTCGTTGTTTGAACCAGACACACAATAGCCAATTTAGCGACTTTTACGGGTCTGACCCGCCTCGGTGGCGTAGTTGGCTAACGCGCTTGTCGTGTTGAGCTCGACTGCTGAGGACGGGGAGATCGAGGTTCGAATCTTGGTCGGGTGAACTGGGGGTGGGTGGGGGGGTGTTTCTTAAATGGTTTTCCACTTCTCCCTCCACGCAAATTCGGGTTCACTTCCTCCAATTCAACCTTCCCAATTCCTAATCCATCAGCGTAATTAGTACTTAAAGCGTATAACCCGAACGGGTAGTAAGACGCGGTGCTAAATATTAAATATTTACGGGTCTGAAACGACTAATTTTAATTTTTAGCGCTAGCGACTAATCTGGCTACTGGCGATTTTCTTTAGTTTTCTGTCGAGTTCATATTCATTATTTAAAATTTTAATGTTGTAGAGTTTTGATGTTTGAATACCGAACTGCAAGAACGCATAATGCCTGCTTCAGTCTACAGAAGAGCTCTAAACTATCTGACATTCACAAATCACGACATTGTTCCGGATCACCTCAATCTACTGTTGCCAAGCGTGGAATCACTGGTCACCCCCCACCCCTTTCCCGCCAAGGTTGTATAATACTTAGTTTGACGACAAATCTGACGACTTTTAATTTTTCGTTTAGCGACAATCTAGCGACTTTTTGGTAAATCCTGTACCAATATAGCTATAGCACTTATATGCTCGTTGGCAACACTGATTTGGACAGCATCAGTTCAGTCACTTCTCTGACATTGTATTAGAATGTCACGATGAAGGTATTGCAAATTATTAGCATTCATGAGGCGTCATAGCAAAATAGAAGTAAAAGGAAACTTTGAATTCATCCATTAATACCAGAAGAATATTTATTGAGCCGTTTCATCTATACTAATATTATAAAGAGGAAAGATTTGATTTTTGTTTTTTTATTTGTAATGGATGAACTCAAAAACTACTGGACCAATTTTAAAAATTCTTTCACCAATATAAAGCTACATATCAGTAACATAGGCTATATTTTATTTTGAAAATTTAATCTATTCCTCATAAAAGTGTCGATAGTATATTATATAGTCGTTGGAAAAAAAAGTTGTTGAAGGGAAAGTGTGGTTGATGTGGGGGGGGGGGGGTAGAGGTGAGGAAAGTGGAATGAGATGAAAATAGGAGGGAGGATAAAAAGAGGGAGGGTGCTATAGTGATGGTAGGACTGTATTTTCATAAAAAAATAAGTGAAAAAAGTTTTGTTTTTATATTGACATGATGGATGATTTGAAGCTTTGTTTTACAGGATTCTTTACAATATTTTTTTACGGGGAAGGGGGCTAGTTGTTTATATAGTTAACTAAGAAAGTTACAAAGACCACTAT
This sequence comes from Timema cristinae, assembly GCA_039000515.1. Taxonomy (NCBI): domain Eukaryota; kingdom Metazoa; phylum Arthropoda; class Insecta; order Phasmatodea; family Timematidae; genus Timema; species Timema cristinae. Next base: position 59,742,786 of record JBCFYV010000935.1, read on the forward strand.
TCATTAAAAACAATGGCAAGTTGGCAACCTCCTCCCACGTTTTTCTGTTCCCTGTCAATGTATGTTTTTTCTCTCTTAAATTCCACAAACGCCATCTGTTTTGCACTTCAACTATAGAACGTCCAGTGTCAAAACATTGTGCCGGTGAATGCTAAGGTTCTCATCTTGAGTCCGTCAGTGTGGCGCCTCCCACTTGAAAACACGTAGTTGCAACGTGACCAATTCTCCGACCAACGGGATAATCGACCCCCAGAAACCGAACAGTCCCTCATTCCGGCGTATTGGCGCAGTACGCTCGTCCAGTGTGGAACAATATAGCGCATGGAAAATAACTCGCTTTGCTCGTTGGGGGCTACGTCCCCAAACCCCCAGTGAGTTTTCTTTGCAAGTGGATGTAAACGAATGTCACTCCAGAACAGTTTTTTTTATAGGTTATACCGTTTAGCTACAAGAGACTTTCAAAGAAAGGTCCGCACCGACTTTATAAAGTTGCTCCGCCATTTTGAAATTTTTCAGGGGTTAAAAATTAAATTTATCTTTTTGAAAGTTTCCCGTCGGTTACAGGCTAAAAGATAAAAGTTGGCCAAATTTCAAGTTTCTAGCTCATCTGCAAGTGGGTGAACATTAACGTCTTTGAGTGAGTCAGCCGTGTGGCTTTATAGTAGAATGACCCGCCTCGGTGGCGTAGTTGGCTAACGCGCTAGTCGTGTTGAGCTCAACTGCTGAGGACGGGGAGATCGAGGTTCGAATCTCGGTCGGGTGAACTGGGGTGGTTTTTCCTAAATGGTTTTCCACTCTCCCTCCACGCAAATGCGGGTTCGCTTCCTCTAATTCAACCTTCCCAATTCCCAATCCATTAGTGTAATTAGTACTTAAAGCGTATAACCCGAACGGGTAGTAATACGTGGTGCTAAATATTATTATTATAGTAGTATGATATTAATGTATCAGCTATCCATCGCCGAAGATACGCGGCGTATCTTCGGTCCTTTGTGGCGCCTGCCTTAGCCGTAACTGCCGTGTTAAACTGGTTTGTTGATTTTTTTGGTGGGGTGGGCAAGGGAGAGGGAGAAGAAGGCTTCGAATCCCGGTTGTATTTACCGAGGGTGATTCTCCCCCCCCCCCCCTAAATGGTTTTCCACTCTCCTTCCACGCAAATGCGGGTAGATTACCTCTAAATGTCACTCTTATACAGTCAGGAGTGTGCTCATAGCTCTTAGCCTTGATATTTTTATTTAAATCTCAGATATTGAAACAAAGATATAAATAAGTCAAAAAAAGAGAGACAAGGGGAGTTGAGAGGTGCGAAGTTTCTCAAGATATAATGGGAGTACGAAAAAAACATAGATCCGTTGTTTTAAACTAGAGGTACTCATGTTTAAATATTTCCAGGAAGCATCTCTTGAACTTATTGGCCAATGCTGGTTAAAGAGTCTTTGACCCCCGAATCCTCCCCGCAGCTTTTAGAGTACAGCATACCTATTAATTTTCTCAGAATACGCCACTGTTATTCTTTGTACAGAAACAATACACCAAATGTGATAGATGAAATTATTGGTTTTATAAAAATATATCTCAAATATAATATCTAGATCTATAATAGTACTACAAATTTATAATAAGTTATTTTGTATCTCAAATTGTTGCGGAGGAATGGTGAAAATGGGAAAAATTTCCCTTATGTACAGTACCTCAAAGTCATTTTCATGAGGAAATGAGAAATTGCCATATTGTTTATGATAAACAATATCTGGATATAAAATTTAATCCAAATCTTTAGAGCGAATCTCGAGATTTAAAAAAAAAATCTTTTTGCCCCAAAGTAAACTACCCTTAAATTTAAGGTTGAAAACTCCTATGGGGGAGGGGAGGAGGGGTTTATGAAAACCCCAGCTAACAAGTTTAGCCCAATCGGTAGGTTAGTTTCGGCTTTAACCCGAGGTACACACAGACTGTATTGAGAAAACCCTTTTTTTTGTTTCAGGGGGTCATGACATTTTGAAATTTATCAGACTCTCGAGTTAGTTTTTTTTTTTTTTTTACGATCACAATACTTTCCCTCAGAGGTGTTGGTAGAAAGTAAAAAGGAATATCCAAATGGTTATTTTAATAAGTTCGCGTTTTGATAGTGTGAAAACGGTTATAATAAAAACACATCTAAAACATATATACATAAAATCCAAGGTCATCCAATACCCCATTCGACCTGAACTGCTTGTTATTCGTATACTGGGGAGATTAGTTTTATTTACTCACGAGCTTAAGACAGACGGGCCCTTGAAATAGTTTTTGTCAAAAAGACTACCAATTTGAGTACAGCTCGCGTTTCCAACTCTCAATTTTCTCGCCACATATTCCTTTGTGGTAGATTTGTGGCAAAAAGTTGTCCACAAACTATCTATAACACTAGTTTCCTCCAGGCCGACAATCCTCCTTGGGACTAGAAATTCTGCTTTTGTTGTTGGAACCAGTTTTTCTGCCCTTTCATTCTTTGCCATCTACAAGGGAGCGGTAAGTAGTATCCTACAAGTCATCGGTCGACGTCAGATATCGATATATTTTTTTATTCGATATATTGCAATATTGAATACATTGATCAAATAATATAGAAAGTTACGATATATTGATGAAATCATACTGGATGGCAATTTTTCATAAATTATTGATTTATTTATCATTCAATATATCAAAAACTACGATTTATTATTCGACATATTGAAAGCTACAATATATTGATCAAATTATAATGAATGACAATTTTTACCAACATATCGATTTATTGAAAGCTTCGATATATAGATCAAATTATATCAGATAACAGTTTTACCTAAAATATCATATTTATCATTCACTTTATCGCAAGGTATATGGGGATCAAAAGCGCCAATATATTGGTTACTTTATTTCGATTTTTTGGTCGTTTCCGAAAATTTGAATATTTTTGGTCTGGGAGAATAAAAACGGCAGAGTTTGTTATTTTTGAAAAATATAATCAGTCGAAAAATATACAATATAAAATTATAATGGGACTGGATTTCTGATGTGAGAATGAAGAATGTAGATAATGTGAGCAAACATATATATATATATATATTTTTTTTTTAAATTCCATTTTTATGATTTCTTTGGCTGTTGAAAAATACAGATAAGTTTAGTAAAAATCGTAAAAAAAATCTACCCATTTAATAAAAATAACTTTAAAGCTTAGTCCGATACATAAAATACGAGTATTTCGATAAATAGATCAATTTATCAGATAAGATACTAAAACATCGATCGGTATAATTTTTTTTTTTTGTAAACTAGCTAAGATAATTTTTATTTCTTACTAAAATAATAATCTCAATCATGTTTGTTCGTTAAAATGACTTATAAAAGTTTTTTTTTTGATAATGTGAACACCATTCCCTTTCTCCTTTTTCTAAAATCTTAAAATTAAATAAAAATAGGTTAGAAAGAACTAATCGATTACAACCCAATTATATATGTGTGTATGTATATATATAATGCCACTTTAGATCTTTTAGCTTTTTCTTCCTGCAAGTCTTTTTTTTTTTTTTTTTCAAATGTTTTCTAGTTTTTCATAAATAATTTGAGGGTAACCTTTATAATTCGCTCCTCTTTCGTCTCTAACTCCATTAACATAAATAAAATATATCGTTGATTATGACTAACATATCAAGTAGGCATAGCTTGTATATTCAGCTCAGAGCAACAACAGCACAAAAGACACATTATTTATTTTAATAATCTATTATTATTATTATTATTATTATTATTATTATTATTATTATTATTATTATTATTATTATTATTATTAGCACCGCGTCTTACTACCCGTTCGGTTTATACGCACTTACGCTAATGTGTAATGGTAGGGTGATTGTGAGATGAAATGGAGGACCTACAGTTTAACATGGAATCCGAACCACGGTGGAGGCCTGGCATTCCCCACATTCACAAGATGTCTTGTCAGAGGTGTAGGAAGGATTTGGTAATCAGATAAATCTGTGCCGGGACCGAGGATTGAACTCCGGACCCCAGCTCAGATGTCCGACACCTTACCCCTAGACCACCAGGTCACCTTTTAGTAATCATTGGCATATTTTGGAATCACTTTAAAATGTTAAGCTGGGCTGAAGTATTTTCAGAACTTGAAGCTTCTGTTGTACAACTTGTGACTTACCGTGTTTCGAAACGAACACAAGCTTAAGGTGAGGGGAAAGGGGACGCGAGAAAAGGTCATGTGTTTTTTTATGACAAAACAATTTTTTTTGGCCCAAATAAATTAAATATGGCTCCAGTACAAACATAGAATTTAATTTTCTTCACATGTTGATCTCAAAATTTCTTGAATATCTGTCAAGGGTGTTCTATAATTTAATGACAACTTTTTCTCTTCCTTTAAAAAGTTTGTTAAACAATGACGCTATGCTCAAGACAGATATTCAGGAACTGTTTATATCAAAATGTGAAGAAAATTAATTTTTATTTTGTACTGGAGCAATATTTAATTTATTTGAGCCAAAAAAAAGTTTTACAGCAACCACATTGGCTTTTTCTCGCGTCCCTTTCAATCCCACCTTAAGGATTCCCCGCGTCTTCTAACTACCTCAACCCGCTATGCAATGCTATACTATGCAATTTGACAGAGAGGCTTATCACAACACAAATTGTATTCTGTTTTCCTCCTCCCCTGTTTGTTCTCCTACTGCCGAACAGCTTTGCGCAGTGACGTTATAAAAAAAACATTTGGTTTCTGGCGTTTATGAATTTCTGCTCGACTATTCGAGCTCCTTCAAGGGGGTCGCCTCGCTAACCGAGGAATTGCCGCGTGGACGTTCCTTGATGTGTTATCTATACTTATAAAATAACATGTCCTGGTTGATTGACTGACTGACTGACTGATTCATCATCGCCGAGCGCAAACTATCAAGGCTACAAGCATGAAATTCGGACTGTATATTCATTTTGTTATGTAGGCACCCACTAAGAAAGGATTTAGAAAAATTGCACCCCAAAGGGGTCAAAATAGGGGATGATAATATGTATGAAAGTCCGTCATTTTGAAAGTTACATAAATACAATTTTGTATTTCGGTTATTGACGTAAAACAAATAAATACGTGTTTCAGGAATTTTGGAAATTTTATTTAATAAGGGATGAAAAAGGGGGTGAAAGTTTGTATCGGACTGACTGACTGATTCATCATCGCCGAGCGCAAACTATCAAGGCTACAAGCATGAAATTCAGACTGTATATTCATTTTGTTATGTAGGCACCCACTAAGAAAGGATTTTAGAAAATCCACCCCAAAGGGGTCAAAATAGGGGATGATAATATGTATGATAATTGTATGAAAGTCCATCATTTTGAAAGTTACATAAACAAAATTTTGTATTTCGGTTATTGACGTAAAACAAATAAATACGTGTTTCAGGAATTTTGAAATTTTATTTAATAAGGGATGAAAAAGGGGGTGAAAGTTTCTATCGGACTTGCATTATTTTTGATCTGAGGTCAAGTTATGGTCATCAACGTAACGTAATATTTTAAATTAATCTGTAAATACATATGTATATTTTCGAGCAAAGCCGCGGGCAACAGCTATCTAGTTTCAAAATAAAGTCGAATGATTACAAAAGGATTATTTTCCCTTAATAATCCCTGTAGTTTGAATTTTATTATTAGAAAGAACTGCGTGAAAATCTGATAGTCATTTTTAACGTATTTTTAATCATATCTGCTGAGCTATGAGACTAAGATGAAAAATGGCTCCAAATTTAGCCTTTCTCTAACAAATACAGTAATTTTTTTGATAGGCTCACAACGGAATATTTTTTTTATACCTGAGAACTAGCAGCGTGCTTTCCTCTTAACTTTGAGTTAAAAAAAGTTTCGTAGTTTTCTTTCTCCTCTTTCTTATTGACGTGAACAATTATAACTTTATATGAAGGGAAGGACGTATAAGGTTAGATGTGTGTCACCCTGGCCACCCGACTTTTAGCCACCAGGTTTTTTGAAAACGCCCATCGTTTGTGCTACGTTAGTGCTGGTTAGTGCTCAATTTTCATCGTTAGTGCTGTAAATTTGTGGCACTTATTCACGATTGTTTATTGGTGGCTAGGGAGATATCTCCCTGGCCACCCACTATAAGAAATAATAGAGATAACCTTTTTATGAAAACGCCCATCGTTTGTGCTGGAAAGGGTTATCTCTATTATTTCTTATAGTGGGTGGCCAGGGAGATATCTCCCTAGCCACCCATAAAGAATCGTGAATAAGTGCCACAAATTTACAGCACTAACGATGAAAATTGAGCACTAACCAGCACTAACGTAGCACAAACGATGGGCGTTTTCAAAAAACCTGGTGGCTAAAAGTCGGGTGGCCAGGGAGACACACATTAGGTTTAGACAGAATAGAAGAGTTTTTAAAGTGTCTATTGTTCCACTCTCGCCCTAGGTTTGGGACCGCGACGGATGTTTGCAAGTCAACTGAGCTTCCGTTAGAGGACATTTAGATGTCGCCGAGAGTTCTCGTTCTCTCTCTCTCTCTCTCTCTCTCTCTCTCTCTCTCTCACTGATCACCTGTCACGGAAAGATCAAAGGTGAAACGAGGCAGATTATACTTTTCTTTTTTAAGACTTTGATGTTCAGCGTTTGCGATTTTTAAAGAAGTCGGAAGTATTAAATTAAATGCGACATCAGCAAGATGGTTTTATGTTTCCTGTTGTTTGTTTTATTTTAAAGATGACCTCTTGTATCGTATAATATATATTATCTATATAAATATATTCACACACTAGGGTTAGGTCGAACCCAATATTTCACGAATCTGGATCTTCATTTATTTTTATTTATGAATACCAATTATTAAATTAAGAATCCGAATCTTGAGAAAAAATATTTATGAATCTCAGAGGAAATATAAAGGAATAATATAAAATAGAAATAGTATCTAAAAGTTATAGAAATGGCACGGTTATAATCCATTCATTATAATATTTATATACATTCAGTTAAGTTAAATTAATGGTCTGGGGCCTGGCTGTTGAGTTTGTCCTTGAATCATTTTGTTTCTGGACCATCAATAAGCAGTATTAGGGTTTTAAGATAAATTTCAATTGAAAAATTGAAAAAAAAAATCTTTTTGATCGATTTGAGTCTCGAATCCGATATTTTCTCGACTCCCGAATATCCATAAGGATTTGAGGGGTTCAAGGATTCGATATTTCAAGAGGTCCATCCTTAATATTCTACACATTTCCATAAATTAATTCAGTCACTCTTATTTTACACTTCATTAACACTTACGTTCTATTTACATTAAATTATACTAGACCTATTTACATAATGAATGCCTATCCATAACCACATGAACAAAGTCGCCAGTCTCGTTTTGTCTGATTTATTTTTCTACCGGTGATATGGAGGTTGAGGTTTGAATCCTGGCCTGGCGTCCCAAAACAAAAAAATAATCTGGAATAGATTGGTGTTGTTCCCATTTAGTTTTGGTTTAATTCTGAATACATCATTTAGATTGTTTACCAACTTTCTAACACTTGTTAGATATCGTTTAGATTGTTTACCAACTGTCTAACACTTGCTAGATATCGTTTAGATTGTTTACCAACTGTATAACACTTACTAGATATCGTTTAGATTGTTTACCAACTGTCTAACACTTGCTAGATATCGTTTAGATTGTTTACTAACTGTCTTGACACTTGCTAGACATTGTGTCGATTGTTTACTAACCGTCTTGACACTTGCTAGACATTGTGTCGATTGTTTACTAACCGTCTTGACACTTGTTAGACATTGTGTCGATTGTTTACCAATCGTCTGGCACTTGTTAGACATTGTGTCGATTGTTTACCAATCGTCTGGCACTTGTTAGACATTGTGTCGATTGTTTACTAACCGTCTTGACACTTGTTAGACATTGTGTCGATTGTTTACCAACTGTCTAACACTTTCTAGATATCGTTTAGATTGTTTACTAACTGTCTTGACACTTGTTAGATACCGTGTCGATTGTTTACTAACCGTCTTGACACTTGTTAGACATTGTGTCGATTGTTTACCAATCGTCTGGCACTTGTTAGACATTGTGTCGATTGTTTACTAACCGTCTTGACACTTGTTAGACATTGTGTCGATTGTTTACCAACTGTCTAACACTTGCTAGATATCGTTTAGATTGTTTACTAACTGTCTTGACACTTGCCAGACATCGTGTCGATTGTTTACTAACCGTCTTGACACTTGCTAGACATTGTGTCGATTGTTTACTAACCGTCTTGACACTTGTTAGACATTGTGTCGATTGTTTACCAATCGTCTGGCACTTGTTAGACATTGTGTCGATTGTTTACTAACTGTCTTGACACTTGCTAGACATTGTGTCGATTGTTTACTAACCGTCTCGACACTTGCTAGATATCGTTTAGATTGTTTACTAACAGTCTCGACACTTGCTAGACATTGTGTCGATTGTTTACCAATCGTCTGGCACTTGTTAGACATTGTGTCGATTGTTTACTAACCGTCTTGACACTTGTTAGACATTGTGTCGATTGTTTACCAACTGTCTAACACTTGCTAGATATCGTTTAGATTGTTTACCAACTGTCTAACACTTGCTAGATATCGTTTAGATTGTTTACTAACAGTCTCGACACTTGCTAGACATTGTGTCGATTGTTTACTAACTGTCTTGACACTTGCTAGACATTGTGTCGATTGTTTACTAACCGTCTCGACACTTGCTAGATATCGTTTAGATTGTTTACTAACAGTCTCGACACTTGCTAGACATTGTGTCGATTGTTTACTAACCGTCTCGACACTTGCTAGATATCGTTTAGATTGTTTACTAACAGTCTCGACACTTGCTAGACATTGTGTCGATTGTTTACTAACCGTCTCGACACTTGCTAGATATCGTTTAGATTGTTTACTAACAGTCTCGACACTTGCTAGACATTGTGTCGATTGTTTACTAACTGTCTTGAAACTTGCTAGACATTGTGTCGATTGTTTACTAACCGTCTCGACACTTGCTAGATATCGTTTAGATTGTTTACTAACAGTCTCGACACTTGCTAGACATTGTGTCGATTGTTTACTAACCGTCTCGACACTTGCTAAACATCATATATATGGTTATTTCCCTTAATAATATTACGATATATCTATCATTTGATACATCGGGAATTATGTATCAAAATCTAAGTTGTATTGTCAAATGATATTGATGTATTGATGTTTCCACTATTTAGAATTATATTGCTCTGGGTGATCTGGAACTACGGTATTGCAGGGGACGCGAGAAAGTGTGTTTTTTGCAGTTTTTAAGCAACATTCTTTTTGGTAAAAAAAATATTTAACACAAACGTATAGTTTAATTTTCTCCACCAGCTAATATTATCATTTCTTGAATATCTGTTAAGGGTGTCCTGGAATTTAATGACAACATTTTCGCTTCGTTTGGAAAAAGTTTCTCATCCAATGCCGCTATGCTCATGACAGATATTCAACAACTGTTGATATCACCAGGTGAAGAAAATTAAACTCTATATTTGTACTGAAGCAATATTTTATTTATTTTGACCAAAAATCGTGTTGATATAAAAAGTACAAAAACAGAGATCTTAACTTGCATTCCTTAGACTCCCCGGGGGGTGACCTGGTGGTCTAGGGGTAAGGTTGTCGGACTTCTGTGCTGAGGGTCCGGGGTTCAATCCTCGGTCCCGGCACAGATTTATCTGATTGCCAAACCCTTCCTTCACCTCTGACAAGACATAAATCACAACTTGTGAATGTGGGGAATACCAGGTCTCCACCGTGGTTCGGATTCCACGTTAATCTGTAGGTCCTCCATTTCATCTCACAATCACCCTACCATTACACATTAGCGTAAGTGCGTATAACCCGAATGGGTAGTAAGACGCGGTGCTAATAATAATAATAATAAATAATAATAATAATAGACTCCCACCTTAAGATGGCTGCTGCTATTTAATGCTAACCTTCGCAACGTTTTACTTTTTAATGTGTTTTTTTTAGCCATTGTAAAAACCTACTCAGAAAATCATGCAATTTATTTTGATTCACAGGCCCTAAAGCGTAGTTCGATATATGAAATATATCAATAAATTTATCTAAATATTTCATCGCTTTGTAGATAAATGACGATATATTTATTATATTTTTCCTAGATATATTATTGCCATACCTAATTGTGTCTAATTTCTTCCAGAGCAGAACCTGTCAATTTTTTTGTCTATCTAAACAGCGGATTACATCTTGTTTCACGCATAACTGAAGGAATTGTAAAGGAACTGCACTCTTAAATCCACTAGCAGTACCGCCCTGGTTCTGGAGGGATCTAGTTCGAATCCAAGTCTAACACTCCAAAAAGAATATTTTGTTGGAAAGAGGTGGGGAGGAAAATGCAGGATACGAGTCATTCAAACTACGTCAGACCAGGAGGTCCAAAGTGCTCATAACTTTGGTGTTTTAAGTGCCTGGAATAAACGTCAATTAAAACAATCAAGTCCCTCCAAAGTGCGACGGCGTCCAACCGGGATGGGCCGTGTCTTGGAAACGATGTTTTTTGGCCAGGTGGTCTTGTCAGCTCAGCGATAGCGTGTTCGACTCTTGACGTGGAAGGACATGGTTTTATTTTTTAACACCAGACTGGGGTGTGTTGTAACTATCCTCCACATTTTGTCGGGATCACAATCAACTAAACATTGTAACATTTACTTAACTAACATCTGTCCTGGGTAGAAATTCACGTCACTTGAACTCTAAGGGGCCGTCCTTAAATTATGCGGTTTTTTTTTTCCTGGGGGTATCGTCAATGTTACTTTTACGCTCTGTGTTTAATTTTCTACCAATGTTTATGATGAGACAAAATGTAAAAAAATATAATCAAAAAACAACTCCGTACTTAATCCATCTTCACTGACTTTCTCCACACTTCCCTATCCCTCAATATCCATACATTGAGTCACACATGCTCTTTTATTCTAAAAAAACTCTTAATGTTTCTGTTTTTCACACATATGTCTACACTTAGCCACGTCTTACATGGCCCACTTCTTCCGTTTTTATCCACACACACTACCATCATATTATTACCAATTTGTAAAAAAAATAAAAAATCATTTAAGATAAGTAAAGGGGATGGTCGAAAATCATGGGTGAAAAAAAAACACCTTACGTTACGTAATTTAAGAACTACTATTTGGAGGGTAGCACGTGATCTAGCCAGCCATTCATGTCGCGAGCAACGTCAACACGGCTATTTCGTACTTCATTTGTTAGTTTTTGGAACGCAGGTCATACATTATTCTCTGTATATCCAGTAAATTTTCTATTGCAAATACATCAGCCCTAAATGTTTGGGTTTCATTTTAATTTACCAATTTATTTTCAAACAGTCCATATTGTGTGTGTTTGTGTTTTGATCGAGTTGTACGTCATCGTCAATCCTGATCCCACACTAGTTTCTTTACACCACTGGTTTTCGAACTTTTTTCAAAATTATAGATTGTACTCCTTGGCCTTGACTAAATGTACCCCCACGGTAAAAAAAAAATCCCTAAATGACAGGTATAAAATTTACCTAATTCTTCTCAAAAACACCCCGCCACGTTTGGTTTTCTTGGGGATTTTTAAACTTTTCCTTTGAGAGGTGTTCGCGTAGCTTCTGAAAGTCATGCGCGGCATACACTTGAGGGTACGCGTACCCCAGTTTGAGAGAACCACTGCACATATACAACAACAACAACAAAACATTTAACATTATTTTTCCCCACAAGTTTATCCAAAGTACTTTTTTTTTTAAATTCCAGTCTCTGAATAATGGTATAAATTATGATTCAGATGGTGTGACCAATGAGCGATGTCCATGAGCAGTGACGTCATATTATGGCCGCTTGTTATAACTGATGCGAGCAACAGCGCAAGTGTGACAGTTCCTTCACGGACTTACGACCATTAGAAACATTATTTATAGTTCCCGGTTTAGAGAGAGGTGGTGTTCATTTTACTGGACAGGTAAGTCCGGTCCGATTTAGTTAGGAAGGAATTTTTTTTACATTTATAAAAAAAGGAAGGAATTTTTTTTACATTTATTAAAAAAAACTATTTAACAATTATTTTCATACCATGTGATGTCAAATCATGTGATCTAGAATTGAAACTATTTTTTAATATAGATACTGTACTGATAAAATAATTAGGTATCGGTAGTTACCCTGAATTGTGGTTCGTAAAATGATTGGATTTCTTTAAATAAAAAGTTGAATTTCAGTATAAACAGTAGGGGAATAAAATATATTTTTCTGTTAAAAATTGTTTAAAAAAATCTATTCAAACTCAGGTGGTAGTGTATAAAAGAATCACGGCTAAATTTTAAATAATTGTCTTTGGTCACGATTAACTGTCATAAAAAACCAGATCAAACACATATTTTACTTATTTTTATTAAAACAAAAGTCCTTTGAAGGATGGAAAACTTTTTTCATGGCTGGAAACTTAGATTTTTTTTAGAGTGAATATTAAGAATTTTTATGGTGCATGCAGTTGGTACTAATTTTTCTGACAATTTCAGCCAAAATAAAATGTATTTTTTATTAACTAACTATGTATGTAGTCTGTATCGTTAATTTTAATTAAAATCAACATAATTGACTATTATTCCGACATAAAATGCCAAGTAATCAATTTCGCTAAAATATTCCAGTTGTATTTATCTTTAAAAATATCTAGATATCAATTATACTAATTAAAAGTTAGTAAAAAATAGGTCTCACGATATAATTAGGAATGGAACCCTTGAATTGCCCGAACCCTTAAGAATATTTAAGATTTGAAAACAAATTGGATTCCCCCTACCCTCTTTAAAATGTAGAATTGTAATTTGTTTGAGATCTATAATTGTTTTTTGGTGGTCCAGCCCCAAGACAATTATAAACTAAACTTACAAAACTCCAGACTACCCGCTTCAGTGGCTGAACAGTCCAAGGCGTGAGTCACTCTCATGTTAGACTGGCCTGCTGATGACTGAGAGGTTGGGGTACGAATCCTGGTCGTGTCTGGCTGAAGGTTTTTACCTCAATTTCTTTCCCACTCCCACGCAAATGCGGGTAGATTACTTTTAAAATGCTTCCTTCCTCATCTCTACATTAGAATAGTTATATTATACATGCGTACAACCTGAACAGGTAGTAAGACGCGGTGCTAATAGTAATAATAATATAAAATATAAAGTAAAAGGTTATCAATGTTGACCACAAAAAAAGAAATAGATTTTCTTAAAATTCCTTCCAACTAAAATCCTATTATATATATTTATTTTTTTAAATTTGTTTTTATCTTTAAGTAGGAACGATTAGTTTGTGTTTAACAGCCGGGTAGTATCTTCGTACGAAACAGAACTGTCTTCTTTAGTTATGTTGTTATACGTCTTTATTCGTGTTCATCAGTCACTCTTCACGGATTAATCCGCAGTGTTGGTTGAGCCGATGTGTTTATGTTTAGGAGCTAGAATAGTCGAGCATAACATACATAACTGCCAGAAACCAAGGGGGCTTATAACGTTCCTGGGTAGAGTGTCCATCAGTAGGAGAACAAACAGAGGAGGAAAATACAATAGGTGTTATGACAACCCCGTCCCCTTTATTAAATGACATCATTTGATTCACACAGTTTCATTCTACGCTTCTATACCAGGTAACTTTCGTTTCCCGACCATTTATCTCTTAATTGTTAACCGAAAAAATATGTGGATTTTTGTACTTTCCATAGTGGAAAATTTTAACTTTTGAACTATGTTTAGTTTTGTGTTAGTTCCAGTAAACTACCAAACTGGTGCAGTGTTTGTCAATATTTAACCTAAGGCGCAAAATCTGAGATTGACCCTAAACTAGTAAGGCGTGGTTTACATTGGTAGATTTTAGTAGTAGTAGAGTGCTTACTATTCCGCTACTATCATAATCTAAACCATTTGGAATAGTAGACTACTCTCCCCTACCCCCACCACAATCCTTACTCTACAGTAGCCCCATAGCTTCTTTGGTGCTGACTGACAGCTGACGGCTTTGAAAAGTTACCAGACCAAATTATGTATCCCTACGCCGAACAATATGATCTGTTAAAACACGTGTTTAGCAGCTGTCACTTCTAACAGTCAACATTTAGGTATATACATAAATGTTGACTGTTAGCTTTCAATCAGTACCAAAGAAACCACGGGGCTACTGTACTCTACCAACACTCTACCGGTGTAAACAGGTTTTGCAGTAGGGTAGAGTAGTTAGTGTCTGTGTAGTAATAGAGTAGAGTGTGTGTGTCTACAAGTTTCGTTTAGAAATACGAAGGCTGTTGTCAAATTATTGCCATCGTTGATTTAATATTTTATTTTATTACGTACAAAAATGAAGTGGACGGAAGCTGAAACTATAAAATTAGTGGGGCTATATAAAGATTACGAGTGTATATGGAATATTATTAGTGTTAACTATAAAAAAAACCACCTTGGTGACGTAGTTAGCTAACGCGCTAGTCGTGTTGAGCTCGACTGCCGAGGACGAGGAGATTGAGGGTTCGAATCTCGGTCGGGTGAATTGGGGGTGTTTTTTCCTAAATGGTTTTCCACTCTACCTCCACGCAAATGCGGGTTCATTTCCTCTAAATTAAACCTTCCCAATTCCTAATCCATTAGCGTAATTAGTCCTTTAACGTGTAACCCGAATGGGTAGTAAGACGCAGTGCTAAAAAAGAAGAGGCAAGCAGCTTATTAATAAATCGTATAAAACATGTTAAAAGAAGATTTTGGTATTTCTTCCTGTCTTCTAATCTAGTCTTTAACCCATTTTTTTTCTAGAAGTTTCCTCCTATAAAAGCTCTGAAACTTCATTTAACAAGACATTTGCAATTATTTTTAAGCATTTATTCACAATAGCACTTTGACGACACCGTGCCGTTCATTGTAACCAACTTTTGTGGACTTGGTGGTCCAGGGGTAAGGTGTCGGACTTCTGTGTTGGGGTCCTGGGTTCAATCCTCGGTCCCGGCACAGATTTATCTGATTGCCAAACCCTTCCTTCACCTCTGACAATACATCTTGTGAATGTGGGGAATGCCAGGCCGCCACCGTGGTTCGGATTCCACGTTAAACTGTAGGTCCTCCATTTCATCTCACAATCACCCTACCATTACAGCATTAGCGTAAGTGCGTATAACCCGAACGGGTAGTAAGACGCGGTGCTAATAATAATAATAATAGTTAAATATTGCTTTAGAACCGAACGAACGAACTTCTTCTGCTCGGTGGAAATTTCTCCTTTTTACCGAGGCGTGACGCCGTTAACAAGTTCCACCTTGTTTATAACACACATCTCTGCGACTAGACTTTGCCACGGACCCTGGACGCGTGTTGGACTTGTTAACCGGGGAGGGGGGGTCGCCTGCGAGCAAACACGTTCTATGTTTCTATCGTGCACTTTCTAAACATAGGGCACACGGCTTACAAACCATTTAAGAGCCCGTCGAACCTCATGGTTAACGCTTATCTTAGGTAGGAAAAAACCACTGGAACCAAACTTCACGTAATAGTGTAGTGAATGTACAGTAGCCCCACGTCGTCTTTGGTGCTGACTGACAGCTGACGGTCAACATTTAGGTATTTTCCTAAATTTGGACTGTCAAAAGTGACGGCTGCTAAACACAATATGTTTTTGCAGATCATCTAATTTGGCGTAGGGATACGTAATTTTGGTCTAGTAATTTTTTAAAGCTGTCAGTCAGCACCAAAAAAGACATGGGGCTACTGTATATATGTCTTGACTGCTGGTACACACGTAACGGTGGACACATGGTGGACACGCGGACAAAACGTCAGGTTCGTCTTAGTTTTGTTTAAAAGTGAGGAGGTCTGGGTTCTAATTCTAGTTGTGTGTACTGAGGAAATAAAAATAGTATTTTCCACTCTCCCTCTTTGCAAATTCGTATACAATTTCTCTAAGTTCTTTCTTCCAGGTGGGTAGTAAGACGTTGAGTAAGATAAAATACTGTTCAGGCCAGGGCAAATTTTTGAGAATTTAAATACAAGAATGGGCCGCTAAATAAAAAAAGAACTATTCTTTTGGTGCACTATATTATAAAACAAATCATAAACATAAAAAAGGGAGTCAAAATATAAAAATAAGTGATTTTCCAATAAAACGTGAGAAGTTGGGAGATTCTTAAAACGGCTTATGAAGGTTTGGTTTTTTTCGTGTTTCTTTTAGCGCCATGTCTTACTACCCGTTCGGGTTACACGCTTAAGTACTAATTACACTAGTGAACTAGGAATTGGGAAGGTTGAATTTAGATGAAGTGAACCCGAACTAGCGTGGAGGGAGAGTGGAAAACCATTTAGGAAAACTACCCACCAATTCACCCGACCGGGATTTGAACCTTGATCTCCCCGTCCTCTGCAGTCTATCTCAACACGAAACTAGTGCGTTAGCAAACTTGTTTATCGGTGTGTTTTGTAGAAATAGTATATTCTACCTTAAGAATGTTTTTTTAATTAATTTTGCTATTTTCGGTATAATTTTTTGGATTCTTTAGATAAATACGAGACTCGCAGAATGCGGCCCACGGGTCGTAATTTTCCCAGGGCTGCTCTAGCCGGAGAAAATTTATAACATTAATGGGGGCGGGGGGGAACGTTAAATCTTTAAGTTTTTGTGACTTGATTCTTACCCTTAGGTGGTCGAATGGTATAAGAAGAGGAAGTCATTCTCGCATAAGACTGGATTGCCGATAACGGGGAGATAGGTGTTCGAATTTCGGTCGGGTGTACTGAGTTTTTTTTTTTTTTTTACCAAACTGGTTCTCCACTTTCCCTCCGCGCAACTGCAGGTACACTTCATCTAAATTCATCCTTACTCATCCTTAATTCATTAACTTAATAAGTACATAAGCGTATAACCCGAACGAATAGTAAGACGCGTTGCTAAAATAATAAATAAAAAGGAATAAATGTGTAAGGGAAGATAAACTGTGGAAATCAGTTTTTTTAACTGTCAAGCTCAGATGAACGTACTGATCAGATAACACTTATTATTTATAATAATTAATTGCACGGGTTTTGCGTGTTCTCGTAATAATTGGCTAATTATGAATGTTAGTAAATTGAACCAGCAGTAGAGGAAGATTTTTTTTTTAAATGGCAGGCAACAGTAGTGGTTTTTTTCTCTTAGGTTTGGACTTCTTAGTTCGGAGTTCTTTAACCCGCTGGCACATGAAAAATATAGTTATAATTATTTCATGAGAAAAAATAACAAGTACAGAAATACATTTGATATAATCAACTTTTTTTCTTTTCTTACGTCCACTACCGGCTAGCTAGGCCTATCGCAGCTTCATACGCCTTATAATCTAGGACAGGCACAACATCCAGTCCCCAGCCGTTAATTCATCACTGTGAAAGGGTAAGCCCATATTTTTCTAATGATAAATGTTTCGGCCATGCTTGGAATCGAACCCGGGACCCTGATATCATTGGACATATACTATTAAAGCGGAGCGATTCAGTAAAAATTGTAAAAGCTTTTTACAAATTTTTTTTTAGCACCGCGTCTTACTATCCGTTCTGGCTATACGCTTATGTACTAATTACGCTAATGGGTTTAGGGATTGGGAAAGTTATATTTAAAGGAAATGTACCCGCATTTGCGTGGAGGTGGAGTGGAAAACCATTTTGGAAAAAACCACTCATTTCACTCGACCGAGATTCGAACCTCAATCTCCCCGTCATCTGTAGTCTAGCCTACTGCAAGAGTAGCGCCTTGGATCATGCGGCCACCGAAGTGGGCTTTTTTTTTACATTATTAAATGGCAATTAAAAATCAACCAAGTGCAATGAAAATTAATTAATAAATTTACCTTGTTTGATAATTCTTTCATTATAAACAAATGAGTGTCACATAGGGTAGGGATGAGAAAGGTATAATTTAGAAGACACGTACCCTCATTTGCATGGTGGGGGAGTGAGAAACCATCTACTAAGAATATAATACAACCTCCCGGGATTCGAATCCTGGTAACGCCGTCGACCAGATTACACGTGCCTGACATTTAGTCTGCGTGTCCATTGGTCCGGGTCATCTTCGAGTTGTTTTTTTTATCTTGACATTCAGAAATGTCACCTCTGCCACCCGGAGTAAAGGTATTCATGTATTCGGTTTTGTCCCACTTTTTCGGGGGCAACCCATTGTAATTCGTATCTGATTTGTAAATTATTAATGCTCCTGCAGATAGTATCTCTTCCTTATTTAAATTTCCACATCCACTGGAAGTCCTTACGTGTATTTAAATACGAAGAGACCGGTGTCCCCCGAAGCTAAGACATGTCAAACTCGCCGCGAACCTTATTATGACCCATCATCCAATGTGACCCCTGTTCTTATTTTCATAAAAAAAAAAAAAAAAAAAAAAAAGTTTACAGATTGTGTCTTAGAACCTTTCTACCCGTTCGAGCGAGTTTTACGCTTGTGTACTAGTTACGCTGATGGTTTTAGGGATTAGAAAGGTTATATTTAGATAAATTGTACCCGTATTTGCGTGGAGGGAGAGTGGAAATATTTTTTTTTGTAGGGGGAACCCACCCTCTCCACCCGACCGAGACTCGAACCTCGATTTGCCCGTCCTCGGCAGTCTAGTCTACTGCAAGAGTAGCGCGTTAGACCATGCGGCCCACCGAAGCGGGTTGTTAGTGCATTGAGTCTAAAAATGTACAGTAGCCGGTGCTGACTGACAGCTCACAGCTGAGAGCTGACGGCTTTGAAAAGTTACCAGACCAAATTATGTATCCCTACGCCGAACCATATGATCTGCAAAAACATGTGTTTAGCAGCTGTCACTTCAGACTATCAACATTTAGGTATATACCTAAATGTTGACTGTCAGAAGTCAGCTGTGAGTTGCCAGTCAGCACCAAAGAAGCCACGGGGCTACTGTAGTAGCTATCGAAAGTATCGTCAGAATTCAGAACTATAGTATAATTTGGGTAGGAAGAACAATAGAAGTTAGTGACTTAAGTTACTAAATCAATGTTTATATATTCAAACAACAAGTAATGTTATCTTCCCCTGTCACGTTTGATAAACGAGTATATTATTCTCGTAACTGACTGAATACTGCCCTGCACTTTGTATTATTAATTCATGTCCGTCACAAACTAATTTCATAATGTTTGTGTCTTTCCACATCCTCTAGAAGCTCCTTTATGACCTAGACAGCTGAAACCTTGCTCACTTTTCGATTTATTTTTGTTTGATTGAATTTTTTAAAGCTTCTAATTAATTAAATGAACGGTTTCAATCAATGCGAAATTTTAAAATGCAGACTACGTGCATTGCACTTTGTAGTATAGTGTGGTGGTTGATGGATATTACCACCCACCCTCTCTCCCGCTTTAAACAAAAAAACACTTCAATTTTGGTGTTACCCGCCTCGGTGGCGTAGTTGGCTAACGCGCTTGTCGTATTGAGCTCGACTGCTGAGGACGGGTAGATGAGGTTCAAATCTCGGTCGGGTGAACTGGGGTGGTTTTTCCTAAATGGTTTTCCACTCTTCTCCACGCAAATGCGGGTTCACTTCCTCTAATTCAACCTTCCCAATTCCTAAATCCATTAAAGTAATTAGTACTTAAAGCGTAGTAACCCGAACGGGTAGTAAGACGCGGTGCTAATATTATTATTATTAATATTTCGTGTTTCTGATTCGAGCGGTTCCCAGAAAGCCCTCTTTTCAACCTCTTTAACTTAAAAAAAAGGGCCCCAATTATAGTGAGGGGTTTGCGTTTTTCACTTAACAAGATGTTTCGGATCCTTAACCTTAGGCGCTACCAAGGCACGAACAGAATTGAAAAATACACTTTTCTAATTTCCGGGGTCGTTTAGAACGTAAAAGATTCATCAATATCTTGAGATTTAAATTTCCAATATTAACATTACTTTCTCTTTATATGATGAAGCAAAAAAAAAAAAAGGGGAAAATAGAACAGAAGGCTTCCATAGTTGGCAATATGATTAATAGTTTAACCCCTCGCCGCCAAATCGTGACTTGTTCAACCGATTGTTGTATCGGGTAGTAAAACGCGGGTAAGGGGGTACGTTTTCTTTTAGCGCCGCGTCTTACTACCCGTTCGGTTATACGCTTATGTACTAATTACTCTGATGAGCTATGGATGAGGAAGGTTTAATTAAGGAGTAAGTGCACCCGCATTTGTGTGGAGGGAGAGTGGGAAATCATTTAAGTTAAACTACCTTCAATGTACCCGACCTGGATCGAATCCTCGATCTACCCGTCTTCCGCAGTTTAATTTAACACGAGAGTAGCGCGTTAGACCACGGGCCACCGAACAGTGAAGGTAAAAAAAGGGGGCTACTTAATATAGAGGGAGTTTATTACAAATTGGGCTACCTGGCGGTCTAGGGGTAAGATGTCAAAATTCTTTGCTGGTGGTCCGGGGTTCAATCCTCGTTCCTGGCACAGATTTATCTGATTGCCAAACCCTTCCTTCACCTCTGACAAGAGTGTATTAATCACAACTTGTGAATGTGTGGAATGCCAGGCCTCCACCGTGGTTCGGATCCCACTTTAAACTGTAGGTCCTCTTTTTCATCTCACAATCACCCTACCATTACACATTAGCGTAATTAGTACATAATATGTGAATCGAACGGGTAGTCAGACGTGGTGATAAGATTCTAATGATAATAATATAAACACCTCGTCCCCTCTACCCGAGATTTGAACCCGTGTCTTTCAGGGAGTGAAATTACTTGCGCCTAAACCCGATCATGACGCCCGATGTATTCGCACTTTTAGCAACATATTCCCTCGTCACGCTGTTTCGCTATCGGCTGTGACAGAAGGCGGGCCAGGTTGTTAAACCCACTGACCTTGAGTCTAGCTGATCTATTCTGGTTGTTTACACACTCCACATTGGCGAGATCGCTGGCTCCACCAAACACCTCCCGACGATTATTGTCCGTTTCTCTTTTTTTAACAGGAAACGCATGATTTTAATTGATATCTCATTTTTTAGCCACGTTTGCCTTAGACTAAAATTATGCTATTTTTTTAGATATTAGGAAGGTTAAATTAATAGGAAGTGTACCTGCAATTGCTGGAGGGAGAGTGGAAAACCTGTAAGAAAAACCCTTCATTTCATCCGACCGAGATTCGAATATCGATCTCTCAGTCCTTAGCAGTCTAATATACTGCGAGAGTGACTTTTAAAATATGTGATGTGGCCACCGAGGCGGGTCTATTTTAATTTACGTGGCTTAGCTTTTACTGTCGTCTCGACCTTTTTGGAGAGAAAAGTATTATGATCGTGAAAAAAAATATTATCGGACGCGTGTTTTTGATAAATTTCGACGTTTCGTGACCCCCCTGTATTTGAGAAGTGTGGGTTTTTTTTCTTTTTTTTTCGATGGCGTCCGTCCATCTGTCTATGTCTCGGAGTAGAGCGTAAATTATTTTACAGAGCGGGTTAAAACTTGGTTTTAATAAGGTTCCCCGAAGAATTTTTGGAGTTAGCTATATAACCCTAACATAATTAAGGGTATCTAGTTTACTGAAAAGCAAAAAAGAAATTTTAAAAAAATCCACTTTTCTCTAAATCCGCTTTAAAGATTTTGGTTAAATTTTGTATTCAGGTATTGTTACAGATAAAAAATAAAATGGCGATTCTCTTTTCCAATGAAAACTACTCTGACAAAAAGCAGAAATTCCAACTTTGATCACATCTCTGCAGCTATTTTGGATAAAAAAATAAACTTATCGTCGTAAAGTTGTAATACTACAAAAAATTTAAATATTTTATTTGGAATTTTTTTTTTATAAAACTAATAGTTTATGAGCTAAAAGCTCGTTTGACAATATTGCAACTGATTGTTATACTATTTGGTGTACAGAGAGGCTCCTCTTTTCTCAATGTTTCTGTAACAGTGTATATTATTTAATTTTTGCTCTGGTAGAGTTTCTGCAACAATTTATATTATTTAATAAATCTACTAGTTTTTAGAGAATATTAAGATAAAAAAGAGACCGCTAATAATAATAATAATAATAAATTATTTATTATTATAATAATTATTATTATTATATCATCATCACCGTGTCTTACTACCCGTCCGGGTTATTATACGCACTTACGCTAATGTGTAATGGTAGGTGATTGTGAGATGAAATGGAGGACCTACAGTTTAACGTGGAATCCGAACCACGGTGGAGGCCTGGCATTCCCACATTCACAATGGATAATCACCTCTTGTCAGAGGGAAGGAAGGGTTTGGAAATCAGATAAATCTATCTGTACCTGGACCGAGGATTGAACCCCGGACGCCAGCACAGAAGTCTGACACCTTACCCCTAGACCGCCAGGTCACCTTATTTTTGTAAAGTTATAAAATCTGGATCAGGGGGGAGGGGGAAGAAACCTAAATTCCATTTTGGGATAACTAAATGATTGTGAAGAGTTTTACTACGGAGTTACAGTTCAGTTCATAAGAATGACCTTTTTGAGATTACAAACATAGTTATTTGCGGTCAACATTGATAACATTTTACCAAAATATTAATTTCGTTTGATAGATATTGGTAATAACTAATAACTATCAAAAGTGACAGCTGCAGATCATTTTTGAATACGAGAAAATAATCTTATTATTTTTCTAGCGACCCGCTTCGGTGTTCGAATGACCCATAGCATCACTCTCGCAATGTACTACCGATGACGGGAAGATCGAGGTTTCGAATCTAGCTCAGGTGTACTGAGAGGCTTTTTACCAAATGATTTTCCACTCTCCCTCCACGCAAATGCGGGTACATTTTTGCATAACCCGAACGGTTAGTAAGATGCGGTCCGAAAATAAAAAAGGCAGGGGTGGGAGGGGCATTGCTTACCCCACGTAAAGAATTTGCCCACCTTGAAATACATTTGCCCACTCTAGATATATATTTCAAATCCTCTGATATCAATTCCTTCACCTCTGACAAGACATCTTGTGAATGTGTGGAATGCCAGGCCTCCACCGTGGTTCGGATTCCACGTTAAACTGTAGGTCCTCCATTTCATCTCACAATCACCCTACCATTACACATTAGCGTAAGTGCGTATAACCCGAACGGGTAGTAAGACGCGGTGCTAATAATAATAATAATAATAATAATCTGATATCAAATATAAAGCTGAAAGATGAGATGGCCTTAAATCGAACTCAAAATGTAATTTTTCAAGAATTTTCATACTAGGAGCACTTCAAATAGTTTCTCAAAACATCCATTTTTCAAAAAATTTGCGGAGGTAGGACCAAATAGCTTCTAGAAGCCGCCAAATTTAAAATAATTTATGTGGAAGACTCCTCGAAAAAACTTTAAAAAATAATCTTAATTTTAATAAAAAAAATGAGTAGGAGGATTACTCAAATTGCTTTTAGCGTCATCCAATTTTCAAACATTTATTAAGGGAGAGTGAAGGGGGTGGAAAGTAAGTATCTAAAAAAAACTTGTATGTTTTATTTGCTTGCTCTCCACCACAAAACAGATTCCGTCGCCAATAAAGTTAGATGTTATCCTTGGGTGGGGGTCCTAATTTTCAGTCGTATAAAGATAAGAATTAACTTTTTGGACTGTAACAAATTCTTCTAAAACAATTTTAATATATTTTTACGTCAATTCATCAACCTTTGATAGATAACCTCCCTATCAGACGAATGCTGGTGCCATTAGACACATATCGGCGGCCATTTCACTCAAAGGCGTCATGTCAACACACCGGATTGACACCGACATAGATCGGGGTTCATATATTGTCTTTGTGAACTGGTTTGATATCCCGGATGGAATTTTTATCATCGAGATTTTTCCCGTCCCCCCCTCCACATTAATATGTTCTCTTAACCACAAGTGTAAATCTGCGGGTATCTCAGAACTGGTAATAAGATGCAGTGCACAAAAAAAACCAACAATAAAACAGATTAGCGTGCATGAGGATTGCATCATCACCATTGTCCCACGCTTACGCTGAATGTGCGTTAGATTAGTGCGTGACGCGTTGTGAGTGAGAGAGAGAGATGGTAGATTGAGGTGGTGGAAGTGGGGTGTATTAAGTAGGGTTCACACACAAGAATGTGTCTTGGGCTGTTTTCACACGTGACGGCACGGTGAGAATGCCGTGGTAGTGACTGCTTAACTCAACTAGGGATGAGCATCGATGTTCGAAAAATATCGGTCTCTAAACATCGATGGTTAAAAGACATCGATCGGTCTTTAATCGTAGATATTTGAAAAACATCGGTCTTTAGGCTAAACATTGATGTTTTAAAAACAATCACTCTCTAAACATCGGCGTTTGAAAAATATCTGTCTCTAAACATCGATTTTTCTAACCCAAAACCATCAATATTTTAACAAAAACAACAACATCGAAGCTGTTTAACTATGGTTAAGAATGCGTCTAATAATTGATAAAGTCAGCACATTATTACTAAATTAATATAAAAATAATCATCTATTTCAAATAACAAAAGATAAAATGACAGTTCAACGAAAATGTAATATATTAGTTATTCAAATACGTAAATGACGATACTATATAAAATTAGATTCATCTACAGTAGCCCCATGGCTTCTTTGGTGCTGACAGCTCACAGCTGACTTCTGACAGTCAACATTTACATTTAGGTATATACCTAAATTTCTACTGTCAGAAGTGACAGCTGCTAAACACATGTTTTTGCAGATCATATGGCTCGGCGTAGGGATACATAATTTTGTCTGGTATCTTTTCAGAGCTTTTAGCTGTCTAATGTGAGCTGTCAGTCAGCACCAAAGAAGCCATGGGGCTACTGTAGGTGCCGTCACCGGTATTACGGTCTATTTCGAGTTTCACACCTTAATCCGCATGATCAGTGGGGTGGGTGTGATAGTGGATATTTCATGTTTGGTTATGCTAAAGGTGTTTTTTTTTTATCTTTCCACAGGATTTCTCGATGCTTCATTGCTCCACTCTGCCTATAGTTTAAGAAAAACGAACAGCCAAGAAATGTTCTAGCTCTACAAGTGTGGTGGGGTTTTTTAATTTGGAAAATATAAACCCTGAAGTTTAACCTCATCTACAAGAAATTTCGTCTGACGTCATCCGATGGAATAAGTTCTTAGGCCTGGCTGTAATATCCCGACTTTTTTTTTTAATGTTCTTAAAAATAATTTGACAATCTTGTGAGTTTTTTAAGGCCATTTCAATGATCTTGGGATTTATTATTGTTCATAAGCCATTGTGCGCGTCTCGTATGCCTGTGTTGTGTCGACCGGTAGTGTAAGGCCGCCTTCTCGACGGACGCGGTGGAAGTGTAAGGCCGCCTTCTCGAACGGACGTGGTGGAAGTGTAAGGCCACCTTCTCGAATAGACGTGGTTGATGTGTAAAGCCGCCTTCTCGGACGGACGCGGTGGAAGTGTAAGGCCGCCTTCTCGAATAGACGGGGTTGATGTGTAAAGCCGCCTTCTCGAACGGACGTGGTGGAAGTGTACGGCCACCTTCTCGAATAGACGTGGTTGATGTGCAAGCCCGCTTTCTCGAACGGACACGGTGGATGTGTAAGGCTGCCTTCTAGAACGGACGTGATGGAATTGTAAGGCCGCCTTCTAGAACGGACGCGGTGGATGTGTAAGGCTGCCTTCTAGAACGGACGTGATGGAAGTGTAAGGCCGCCTTCTCGAACGGACGTGGTGGAAGTGTAAGGCCACCTTCTCGAATAGACGTGGTTAATGTGCAAGCCCGCTTTCTCGAACGGACGTGGTGGATGTGTAATGCCACCTTCTCGAATGGACGTGGTGGATATGTAAGGCCGCAGTCACAAAAGGACGCGGTGAACGAGTGAGCCCTTTATCGTAATGTAACGCTGAGGCGAGCGGCGAGGACTGAACTACATGACAGCCATGTGGTGGCCGCTGTTCGCCGCGGCGCTGCTGTGTACGGTGGTCGACGCCAAGTACTCCAAGGTCAGGTTGCGTGGCTCGGAAGAGGAGGGCTATGTTTGCGGCAATGTGGATATCAGGAACTCGGTGGAGTCACTCGAGATCCTCAGAGGTGAGTGCTTTTTTTGTTTTTAATTCTTATAGTTATATAGGTGACCTGGAATCGAATCGTCAGAGGAATAGCTGGCACCGGTTGGCGTGTCGACAAAGACGTCAAGTCACATATTTGCTGGTTTGCTGGTGATTGTAATGATTAAAACGCTAGCCTGATAAGAAATGTCTAAACGCCATCGTAAGGGTGATATTATTTTAATAATTAATTATATTATTTTATAAATTAAAAGTTCTGGTGTTTTTTATAGTCTTTTATTTTAATTTTAAATGAATAAACTGTTTACTTTTAGCTAGATATCACACGCATTTTATATTTTGATAAAAGCCCGACTATTGCGTTAAATGAATCTTAGCTATACGTGTTCTTGTCGAGAAGGAAGGATCACTAGCAGTGAGGAGATGTGCGCATTTGAAGGGGTATATCAAGCGACATTTCCTTCTCGAAGCTTCCTAGAAGAAAAGGGGTGTGGTCATCCAGGTGCGTCTCTTTCCACGGAAAGTGCGTTGTCTTTTTAAATGGAGACGTAGAAGGATTTCACCACACCTTACAACTCGACAGTTCTACACAAATAAATCTTACTACCCGCTCGAATATTAAATATCGTAATTTTGAATATAGATTTAAATAATAACATATTGATATGTATAATTACATATCATTACATGATGTGGGGAGCTTAGGGCTTAAATCCCTGTTGAGTGTGCTGACGAGTTAGTTTCCTTAGTAGTCTCCCACTCTATCTGTGCAAATGCTGGTACATTTTCTTTAAAATCCTATAGCCTGAAAGGCCACTGAGATAATCATAGGAATAATTTTATTTTTGATAGTTTAAAACATTAATAAAACCATGGTCAATTATTCAAATGCCAACGTGTTTTTGAGCAGTCACTTTTGACGGTTGCTGCCAATTTTGGTAGATGGAAGTTAGGGATTTGAGGGGTGGGGTGAGGGAGGTAATGGAGCGCGAGTTAAGCTTTGTATCTACAATATTCTTATACAAAAACTTCTTTACAAAAAATATATATATAAATATATATATATATATTTATTTATTTATTTATTTACTACCTGTTGGGGCTATATCCATATGTACTAATTGCGCTAATGTGTTATGGATGTGGAAAGTTGAATTTAGAGGAAGTGTTCACCACATTTGCGTGGTGAAAGAGTGGAAAACTATATAAAGAAAAACTCCTCATTACACTCTCATCGGCAGTGCAGTCTCTTGCGAGAGTGACGCCTTAGATCCTTAGATCATGCGGCCACTGAAGTGGACTAGTAAAATATGGCATCATATCGATTTAGTTTAATTTTCTGCATCTTTTTCAAGTCTTGAATACTTGTCATGTGCACAGCGACATTTGAAATGCTTCTTGTCAATTAGGGACAACTAAGATCAAGACATGTTTAAGAACCTGTTGAAATATTTAAACCAAAACACATCTCCTGGAACAATATTTGATTTTTTATTAGCCAAAAAAAACTTTTTTGATATAA
Organism: Timema cristinae; assembly: GCA_039000515.1. Classification (NCBI taxonomy): domain Eukaryota; kingdom Metazoa; phylum Arthropoda; class Insecta; order Phasmatodea; family Timematidae; genus Timema; species Timema cristinae. The sequence goes on from JBCFYV010000935.1 coordinate 59,770,459, forward strand.
AAACTGTGAGAATACAAACCTTAACTTGTGATCCCTTCCACACCACCTTAAAAAACACTTCCAAACTTGGAATATACAGCTGGAAAAAAAACACGCTTGGTTAGAGTCGCTGTAATTCCCCTAGTTTTATTTGGTTTTCAAGCTATGCGATAGTATGAGAGGCACGACTGATTCAGAGCTGATTAGACGTGCGCTCCCGAATATTCTTTAACTCTTAGCGCATAAAAACCTGGAAAACCAATTGATTCTGAGTAGTTCATTGTCAGATATAATCAAGAGATGACTGGCGCTACCATCCTCCGCCTTAAATAAAATAACCTCAATTAAAAAGAATTGTTGTAGATCTCTCAACCTACAGGCTCTTTCACCATAGGACCTATTGACACACTTGGTCTAGCGACATTATTGGTTCAAGTCACATACTTGGAGAGCAAAGGCCAAAAGGTCAAACCTTTTATATTCCTGTCTTGTGTAAGAATCAGGCTGCCCAAATAGGTATTTATTGAAGCTAAGTTGAACAATACTGGTAAGGGTGTTTGTGGTTAATGTCGATGACATGCGGGCAATTGGAATACAAAATATGGTTGGTCCATTCCCAAACAGTGGTCCCAAGTTTTATTCCTGGTTGGGTAGTTCTCAACCATTTATCCAATACCAGGGTTGCCACACATGGGGAAAACATAGGGATTTTTTTTTGTATGTATGTCTGGAAAAAACCAGGGAAAACTAGAAAACTCAAGTAATTTTGCTAAATCATAGTAAAAATATTGCGATATTAGTTAATTTGTTACATTTAACTGAAAGCTTTGAAACAGTAGACCTTTCAAAATACGAAAAAGTGAAGCGACAGAAGATGTAATTTACTATTATTCTAAAATCATCCTGTTTCTAAACATCCTCCCCCCCACCCTAATATTAATTTACAAATATGTGCTTCAGAAGTAATAGCTATCCCTTAATAACGCAACCCTCTCCAGGGTATTTGTAGTCTCTCACCAGGAATGTGTATTTTACAACCAAACAAAGAGGATACAAAGTTCATCCAATATATTCTAATTATGACAACTGTGTGTTGAAAACATTTATGTTTTGAGCATTTATACATCTATAAAATATCATTAGTAGGTAATTTAAAAATATAATTATTCAACAAAAATGTCTAAAAAATTATGCAAACCAAGAACATAGGACCTAAGAATCCAAAATGATACATGACCTAATCACCCAGTTCCTTAACGAGGTCGGCGGGAAACTGTACGCACAGCTCAAAAAACAACTCCATACTTAATCCATCCTTACTAACTTTCTCCTCACTTCCCTATCCTTGCATATTCCCTTCGCTTCAACAATATCCATACACCGAGTCCTACATGCTATTTTATTCTTTAAACTTTTAATATTTCTCTTTTTCACACATGCGTCTACAACATTTAGCAACTTTTACATCCAGCCTACCTATTTCTTTTGATCAACACACTCGACCTTCATATATTTGCTCCATCACTCGATCCACACTCATCCTCTCAACATGCCCAAACCAGTGTAAGACTTCTTTCACTTTAATTTTTTGGATTCCCTTTCAAACCGCACTTCTTCAGCACCCATGTCCAGAGTTTTTCCACACACATTTCTTGTATATTTCATTACAACCGCATTCACCTTGCTCTTGTGTTTCTCCTGACAAACCCACACACTTCACATCCATAAAACAATGTTGGTGTTAACACACTGTAATATATACCGCCATCTTTGCATGTGTTAACAGAAAACCAAATCCCATTCATTGCTCCCAAACAGTAATGTATTGTTGTTTTTATCCTGTAGGTTGCAGAGTGGTGGAGGGTTTCGTCCAAATCGTCCTGATTGAGAGCCGTAACGAGACACTGTTTGAGAATGTGAGCTTCCCGGAGCTGGTTGAGATCACATGTTACCTGCTCGTGTATCGGGTGTTCGGGTTGCGGAGCATCGGCTCCTTGTTCCCTAACCTCGCAGTAATACGGGGGTACACGCTCATCATGAACTACGCTCTTATAGTCTTCCAAAATGACCACCTGCAGGTAATAATATCATTTACCATTTTTCTCTATATATAGAAATGTAATCCATATATCACAAGTTAAATCCTTCATTTTGGCAGTTTTAAAATATTAGTACACAATCTTAGTCCAGTTGATAAATTTGCTTACAATTCTTTTAAAAAATATATAAAAACTGTCGGCTAATGTACCGCTAATTGTGTCATATAGTATTTAAAATATATTACCCTACATTAAGGATATGTCAAAATTTAAATTAAATAAAGTTAATCAACAAAATTTTTAATCAATTTTGATGATTTGTTAAAAATATTGTTAAATTTAACATAAAGTCTATTATTGACTTAATTGACTTAGACTGAAGGAGGAACCCCCGCAGGATAGGATAGAGAAGGCGAGATTAGGATGGTACGGACATGTGAAGAGGATAAAGAGGGGAGGATTCCAAGGTGGATGCTCGAAATGGAGGTGGCGGGCAGAAGGTCTAGAGGAAGACTCAGGGACAGGTGGATGAAGGAAGTACGGAGTGTGTAGAGGGGAGAGGAGTGAGCTGGCATGGAGGAAGAAAATGGTGGGTAGGACAGGAGTAAATGAAGAGGCTTATGTTTGAGACAGACCTTGCCAGTGGCGGGAAACTGGATTATGAAGATGATGATGATGATAATGATGAACTTAATTTAAGGGGTAGGGATTATTAAGGTTATTTTAGAAGTAACGCACCCCCTTAAGTGTGGAGAGGGGATGTAAAAACAAACGGTGATTAAATCACTTGTGGAAAAACATCCTCATTGTGCACCTCGTCAAAATTAAAACCTTGATTTCAATGTTGCCAGCAATGTAGTCTATTGGATGAGGGACACTTTAGACTGTGAGACCATCATCGCTGTAATAAAAATGGTTGTTTAGAGGATCGTTAAGGAATTATCATCTCTCTGATACACCATGGTTTTAATCCTAATGTGATAAAAAAAATTCCCAGTCTCTGTTTGATATGCAAATTACACATGAGCTGTAAGAATTCACAAAACTCAGTCCAAAACGCTGATAACCCTTAGTTGGTGTTGCATGTAAATTGTCTTAAAATAGTGTCTCTTGTTAATGTATTGGCCATTGACTTATTAAATGTTTTAATTTCACCACGTCTTACTTACTACCCGTCTGGGCTATACGCACATGTACTAATTAAGCCAATGTGTTAGATATGAGGAGGGTCGAATTTAGTGAAAGTGTGTCCCATTTGGGTGGAGAAAGACTGTAAAACTATTTAGGAAAAACCAACCTCAGTGCACCTGACCGAGATTTGAACCCCACTCTTCCTGCCATCTGCAGTTTAGTCTAACATGGGAGTGATACCTTAGACCACGTGACCACTGAGCTAGGTTATTAAATACTCTAAATTATTTTCACACAATGGTGTAGAAAAAGCTTTAAAAAAAAACACTACGTGCATCAACTCGCAATCGAGCCATACTGACCGAGTTGCCGCTGTATGTTGGTGAAGATAGTGCCAACTTATGCAGGTAGAGGTTCTCGTGTGGTCAGCACATTGAGCCCTATGGCCGTTAATCTTAGTTTTCTAAACCAGAGTTGCTACTTTTTCATCTAAGCAGCTCCTCATTAGGCCTCACAAGGTTGAGTTGACCTCGTTCCAGGCCCACTGCATCAGAGGGGGAGGAGGGGGAAGCTAATGGCACATTTTTAATAATAGATAAGAATAAATAAATGGTTAAACTCCAAATCCTGGATAAACTCTATAATGGATCATCTGATGTTGCTGTTCACAGGAACTAGGTTTGTGGAGTTTGAAAAGTGTTCTGCGGGGGTCAGTGCGAATTGAACGGAACGACGCCCTGTGTTTCCTTGACACTGTTGACTGGGACGTCATTGTCCCGCATGGTGAGAACTACTTCTCCGACAACAAGGAGTTGTGCCCTGGCCGGGAGTCGTGTGGGCGGAATTGCACCCATTGCTGGGGGGTAGAACACCCAGAGCATTGCAGGTCAGACTCCTAATAGGACTGTCCGCAGGATCAGGTGTGGGCAGTCTAGGACTACAAATATAATGGCCCAGACATATATTTATAAATAATACAGAAGCCATGTTTCACTGTTTTTCTATGAAAATTGACTACATTTGGGATTTTTATTTTAAATACCGTAAATGTGACTTGAATTTACTTTTTTTTTTAAGTAAATTAGTGTATAAATATAGTTTCCCTGTAAGTGGATCATTATTATGTACACTTAATGAAAAAAAGTTATATATTGTAGTGTTTTAATTATTTGAGCGTATTTAATTCATTGTTTATTTTACAGGGCCGACAACAAGTTGAAAGACAAGAAGTGCAATGATCTGTGCATAGGAGACTGTAGGGGGCCGGGGCCCCAACAGTGCCTTGTTTGCAAAAAGCTGCTACTTGGAGACGTCTGTGTGGACAGTTGCCCATCACACATGTGAGCGCTATCTTTTATTCGCATCTGCTTAGAACATTTTTTTTTGTCAGTCTCTGGTTCTAAGCTAGTCTAGATACGTCAAAACAGAGGCAGGCAGGGAAGTTTGGATCACAAACTACTACTGTAATCGGTGAGATTTTGTCTCTTTTTTTTTATATCTTAGGACCAATGTTTGTAATTTGAATTGACATAGTTATTCAAATATAAATTCACCATGCCAAAGAAGCTTCTCATGAATTAATCAGTATAGAGGAATTTTAATGCAGTATATTTGTAATTACTAATCAATATAATTTAGCCATTTATGAAGGAGTCAGAGTTGTGATTCGAGTCTGGGTCAAGATGGTATAAAAATGTAGGAGTCTTGAGTTGAAAGTTTGGCGTACTGACTCCGCAGCCCAGATAATTAGTATTTCATAATAAAAGATGTACTGCATACAAGCTGTCATATAAGATGTTTTTTTTTTCTAATCTTACTACTTATCTGATATAGCTGCATACTTATACAAATGGGATAAGGTTTAGTGAGCTATAGCTTAAGAGGAATTGTAGCCGCAATTGCATGGAGAGTGTCATTGTTACATTTGCAACAGAAACAGGAAGTAAGATACTGTGTCATTGACAGGTTTGAATACCTGGGCCGTTTGTGTGTGAACGAGACCGAGTGTACGCAAATGCAGCCATGGCCGCTCACAACTGACGGGACCCTAGCAGGCCCATGGGGGCCCTTCAACGGTGCTTGTGTCCAGACATGTCCCTCACTGAAAGCTGACGGTAACCACGATAGGCCGTGGTGGCTGTTTAATGGCGTGTGTGTGCAGGCGTGCCCTACAGGTTACGAGGAGCGCCACTCTGATGACGGGAAAAAAATATGCGCTCCGTGTGTGGGGCGGTGTCCCACGAAATGCCAGGGGGAAAAGGTACGGTATTAAACATAGTTGCGTTATTTGACACTAGGGTTGGTGGTGTATTACACATATAGAGGCGTACCTTGCTTGGGGGTACTTTGCTTTAATACAACACTTTTCATATAGTGCTGGTGCTTGTGTTTGTTCTTAAGGGGACTTTTGGTGACCTTAAGGTTAGCAATACAGTATTGTAGCAATTTTTTAAAGTTTATATTTTAATTTTGCATCTATCACATATTTAAAAAATTATAGTGTAGATATGCTTTTAGGATTTTAAATGCACAGGTCTGTGATTAGTTCTACACCAGTACTCACTTAATGATATTGATCCGAAACCTAACTTCTCATATTAGTGAGGTGTGCGTGTATATTCATCTTCATCATCACATCATCATCATCATCATCATCACAAAACAACAACTGTTTCCAGCCTGTGATTGGGTCAGTTTAGTAAAATGCCTTCATCTTCCTCTCTCCTTCCATCACTCTTCCTCTTTTAATTGCTTCTATTCTTTTCCTCTCACTTACTGATCCATATTTAAAATCATGTCTTTCAAAAGTGAAAAAAAAAAAGAAAAAAACTTTCAAAATCAATAAATTGTTATCAAGTCTTTGTGAAACCATGATTTTCAATTTAAAATCGAATATGAATATTTGTTTACTAGCCTGAGTTGAATCCGAATCTTGGTTACCAACTTGAATCAAATCAAACATTTATTCCGAAACATGTGTTTTATAGTGGGCATACAACACAACGATACATCGACAGGCGATGGATAACTCTTCACTTTCTTCGAACAAACAAAAAAAAAATTAGAATTTAAATGTAGTCGACCTGGGTTTCAGTTAAGCTACTTTACTAAAGTTGATTTCTTTTTTTCCCTGTTCTAGATAACAAGTATCCAAATGGCCCAATATTACCGAGGGTGTACTTATGTCCAGGGAGCCCTAAGTATTCAGGTCACTGGCCGTCATATTATGGAGGAACTGGAACGAAGTCTCGGTAGCATCGAAGAAGTCGAAAACTACATCAAGATTGCACGCTCCTTCCCTTTGATTTCTCTGAGTTTTTTGAAAAATCTTCGAATTGTTCATGGCCGCGAACTTGATCAATCAAAGTACGCTTTTGTTGTGTACGAAAATCAAAACTTGGTAGAGTTATGGAACTGGACTACTAAACCCCGCGACTTCCAAATAAAGAATGGCTCCTTGTTTTTCCACAATAACCACAAACTCTGTCTCTCCCACATTGAAGAATTGAGAACTATAGCAAAACTCCCGAAGTTCACAAACTTGGAAGTGGCCCAGGAGTCGAACGGAGACAAAGAAGCCTGCGACATCTTCACTATCAAGGCTCGAGTGAAGATCCAGCATTCGACCATTGTCGTGATAGAGTGGGAACCATGTGCCATGTGCAATATCCAGACACTTCTTGGATACATTGTGTACTACATAGAGGCTCCCCAACAAAACATCACGCTCTACAACGGTCGGGAAGCGTGTAAGAATACTGGTTGGCGAGTGATATATATGGAAATGATGGAGGTTTCAATGAAAACCAAAGATAACGTAGAAAAGTTACTCCAACCTCTCAAACCAAACACTCAATACGGGTTCTACGTGGAGACCTACTCGGTCACAAATAGCTCAACTGTGAATAAGGGAGGCCGCAGCAAGATTCAGTACTTTATGACAAAACCTGACAGACCTTCTTTCCCTACAAATGTCTATGGTTTTTCAAATTCGAGTTCTGAAATTGTGATGCAGTGGGAGCCTCCACTACATCCAAACGGTGTTCTTACAAAATATATTATATCCGGCATGTGGCAACGTGACAACCAAAAGTTCCTTGATCAGAGAAATTACTGCCAACATCCTATTTCTAAAACTAAAAGGAATGAAATACCTAAAATATTTCAAACGGTGAATTTGAAAAACAAAACCAAGTCCTGTTGCGAAAAGGAACTTGAACGTATGGAAATCACTGATAAGGTGGAGTATGAACACATGTGTGAGAAACATAATAAATTTCATCTTACTCGTTTTGCAACTTGGGGCGATGATGGGGAGATAGATGCGTGCAAGAATTACATCTATACATATCTACACAGTGAAATGCCTGAGAATACGTCAGTTACCAACTTTACAACTCAAATATTCCCAAGCCAAGTAACCCAACCAACACCTGGGTATGCTCTCCCACCCGAAAATCAAACCTTGATGGTTGATGGTGTATATGAAAGTTTCACGCTTCGTGTTGAGGCTAACACCACGACCATAGTAATCCAGAATCTCCACCATTTCGCGGAATATAATATAAAGTTGGTAGCATGTCGAGAACAATATTTTGACAAGGAGGAAAATATAACGGATACAAACTACTGTAGTTTTGCAAGCTATGTCACTGTCCGCACTTTGCACGACCCTCGCTTTGATAGAATAAACTCGAAACATTTGGCAGTGGACAGTCACAATGGTTCAAAGAGCGATGTTTACCTCAGTTGGAAAGAACCCCGTAACCCTAATGGAATTATAGTAGCATATCAAATCGAGCACAGGAGGACCGACATTAAGAACTACAAACCAACACGTGAATGTATTACCAGAAAGCAACACGAGTTGTCCAGTGGATATGTGCTCAAAAGACTTGTGCCGGGAAAATATGGTTTTAGAATTCAAGCAACTTCCCTGGCAGGTGACGGAGAGTTCACAGAGATGATATATTATGTCATAGAAGCCAAGTCTTCTGGTTTAACTAACGACAAAATAATTGCAATTTGCATAGTTCTTATCCTTTGCACCTGTTTTGTAGCAGCGTTCGTTTATTGGTGGAAGAGCGTAAAAGCTCTTAAACTGAAACGGTTACTCTTTGCGTCTGTAAACCCAGACTATGTCAGTACAAATGGTAATGCCTACGTGGAAGATGAGTGGGAAATGCCGAGAGATAAGCTGAACCTGTTGAAGGAACTAGGGCAAGGGTCATTTGGGACAGTGTACGAAGGCCTTGTCAAAACTACCAAGACTCGCTGCGCTGTAAAAACTGTCGCAGACTCTGCCACCACGAGGGAGAAGAATGGAGTTCCTCAATGAAGCGTCGGTGATGAAGTCTTTCTCAAGCGCGCATCATGTTGTGAAACTTCTGGGCGTTGTTTCTAGAGGGCAACCACCTTTTGTTATCATGGAATTGATGATACTAGGGGATTTAAAGACCCACCTCAGGTCCACTAGAAAGCCTTCACCGACTCAGTTGGACCAACAACAGCTACTCCTCATGGCCGCTCAAATTGCCGACGGAATGGCGTTCCTCGATGCCAGTAAATTTGTTCATAGGGATCTTGCGGCAAGGAATTGTATGGTCGCAGAGGATCTCACGGTGAAAATCGGCGATTTCGGCATGACCCGAGACATATATGAAACAGATTACTATCGTAACGGTATTCAAGGTCTACTTCCTGTTAGATGGATGGCCCCAGAGAGTCTGAGGGACGGCGTATTCACCACCTTGTCTGACGTGTGGAGCTACGGCGTTGTTCTGTGGGAGATAGCGACTCTGGCAGAGCAGCCCTACAAGGAATGGCGAATGAGCAAGTCCTTACACATGTCCTTGGAGGAGAATGTCTGGAGCCGCCACAGGATTGTTCTAAGGTCCTGCACTGCATTATGGAAAACTGCTGGAACAGGCGCGCGAGCTGCAGGCCGAGGTTTTACCACATTCTCGAGGAACTGGAGAAAGTCGTCAAGTTTGGAGAGGAATTCAGGGAACTCTCCTTCTTCTACAGCGAAGACATGAAGGATTGGAAAGCCTCGCTTGCTGATAAGAAAGTTGACAAGGAGAGTGAATCTGATCCAACTGAATATTTGACATCTACGGGTTGTCCGACCGTGACGTTTTACCACAGTAACCAAGAGAATGGTTTCGCTGCCATCTGCACGTTGAACGGGGAGTGTCGGGAAGAAATGAACCTTCTTGAAGATGAAGCTCCAGGGTTTCAAAATCCGGTTGAATCTCATTATGTGCCACACCAGCTATCAGCCGAGTGCAATCAGAATAGCGACCTTTCCCAGCTTATTGGTGACCTGGCTGTGAGGAAAAAGTTACTAAATGGTAAGGTTAACGGCTGTAGCCATCAACTGTCATAGTTGGAAACATATATTTTGTGATATTTTAAACACAAACCTTTAACTTTTACATTGACTAAATGTTTGCCACTTTGAAATTTAAAGACGTTCTTCCCTGATACAGTGGTTTTTCACTATGATTTTGTTTTTAATTTATTTTCTGTACAAGAGTTCTTTTAGTAACAAAACTTAATTATTTTACTTTTCAGATAAATTTTAATTATTGCTCAGAATTGCTTTTTTGGATAATATTGTTGACATTTTTAGATTTTTATTTAGTTTGATTGTGTTATAAATTAAGATGACTGGACACACAAGAAATATTTAAAAACTTCAGGTTGTGAGCCCGCAATTGATCTATACGACCAAGCAGCTGACGCCGTTGACAATGATAGTGACATTCAATATATAATTTAGTATTAATCACCTTGTCTTATCCTCATTTAGTAATTGATAGTCAAGTTATTAAAGGGTTTTTTTTTTTGTTTTGTGCGATTAAATATATGACTTGTCAAACCAATAATTGGGGGTGTGTGGGGTGTTTATGTAGGGGACATAATTTTCTTAACATAGTGATATCATCAGTTGTTAAATATGTCAAGGGTGTCCTGGAATTTAATAACAACTTTTTTCCTTCTTTTAATGTTTCTCATCTAATGTCGCTATGCTCCTGACAGATATTCAACAAATGTTGATATCATCGTGTTAAGATAATTAAAATCTATGTTTCTACTGGAGCAATATTTCATTTGTTATGGCAAAAAAAAAGTTTACTATAAAAACTGCAAAAACACAGAGCTTTTCTTACATCTAAATATCTACTTGTTCCTTGCATTTAACATAAATACAAAAAAAATTGTTTTAGCACTTATTAGCTTAGTTTACAAACTAACTAATAAATCACATATTAGATAACTCTCAAATAATCTCACAATAACTGCCACAAAATAGATTGTTTTGATCCAAACAGAGACATACATTTAAAATTAAAATGTATTAAATAAATAAGTCCCTTAAGCATGTTATAATCTGTCATTAAATAAATATTTTAGGGTTATAGAAAATATAGCACATATAAAAGTAAAAACCCATATTTCTCATAAACTCTAATATTTTGATGCCACATGAGATCTTCCTTAGGAAGTAATAGACTGGATAAAAAATTGACTTGGGTGGTGCAAATTATACAGCACTTCCCTACACTTCAAGGGAACGTCTCTTCTCCCTTCGTTGTACCCATGGTCACACATGCAACAGAAACATGGATACAAAATTAAGAGAGACTAGAAAAGGTTATGGGAATGAAGTTTGTGAGGAGCATGTTAGCAGTCACGAAGAGAAATAATATTAGGATTGAAATGTCCGGGAAAGTGTGTGGGTACAATTATTATTATATTATTATTATTAATTAGCACCGCGTCTTACTACCTGTTCGGGTTATACGCACTTAACGCTAATGTGTAATGGTAGGGTGATTGTGAGATGAAATGGAGGACCTACAGTTTAACGTAGGATCCGAACCACGGTGGAGGCCTGGCATTCCCCACATTCACAAGTTGTGATTAATACACGTCTTGTCCGAGATGAAGGAAGGGTTTGGCAATCAGATAAATCTGTGCCAGGACCTAGGATTGAACCCCAGACCTCCAGAACACAAGTCCGACACCTTACCCCTTGACAACCAGGTCACGTAGGGGTACATGGGAGTAAGAGATGGATAGTATGAGGATAGCAAAGGGTGAGATGGTATGGGCATGTAATGAGGATGGAAAAAGAGAGGATGCCAAAGAAAATTATGTTCGTAAGGGAGACCAAGAAAGAGAGGGGAATAGAGATAACAGAAAGTGTACAATTGAGAGAAGAAGAATAAAGCAAGGGGAGAGGAAGATTGAGACATTATACTAAACAAATCCGACCACACACTGAAAACCTTTGATAATAGTGATAGTGCCAACTTAGTTTTTTAAGATTGAAAACTTCTCTGGTGGATTTTTATAACAATAGTTGAAAACAAGAGCATTTTCAATCCATGGGAAAAGTTTTAATTCTTCAACAGTTAAGTTGGTATCACTTAAGCCAATTTCCTTTCCAGTCTACAACTGCACGACTAAGATGCCATTTGGCATTGAAATATTGAAAACAATCATTACAGACTTTAAATGTTATATTTTTAAACTAACAGAAATTATAATATAAGAAGGAGTCAGGTACAACTAGTAGAAAAAATGTTTTCTCAGGTATTTAGTGGCCTATTTTTATTGCCTTGTCATAGCAATGCTACTTCAATCGAGGATAACTCAAAAGGAACGAAAGTATTGAATTTGTCCATCTGTCATAAATAGTTTTAAGAGCTCTCATATGTTATTAATGTGAAATTTTATATTAATTTTAACAATTTGTTAAGTTACCAAATGAATTATAAATAAAACTGTCAATATCATCTAAGTTAAATAGGCTCTACTTGCCATTGAGATTTAAAAATTGAATTTTACGTACATCAAGAGGAAGTTAAAAAATGACGAGCCTACAAAACTTTTGATCTCGATCTTTAATGACAAGTTCGGCTCAAAATCTGAGTATCCACAGAGCCCTAGTGTGTGTAAATATGTGCCGTTTTTTAATTTTTATTTGTATTTTATACAATTCTGTCATTTATTTATATCTTAAGATATTTGAGTAAGAAAGTTGGTAGGTAATGTCATATAAGGCAGATCCGTTGCGAATGTATTTATTTGGAACCAATAGAAACTAAACCACAACAACCATTGATTGGCCTTTGTACAGCCGGCTATGCAACATAATTTGTTGTATATTTTTATATTTGTGGACAGCACACTGTCTGTACAAAATATTAATTTTAATATAACAATATTGGAAAAGCTTGTGCAGTTACTTCATTAATAATAGAAAAATTTTAATTAAATTTACATTTTAATCTATATTATCCTTTGTCACAACCTACCGAATTTTCTTTTAATTAACTTGTGGCAGGATCATTGTAAAATCTTTTTTATGTGGAAATGTGTGAGTTGAAAGTTATTTTAGAAGGTCCATTAGAGGATGTTTTAAAATGTGCATTGTAATGTTTTTAAATGAGAAAGTCAACTTGTTTACAAATCTTCAATTATTGTTTTTCTCTTAAAGGTATGGCCATACTTGCTACAAACACCACAGGTCACCAGAAGGTCAAGCAATGTTTTGAGACCCAAAGTCGCATATTCACATGATATTGTCAACCTTATATTTATTTTATTTATTAAAGGTAGTCACTGTGCACTTTCTGAACTGACTGATTATATCAGCACACGAGAATTTCTTTGAGCGAGAGCGAAAGGGCCTACCAATTTTGCTGGGAAAGGTAATTTTACATACCTTCCAGGGTACCTTTTACATGCCACAATCGACATGGGACCAGCGCTTTACTTTCCCTCCGAAGGAGGTTGTGCTACGGATCTTTATTGCCCGATAAAAATCCATCGACCTTGGCTGGGTTTGAGCCCACGAACATTGGATCCTGAAATGAGCACTTTACCCCCAAGACCACCAAGGTCGACATCAACCTAATAAATTACAAGGCATCGCTTGCCGGCATTTCAGTCGCAAGTATGACCGTAACCAAAAGCAAATTAGTTTGTTACCTCTTAAAGCCAAATAACTTTAAATTTGAACAGTTACTTGTAGACTTCTGTGACTTAATTCTACTCTTTGTAAGCTATTTGTTTATTTTTATTTTGTTATGACAACCATTTGAATTTTGACTACACTCATTATAAGGCCATACATGTGATTAATGCAAATTGTTAATTGAACATTCGTCAACAAACTAGAGAAATATTTTCTCAGCCGTGGAGATCATCTATTTTTGAGGACAGTCACGAAATAAGAATTATGTCTCTGTTTGATTTTTGTCACCGATTCATGAATTAAATTAACGCAATTTTCAGAATTTATTTGGGTTAAATAAACATATTGCAATGAGTCAATTGTTAACAAATTTAAATATAAAATCTTTCAACAATGCACAACCCACATTGAGTAGAGACACTGAAATAGCACAAGGCTTGTTTTTATGAACTTTTTTACTAGCACATTAAAATTAATATCAAAGTATTTTAAAATTTAACTGTAACATTTTAAAATGTATTTTATACACACAATATAAAATGAATTTGGATCTTTTCACGAAATTGACTACCTGGCATTTTATATGCGAATAATGGTCAATTAGCCTGGTTTTAATGAGAATTAATGTACATATTTTTACTGTGTAGGAAAAGTAATTTTTTTGCCATTTTTGCCTTAAATTGTCAGAAAAAATAGTACCTACTTCACTATAACAATTTTTTCTTAATATTCCCGTAAAATATAAATGTTCCTATTCTTAAAAATGTATTTCTCTCAACCAAATATCATAGGTAAATAAGTAAAATATGTTTGCTTTGGCTATTATAACAGTCATATTGTGACCAAAAGTAGATTTTTAAATTTAAGGAAAAAATATATCCATATTTTTTCCATCCATATCACTCTTTTTAATTGACTCAATTTTTTTTTTTAACAATTTTTAGCTGAAACATTAATTTTAACTACCAACTCTTAATACCGAAACATGAATTTATATTTACTGAGCCAATAATTTTATTTACCATAATGAGGGTCTCTAACTTTTGAGTATTTCTCAATAATTTATGACTGACTCTTATCTTAACTTTTGGCTCTTGACTGTGTGTATGCTATTTCATTACTTTAATGTATTTTATCTTATAAGGACTTTCATTATTATATCCCTATAGTTCATAAACATATATGACACTTTAGCTCAGTCGGTAGCGTGTTTGTCTACTGAGCTATAAGTGCCGGGTTTGATTCCCTGCATGGCCAAAAAATTTATAATTAGTGAAATGTCGGTTTACCTTTAAACAGTGAGCACTACCGGCTGGCTAGGCCTGTTGTAGCTTCGTATGTCTTATAATCTAACTTAAGACTAGGACAGCACAACATCCAGTCCCAGGCCGTTAATTCATCACTGTGAAAGGGTAAACCCAATTTCAACAATGATAAATTTTTCAGCCACACCGGGAATTGAATCTGGGACCCTTAACTCAGTAGACAAACACGCTATTAGCATAGCTAAGGTGTTGAAATCTCAACCCCATGATTGAATCTGGGATCCCTACTCAATGACTAAATCACGTTTATATGAGCTAAGTGAAATCTCACACTAATTAATCTGGCCTTATAGTAGACCAAACACTATTAGTAGCTTGTTAAATTCAACCCAAGGATTGAATCTGGGTTAGCTCTTAAACACGCTATTAAACTATGGTTTGTCTGCAGAACTAAAAATCTACTTTCATTAACACCTTTATAAGTGTTGTTCAATGTTATGATTCCCTACTTAATATATTAATATTTTATATTTTTTATAGTAAATTAAGGCAATATATTATTAATAGAATTATATTCATCATTCAAAAGTATCGGAATTTTTGTTTTTAAAGTGCTATTATTTGATGGTTTTTGATTAAAAATTTTCCTAATTGCATTAAATAATATTTTTTATAAATTAAGGTATATGATTTTAATTGATTAATATGTATATTTTTAAAATTATAATACTTAAAAAGTCGGCAAAAGCTTCCAATAATACTTTCTGTTGGAATACTTTATTATTTCTCTTTACATCATTAACTAAACAAACTAAGAATATAAATAAAACATTTGTTTTTGCCATTGTAGCAACATGAGTTTTCAAGAGGGGCATGACACCCAGGCCCGCAGGGTGTGCAATGCGAGGGGTCCAAATAGTATGAAGGGGCTTACGTAAGGAAACTTTAAATCACCATAAATTTGGTGAAATAATTGTAATCAAATAACTTATGTCCTGATTATTGACAATTTTGCTAGTTGAATATGTCTATGATAAAGTGTTTAAGGTTATAACTTAGCTATTGCATTATTTCATTTGTTTTTAAATAGCACACCATTTTTATTTTTTTTCTTTATGCAGTCAAACTTATGACGTTCCCGACACAAAACCGAGGCTAAAACAGTCTTTATAAGGTGTGATTACTAAAAATTAGCAATTATTTAGGACTATTAATTATTTCTTATAACATTTATTAAGGTGTTAGATGACCTGGAAAAGGGGGCTCGAAAATAAAATTTTGTGTGGAGTGTGTGGGGGGGGGGGGGGGGTCAATCTTAATTTGTTACACCATTGGTTTTCAGATTTCAATAAACAGGGTTTCTATGACTTATTTCAACTTACATTGTTTCGGTAATCAATGCTCAAGTCTTAGCTATGGTTATTATTATAGTTGGTAAATTGTGAATATTTGAAATAATGAACTTTATATGTTTATTAGAAATTGATCGCACAAAATGGCTGTTGTATTTGTTTCACTTATGATTGTGAATTTTTTGAACTGGATTGTATGGTATATTTTTGATTGGAACTTATTAGTGATACAAAATGATGATTGTATTTACTTGACTTAGAATCGTGAATTAATGAATTTACTTTACTAAAATTGTGAACTGTATATTTTTATTGGAATCACTAGTGGCACAAAATTAATCAATTTCCTTGATCAACTTCACTTGTGTATATTTTGTATAGCAAAACAATTTACAAAACTACCTCTAATTTAAAGAAAATCTTCTTTTTTTTAAATCGATCTTTTTGTGTGTGCCTTTTTTCACTTTTAGAGGTATGTTTTGTTATAAATGGAAGAATTTACAGGAAAGAGAGTAAAGAACACATATATTTTTGTGTATGTTATATATTTTGATACAATTTTAGTACAATTATTGTAAGACTAAAGTAATTTAGTATATATTTATATATTTAAAACTATTGCTTCATACTATTTTGGCAGTAATCATTATTAGTCCAGGTAAGATAGTTTTTTCCTTAAAATAAATTTACCATCTACTTTATCAACATGATAATTAGGAGAAAAAAGTAGAAATTGAATGTATACACCTTGGACTAAATCGGCTTGCAACTTTTACGTAAAAAAAATTCATAAAAGTGCTAAAAACTCACTTTTAAGGTGTGAAAAAAAGTTTTTTCGAAAAATAAAAATAGCCTGTGGTAGCGCTTAAAAAGACAAAAAAAAAAGAGCTCTGGTTGATTGAAATCTATTCACAACTTTTTTCGATAAAAACCACAACAAATTGCCATTTTTGACATTTAATTACAGGGGTTGTAATTGTCGTAGGAACTTGTTTCAGGGATTAAATTGTAGTTCTTGTTTGTGCATACCTACAATAAAAATTTCATGCAAAAACAATCATAACTTTTTGCAGAAAGTGTGTAAAAACAGGTGTTCCCGAAAAACGGCATGGAAGCTGTTAATAACATTTTTTATTGTTGTTATAGTTTTCATAATTCTTATTTAGTGCTAACGGGCTCCATAAACATTGCATACAAAGTTATGATGCTAGATGAAGAAGATTAGATCAATGTTTTGACTTTTTTTATATTTATTATTACAGTATTAAATTATTTTTAAAAATAAAATAAATGTTTAGTAATCAAATTTTCATGTTTTTTATTTACATCCATATTTTATGTATGATCCAAACCTATAACTTTGTATGCAATGCTTATAAAAAATAACAATAAAAATGTAATAAAAATTTATTTGATTAACTTTGGTGTTATTTGTGTTTCACACCGAGACACTATCAATGTTTCGATAAAAAACAAAGGCAAATAATACTATGCCAATGTGAATTGTCAAAAATAGCCATTCACCATTTGCTTCTTATGCATCAATAATATGCCCACTGTTAATATTTCGGCGAGATACCCCACTTTCCAATGCTCGAAGCCCGGCAACCAGAGAGGCTTCCACCACCATGTTGCCACTTCATCTCCATTCGCACGCCCCAGCGCCCGAAGCAACAAACACCCTGGTTTTCAGGCACGTTTTTTGGGCATTAAATCGGACCCTGCTTACATTTCATCATATGGGGGTTGGACATAAACTCTTCCCGAACAAATAGCGCTTTGAAAAATCACTCTCTGTACATTATTGGCCGCTTTCAAGCCTTTTTTGGGAACACCTGTTTTTTACATACTCGATTTATGCAAAAAGTTATGATTATTTTTGCATGGAAATTTTTTTTTTTGTGGGTAGGTACCAACAAGACCTACAATTTGAGCCTTGAAACAAATTCCTACAACATTTAAAATCCCTGTAATTAAATGTCAAAAAATGTCCATTTTTTGCAGTTTTGATCTTTTATTGCAAAAAGTTGTGAACCGATTTCATTTGACAAGGGCTAATTTTTTTTAAGCGCTACCACGGGCTATATTTTGTTTTTCAGAAGAAGAAAAAAAACACACCTTAAAAGTGAAAACACCAGTTTTCACCACTTTTATGAAATTTTTTAACGTAAAAGCTACAAGGCAATTTAGTGCAAAGTATATACATTCAATTTCTACGATTTTTTCCCTAATTATCACGTTGACAAAGTGGATGGTTAATTTATTTTAAGAAATGCATGTTTTTCCGCTATCTTACCTGGACTAGTTGCTATTTGCATGCTGTGATAACTGCAAGAATAAATAAGATAATTAACAATCGCTCAATTACACAAGAGGTTTTGAAATGAGCATGAATTCTTGGTAAATTTTATAAGTGTTTTCGGTTTGTCATTGATAATTATTGCCTGACAAAAAAAAATTAATATGTTTATCAATATTACTCTCCTATTGTCTAGAATTTAGAGCATTATTTAGTTAAGGGGGTCGCCTAACAGAGTACTGAAAAAAAAGGCTTCGTACACATTCAAAAATTATGTGTTATTTAATAATTTGTTCACTATTTCAAAATATTATTCACGCTGAAATCAAAATTAAAGGTATTGAAGTGTTTCTTTAGTATTACAATTATTTAAAAAACAAAAACAAAAAAAAGTTATTGAAAATGTGAAATTATCTCATTTTCAACAGACATAAAATTAGAATATTAAGGATTGTTTTATTTGCGTTGAAGTTTCACTGATGTCATTCTGATATAAAAAAAACTATGGCAGTGTGATTATATTTCCCTTCAAGTAGGTGGCGCCCTTAATTCTAGTAAATTTACTACAAACTTTGCTATTACCATTATTAACTAACTAGTGATTAGAGTTGGAGGAATATACCATAAATTAATATCTCAGGTTAGGTAATTTTAGGTATTATAAGGCAAATATTTACTATTTTCAATTTTGTTTTTAAATTATATTTTTAGCTTAGACAATTTTATTGTGTGTGTGTGTTTTGTGGATGATGGCACTTGGAAGATTTTAGTAGAGTATGATTCATTAATAACTAAGCTCCACAACCTTTGACTCATAATCATCATCATTATATATGTCAAAGAGTAAACTTTTATTCAACCTATCTCATCTCAAAGAATTAGATCCTTCCAGCACATTCCAGGTCCCCTTGGCCATCTTCTGCTTGAGATTTATCTATCTGTATTTGCCATTGGAATGAGGGTAAGTTCCATTCTTAATAAATGATCCGTCATTGGTCTTTGTATGTGTTACACCGCATCTTGTGAATTTACCCAGTTCATGAAAAGGCAAATGTCTGCTCTCCTCTTGACCATTTCACAAATTGGTCAAAAAATAATCCAGTTCATGAATTGTGTAGTGCTTGTGTGCTCGAATCATTAACCACTTCATGAACTGGACAAGTTTGTTTGCCCTTTTCAGGGACTGGACAAGTTAAGAACAGGTTTGGTCTTTTAAGTTTATAAACTTTTAGTTGTTTTAGGATCTAAGGTAAGTTAGGTTGGATTAATTTAATATAATATCTTAAAACTAATTTAATTTAAGCTTGTAGTGGATAATTGAATAAGTTTCAGGCCATGAAGTGGGCAAAAGCTGATGCATTTTTTCCCAGTTTTTGAAATGGTCAATGGTCACAAACTGAGCATAAATGTCCCCAATTCGCGATATGGGCAGATTCACGATTGGAAACTTTGTACTTTCAGCTCTGACCTTTGACTCATTTTTGAAAGGGGGAAATAACCAATCACTGTTACAAGAATTTTGAATTAAATTAATATTTGAACTGTATCTAATGTTAACTTCATTGAAATGTTATAAACTAGAAATATATATTTAAAAAAGTGTGTACATTTTAATGACTGTAACTTTGGCATCTTGACTAAATACATTTAGCATAACACCATTGACTTTTTAAGAAAAACAGTTTTTTAACATTAAAATAACATCACATATAATTTGGTAAACTCTTAATATGAGAATCAAGAGTTTGATACTCCGACCAAGCGCAGCGATGTTCCTTTCTCGTCTTTTCTCAATATAGGTTAATGGTGGTTAGTGGTTGGAATTGTTTGTCAGGTTCATGAACTCTTTTTTTCTTTCTTATTTTCTAAGCAAGTGTTGGTATTTAGTATTAAGACTCGAGTGTTTCCATTCTCTGATTTTGTTCTAAATGTAAGCAATGTCTACTTCATTCTGTGACCAAAATTGTTAATACTTCTGACACTTGCCTGACTACTTATGATAAATCTTGTTGCTTCAAATCCCAGAAGGGTGTTATATTCTTAGTTTATACTAGAGATGTCACAATACCTTCTTTTCTCGATTCTGATTTTAGATTCCGATTCTTGAACCTTTCCTATTTTATTTATTTTTCCAAGCATCCAACCTCATATATTATTCTACTCAGTAGAATAGCAAAAAAAAAAAAAGTAATACAAAAATTCATTTGTGAACAACGAAAAAGATCTGTTTACCAAATATTAAAGCATTTCTACAAAATTAATAAAACAATTAGGAATTACAATAGAAAGCATGTATTTTTACCTTCGAGTAATGCTTCACCGAGTCAAAATAATTTTAAATTCACCAAATAGGGTTGTTAAATAAATTATAATATATCAAATAACGACAAATAAACTAATATCAGAGCTAGCAGTTTACTACTTGGTTTGGATTTTGCCATTTTATTAGTTGCCAGTACTTTCTTTCGATACTAGTAAGAATCGAGATATTGAATTTGACAATCCCTAGTTTATACCAATATCTTTGTAGTTTTGCTCTAAATTATGGTTGAGCTACTCCAAAGTGCTTCCATCTCCAGTGAAAATATAAATAAGATAACCACACTATTCACTTTGTAATCAGTAATCCTAGAAGTTTTGTAAAAAATATGGCATATTTAAGGAATGGAAGGGTGTGAGGGGATTTATTTTTGGGCTCTGGTGTTTTCAAAAGTAACTAACGTGCTTGTAATATCATTCTGAAACATAATTTTTGTCTTAACGATTTCAATCAATTTTATGGTGAGGAAAGAACCTTAGTAAATAACTTAAGTTAGAGAGAGAGTCCAGACTAAAAATTGATTATCAGTGATCTGTACTCGAAAACCATCAAAATTCCTAATTATATCTTCGCTTGTTCCATAACAGCTATTAAGAGCATTTGACTCTTATTTTCTGAAAAGAACAGTTCACGCTACCGATTGAAAACATTGAAAAATAAAAATTAGATTTTATGCAAACAAGTCCAAATTACATCTGTGGCAAACGAGGGCTCACAATAATTCCCTTGGATGTTTCCGCTACTATTTAAACTTTAGGTGAGATACCTTTGACTTTTCGTCCAAATACAGCTACGAGAAGTTGTCATACTTCCCACAAGATTGGTCTGAGAAGCGCCTTAAGAAATATACTCTGATGCTATTGATTTCCAAATCTCGACGCTTCAGAAATATTATGTTGAATGAATGTTGAACATTTTTTACAGATGATAAAAATCAACTTTTGGGATCGCATGGGTTAAAGTAGACCATCCATTTCCTTATTACTGAGACTTTAGTTATATAATTATTTTTTTAATAAGAGCAAATCTTTTTAGTTGGCTCCTTGTTTTATAGTTCCTATGACATACGTTGTATCATAAGTGCTTACCATACATAACCAATTCCTCACTCTTTGTTTTAGATTGTCATTATGTACATTCCAATAATATGTATTCTTCAAATTATTGTGCTAATATTAGGTGCTAGGTGTAAACTTGTATCAGGGTTCTCAAAGGTATTCTAGAAAATATTTTGTAATTGATGAATAGATGCCTTCCATCCATTTTTTCAAACTTGTTCAAACTTAAATACTCATTCTGTAATTTACAAATTAAAATCGCCTCCCTTATTCTTGTTTTTAAACACCACTTCAATCTTGGGGGCTGTCCATTAACTACGTTACGCTATTATTATTATTTTTCATCCGCTCATCACGCATCATCACAATTTTGTGAACACTCCAATTATCACATATTATGCATTCCCCCTTAACCCCTATTTAAATAGTATTATTAATTTAAGAGCCTATATAACAGTTATTGAAACATGTTTGTATGTGTTTGCTAGGCTTGACAATCGAAGTCGATGATTCTATAGTTTGTTTATACATGCACACATATGGGTCTATTGACACAGAACGCTGTAGCTTAATTGTAACGTGACGTCACACATCTGATCCCCTTCCCCCCTTTTCTCCCTTGTCACGTTTGGTCATACCTAGCACTATTCCCCCCTCAATATGCGTATGTAGTTTATTGACAGCCCCTTGCAGTTTTTGAGCTATGGCTTGTTTTCTGATTATATAAACTCTACTCCGAGCTGGATTTTTTTAAAACAAAATTATAGCCAGCCAACATAATTTAATGAAATATAACAAATTGAATTTTCTAGCCAGATACTTAAAAAAAATCAAGTATATAACAAGAGAATAATATCACTTCATTTTTTATTTATGTATTTAAAGAAACTTTAAAACACCCATTTTTTTTTGTCAAAATGTTTGTACATTTTATGAACTTATTGTGTGTCATAGTTGAATCAGTGTATGCACAAAGGTACCAAGTCAAAATATCCCCTATTTTTTTATAGTGGTGGTAAAAATGATAATCGAGATATGTACAAGTTTGTACAGAAATGCACTAAAAAGACTCGATTCCTGTCACCATCACTTAATCAAGTAGCTTGTTAGCTGTCTAACAACTGTCCCGATGAGAGCAATTAAAATAAAGTGGAATTGTTGTAAAGAAAATATTTTCTATTCAAACATATTTTAAATATGTAAATTGTGATGTCTTATTTCCAAGCACACATTATTACAGAATACTTATTTGAGTTGGTGCAAGAAGGAACTAAGAAGTCTATATTAATAAAATGAAGAGTTATTTTGTCGGTCATGAGCATTGCGCAATATCTACTGGACAAAGAGGTCCGAAATTTTAAAAACAAGTAGCCCCTTTGCATAAACGTGTGCCCCTCAAAGACAGAATTTCAAAATTTTGACTAGATTCTTTTAAATTAACTAAAAACCAGGTCAGAAGGTAAAAGGTCATGGGCAACACAGGACTTAAAGGCACTAACTTTAAAATTATCCTACACGACCAGT
Source organism: Timema cristinae (assembly GCA_039000515.1). Lineage (NCBI taxonomy): Eukaryota > Metazoa > Arthropoda > Insecta > Phasmatodea > Timematidae > Timema > Timema cristinae. Next base: position 59,793,417 of record JBCFYV010000935.1, read on the forward strand.
AATTAAACTAATATCCCTCCCAAGCAGTACCAGGTACTTCAACTTGTTAAAAAATAAGTAGCTTACTTTTAAAAAAACAAAAGAGCTTAGAAATAAAATTATTCCCCTCTAAATAAATCAATAAACCACCAAATCTCTAAAATAAAAATAAACCAAACCAAAGACATGATTAAGCAGTAAGATTGTTTTTCTGTGTAGATAAAAAAAAAAATTATCTTCCTGCATGCACTGATTCAGTTATAGCCATACAGCAAAACCTTTGTACCAGACGTTATAGAGTAGTCTGTATGTTTGTAGCCAGGGCATAGCTACCAAGTTGGAAAGGGAACAAGTTTTATTGAGTCATTGGTGGGTATTCCCTTACTTGGTTCTCTTGATTAAAACTACTGCATGTACTGTTTTTAGTTTAAAATGTAGCCATTTTGAATTGAGATATAGAAAAGGGTAATTTTTTGTATAGTTTTAACTAATAAATATACATTGAAATTGTTGAATCTTGTGAAAAGTATCCTTTGAACAAAATGTATTGATATTAATATTAAATTAGTTTTTGATATCTGTTATGATAGATAATAAAGTAATGTTTTTAAAAAACTGTCTCATTTAATTATTATATTAATACAACAATATATAATTTGTTGGTGTGAAACCTTTACTTTATTAGTGAGTAAGACCCACCTCGGTGGCGTGGTTGGCTAACGCGCTAGTTGTGTTGAGCTCGACTGCTGAGGACAGGGAGATTGAGGTTCGAATCTTGGTCGGGTGAACTGGGATGGTTTTTCCTAAATGGTTTTCCACTCTCCCTCCACGCAAATGCGGGTTCACTTCCTCTAATTCAACCTTCCCAATTCCTAATCCATTAGTGTAATTAGTACATAAAGCGTATAACCCAAACGGGTAGTAAGACGCTATATTATTATGTAGTGAGCAAGTCCTCTGGACAAGTTGTCACAATATTTATCCTGGTCTGCGGGGTCAAGTTTGTTGAGAGGTGTTTAGCTTTAGACCGTCAAATGCCTTTTGAGAGAATTTAATTGTAACCTTAGTTTAAGATTTATTAATAAGGTGAGAAAAAAAATAAAAATATTTGTGTTGTCACCCCCCATCCCCTTCTATTAAATTACATAATTCAATTCACAAAGACCCATTCTACTTTCCTATACCGGTTACTTTTCCTTACCTATGATTTAGCTCTTGGTGATCAACCAAAATAAGTGGACTTTTCATGTGACACCCCTGAACCCAATATTTTAAAAAAAATGTCATCTACATTACTGCTTCTATTCTTTTAAATGTAAAAATACAAATTTAGAATAAAATCACCAGACTGAAAAAGAAAAAATTAGAGTAGACATACTTTTGTTGACCATGATCTCATGTGTACAGTTTTTTTATAATCGCAAAACATTTCGACCTGTATTTTACAATTAGGCCCCTATAGTTTCAATTTTTCACTAACATTTAAAAATGAAACTAGGCCTTTAGGCCCTACATTATAAGTTTTAATTTCCCTAATAGCCCCGAACCAAGACCGGTGAAGCCCCAGGGCATCGTGAGGTACAGTTTGGGAACCCCTGATTTAAGGTAATAAAAAATAGTTTTGTGAAACACCAAACTCGTGTACTGTTAAATGTTTTGTCAATATTTAACCCCTAACAACAATATCTCGGCTCCCTAGGATGATCAGGTTGAAGCTAAAACCCCAGCCAGGATTACAAACCGGGGGAAATATTTTTAATTTATCTTATCTTTAGAGACTGAATTTATTTGGGTCAAGTGAGGCTGAATGTAATGATCAGGTATGTTACTTTGAGACATAATTTCTATATGGTTTTATATATTGAGGAATGCAGCTGTGATCTAGTGGTCAAGAATTCTTGGATACAGATACATCTAGGTCTCTGGTTCGGTCCCTGACACTTCCAGGTTTTTTCTGTGAAGCAGTGTGTCTAGAACAGGGTCGACTCAAGCCTCGTGAGGACAATTGAGGAGTTACTTGAATGAAGAAGTAGCAGCTCTGATCTAGAAAACTGAGGCTAATGACTGGAGGGTTCGCTCTGCTGACCTCATGACATCCCGTACCCACAAATTTTGGCACTATTTTTGCCAAAATGTGGTTGCTCGGTGTTCATGCAAACCTCTGTCGGGTGTAGATTAGCATTTTACAGTTATCCCTGCTATTTTTTAAGGGGAAAAGTGGGGCTGCTCTAAATTATTTTCCTATTCATTGCAATTTTGTGTGGTGATTTATATTTAAGAGTCCCAAGACAAGCTGGTCACGCCGCTTTTTGCCTGGAGCAGTTGAATTGTTGGACATCTTGCTAAAAATAATAATGATTTAAATAGTGAACATTTTATTAATGTTTTATTCTAAAAACACAACGGAACAAAAGAAAAGTAAACAATAAAAATTGTTTTGTAGTACATCTTACTACCAGTTTGAGTTATACACTTATGTACTAATTGCGATAATAGGATTAGGGAGGATGATATATTTATGGAAAAGTGTACCCGTATTTGTGTGGAAGGAGAGTGGAAAACCATTTTGGAAAAAACATCCGACCGGAGATTCGAGCCTCGATCTCTCCATCATCGGTAGTCTAATCTACTGCAAGAGTAACTGCATTATACCACACGGGTAATGTGAAATTAATTATATCAATATGGTATTTTTTATCATGAGAAAATGGTAAATATAAGTGCATTTGTAGTCTTGATATTAATCAGTTTACACTAATACTAGAGAAAACACGAAAATACCTCATGAAACAAGAACAAGGTTCTCCGCGCAAGTACTGGGTCGGATATGAGTGGCTAAAACCTTTTCAAAAGGGCCAAGCTTTTCTGTGAAATAGTTAAGTGGTTAGGGAAGGCAAATGCACTCTATAATCTTTTACCTATAAAAAAATAGATTTGCCTGTCGGTTTGTTTATTATTATTATTATTATTATTAGCACCGCGTCTTACTACCCATCCGGGTTACACGCACTACGCTAATGTGTAATGGTAGGGTGATTGTGAGATGAAATGGAGGACCTACAGTTTAACGTGGAATCCGAACCACGGTGGAGGCCTGGCATTCCCCACATTCACAAGATGTCTTGTCAGAGGAGAAACAAGGGTTTGGAAATCAGATAAATCTGTGCCGGGACCGGTCGGTTTGTTTCACGTCTTGCCTTATCTTTAGTAAAAATGTTTATCACTCTTTATTATTACTCATTTGGGTTGTATGACTATGTATTAATTATGCTATTGTATTAGCACAATAAAGGTAGAATTTAGATGATGTGTACCCTCATTTACATTGAATGTAAACCCATTTAGGTACACTCGACCGGGATTTAACCCCCGATCCCAATCATCGACAGTCTATTGTGAGACGCCTTAGACTGTAAGGCCACTGAAGCGGCTCATCTCTGATAATAATTAATACATTGGGCTGAAATTTAGTATAACTATAAAATCATTTGATTGATGAAATTGCAGTACTAATTAGTTGCACTGTTTTTTTTAATTATCTTGGGTAAAGTGTTTTATTAGTACAGTAATACTAAAATAAAATATGTATTTTTTTGGCTTTCATCTTAGTACTTATGGGCAAGAATTACATTATTTTTCCAGACACTGCTTTGTGACTTAACATATTTTTGTGCCTACAAATTCAGTAGAAAAAATTGCTGTTGTTTTTCCATAATGATGAATGAACAAACTTAAAATACCATATTAGGTCGAGCACTCAAGCGAAATACCTACCACGATCCACATTTCGTTACCTTGATTTGACCGCCAAATATATACATTTACATGCTGGCCAACCTTAAAGTTAAAATTTTTTCAGGTCAGGGAAAATGCAACCAAAATATGGAATTTCCAAGTAGGTTTAGGACTTGGAGTATAGTCAGATCACCATATAAATACAATTACCTAATAGTTTAGTACGTTACTATATTTTTACTATCTGTACTTCACTACATGTTTCAAAGCTATTCAGTTCAAACATATTTTAGTTAAATTACTTTTTCCAATGTTGTATGCCATACTTTTTATTTTTACATATTTAGCTTCACCAGAGTCCGGACTGTACGTATATGAACGTCCTCCTCTTTCAACACTCCAACATATTATGCAATACGCATATTTTAACCTCTTGGAAAAGTATAAAATCTGCTGTACAAACGAATGTTACTTAAAGAAAGTATTTCGTTTACCCATGTGATACAATCTTTCTTTAGGTTGGCAGGAACTTGTGTATTTTTTTTATGTTGGTAGTGTTCAATTATCGTGTCATTGAGCAGCTGTAGGCGTATATTTTGAAATAAATTGTTGACACTTTGTAATTATCGTAGGCCTACACAGCCGCCAAAGTTCAGGAGGGAAAAAAATAATTATTTACCTTAAGTTTCTTATTTGGTAACATAATCAAGCTAAAAGTAATGACGAAGGATAAATTTAGCATTTCTTTTGGAATATTGACTGGTTAGTATACATATTTTTATTTAACTATTAGCTCTTCTAATTTACTTTTTCCTTACACTCGTAAGTCGGAACACCATGGACCTTCGTTGCAATAACGTGTTTCTAAATATGAGAATGATGTATAAGCACTTTATATAATATACTGTATTTCACTTTAGATATTATTAACTAAATCACCAAAAATTTACTAGGCCTACTATCATTATACTCTCAAGGTAATGACTAAACAAATTATACTGTTGTATTTGTTTGAAATTATTTTATTTTACAACTTTTAAAAATAAAATAATATATATATACACACACCACGCACCAAAGTCCAACATGTAGTTTGATCCATGATCCCTTGTGATGCCATCTTATACTATGAAAGTCAACTCATTTATTTTATATTATATATATATATTTTATTATTATTACCATTACCGCGTTTTAGTACTTATTCACGTTATAGGCTTCTGATACACCATATGGCCACTAAAGCATGTTTTTAAATATTAGGCCTAACAGAGATTTTAATTTATTAGGCTATTGAATGAAATGGTCGCAAGGTTGGCAGAAGGTTAGCTTAAACTAGGTTGAAAAGGAACCTTGATAGTAGCCTATATTTATACATTATTGAACCTTAAAATAGACAGGCCTAAGTTATTACTTTATTATTTTTAGTATTTGACTTATGGTGGATGAATTTCAGGGGGGAGGGGTGTTTGCTGGATGTAAAATTGTTACTGGATGTGCAAGAGTTTTCGTTTGGATAAGAAATGATTGGTTAATCATTTAAAAAAATTTGTTTGTTATGGAAAAGAGCGAAGTGTGGTCGCTGCAGAAGATTATTGCGCATTAATCGACTCTAACTTCGGCTGTGCAATTTTACAATTTTCATTGATATTTGTTTCTGCCTCACTTAAGTGAATTAGGTTTTAAATTGTTCACAATACGGTAACAATTATTTTAATAATCGCAAATTTAGCATCATTTGTTTCCTTGCATTTTTGTGAACATACTCAGCCTCATGAGGACGAATGAGGAGCTACTTGAATAATTAATTAGTGACTTCAGTTTAGAAAACTAAATTTAACAACCTTTGGGCTTGTGCTGACTACATGACACCCTCAATCTGCAAATGTTGACACTATCACTGCTAACAGCAGCAGCCGCTCGGTCGGTCGGTGTAACTTGTTTGCGGGCTCACAACATGGAATATTTTTGTTATTTTTGTATATGGCCTTACTTAGTTAAAATAATAATAATAATTAGCACCGCGTCTTACTACCCGTTCGGGTTATATGCTTTAAGTACTAATTATGCTAATGGATTAGGAATTGGGAAGGTTAAATCAGAGGAAGTGAACCTGCATTTGCGTGGAGGGAGAGTGGAAATCATTTAGGAAAAACCACCCTCAGTTCACTCGACCGAGATTCGAACCTCGATCTCCCCGTCCTCAGCAGTCGAGCTCAACACGACAAGCCGTTAGCCAACTACGCCACTGAGGCGGGTAAAACTTAGTTAAACAAACTTTTGACGCTGTATGCCTTCAATTCTTTGTATTTTAACGTGTAGAGTTATAATATTAAAATAGAAAATATTAAAAAAATAATTTGTAGATGCTCTATATTAAGAGCAGCCTACTACTATAACGTTGAGAAACAGTTATTATAAAAATTGAATTAAGCCTAAGGCAAAAACAGAAAAGTATGAATTTACCAGGCTTCTTTGTCCTCGCTCACTGAACTATTTGTTTTAATTGTTTACACATCAGAATACATCAACAAATTATGTCGTGTAGAATACAATACAATAATAAGAATAAAGTATGAGACTTTTTAAAATTGATTAATAGTTTAATTAATAACTACATACTGATTGTAATTGACTCTATAGCCAATAAGGATTCAATCATGGAACCTCCAGAAATCTTTGGCTAGCGAAAAAAAATCGCTAAATACTGGTGCCTTGGCATTCTTGACCACAAAAGGATCAAATTATTATCTTAAGCAATATTGGAAAAAAAAAACACCTCCATTGCTTGCTGACCAAGCGGCTGCTGCCATTAACGATGATAGTGCCAACATTTGTGGTTAGAGGGTGTCATTGGTCAGCACAACTAACCCTCTGGCCATGAATCTCAGTTTTCTAGACCGAAGGCGCTTCATATTTATTCAAGTAACTCCTCATTTGTCTTGACGAGGATGAGGTTGTCCTCGTTTCAGACTTACTACTTTGACAGAAAAATTCTAGAGGCGCCGGGAATTGAACCGGGGACGTCTGGTTCTGTAGCCAGGAACTCTGACCATTAGACCACAGAGGTGGTCATCTTGAATAAGAAATTATGTTAAATATTCACTTTTCTTTTTCTTGGCTATGTTTTTTGTTATGTAATTAGTTAGTGATAGATGTTCCGAAAACAAGGCCGAAGATAAGAGCGGCAATAACCTGGAGGATCTAATTCAGAGCAAGAAACTTATTCCCAATGGGGAAGTAGCCGTCCGCTATTGTGTTCCTGATGTCAAAGATGAGATCAAGGTAGGTATCCAACCTCTCAATACCAGTTTTTTAATATCATTTAATTACATTTAATTGCATAATTATTTTAGTACGGGAATAAAAACGCTTTAACTTAAACGTGAACACAAATCTTTAATGACTAACCCCAAATGGATAGGCTTTTTTTATAATTAATTTCCTGGATAGGGAAGACTGAGTTTTTAGGAAGGCCTACTAACTTTACAGACCCACTTCTGTTTTTTTTTCTGGGTTCACGAGTGGAAATTAACAAAACTGGAGCATTCACAACGAAAATAGGCAGCACACCTTGTTACCATAATAATATGGATGCATAATCTGACACTTTAGCTCATTTGTTGACGTTTCTTGTCTACTAAGCTAAGGGATCCAGGTTTGATTTACGGCATGGCTGAAAAATGTATCATCGGTGAAAAATATGTGGATTTCCTCTTTTACAGTGATGAATTAATGGCCAGAGGGCTGTTGTATCTGTTCTAGATTTAAGTTAGTTTATAAGTCGTGTTCTGACATAATCAGTCAGTTCAGCAAAGTGCACGTTAAATACCTCAAATAAATGAAAATAGTGTTTTAAGTCCACTGTTAGAGGAAGATAAACTAGTGTAGATTGCAATGTTTATAGGAAAGAGTCTTTTTAACTCAATATTCAAACACATTTTTTTGGTGACAAAATTGATAACATTTTGGAACATTTTTATTTTTATTTTTTAGGTATTGATAATATCTCTCAAAACTGGCAGATGTACTGATTGACCAAGTTAGCTCTAGTAGCTTTAGCTGTCAAAATAAAACCTTTTCCTGTTAAAATTGAGCCGTATCATTTCTCTACACATTCATCGAATGTTATGGTAACTTGCTAAATCCCGCTTTAGAGACCAAACTGCGTAAGGCGTTACTTTCATGTTAGACTGGTTTATTTATGAATGGGAGATTAAGGTTTGAATCCCGGTCAGGTCTACTAAGGGCGGCTTTTCTTAAATGTTTTCCCACTCTCCTTTCACGCAAATGCTGGTAGATTACCTCTAAAAATGCTTCCTTCCTCATCCTTACCCCATTAAAATAATTATATATGTTTATAGCCTAAAAAAATAGTAAGATGTGGTGGGAAAAACTTGCTAAAATGAAGGGAACTAGGCCTAACTCTTATGTGTCTTAAGCTTAAAGAAATATAAAATTTAGAAGGCATTTAGCAATCGAAGACATACTCAGAGAAAATGCCCTATCTGACTTTTTATATACTTTGATAGTCATCCAGAGGTCAGTTTATTGATGCCTGAACTTAATGAATCACCAGCAAATTAAACTATAACCGAGATTTCTATTTAGGCCTCTATTAAAAATATCTGGACTTGTGGCTCTGACATATGTCCAATAAAGTATTTTATTTTGCTTGCTTGTATATTGGCAAATTAAATCTTGTGATAAAAAAAATATACACTAGTCCTAGATTTAAAAAACTTGTCATAAAACTGTATTCATCTTACTGAATTAATATTTGATTTACAAAGAAATTTAAAAGAACGTATTATATATGATAAGGCAGATTTGGGTTCATCGAGCTAAATATTCTGACTTGGTAAACAATTTGTTCACAAATGTTGCTTTGTGCGTTTTGTACTTGTAGACTTACCTGAAGGTTTGGACCGACATGGATGTGGATGTGATTTTAACGACGGGTGGTACAGGGTTCAGTCCTCGTGACGTAACCCTGAGGCTACCCAAGAGGTCATTCATAGAGAAGCACCAGGACTGACCATTGCCATGATTCGTAAAAGTTTGGAAATAACTCCCCACGCTATGTTATCAAGGCTAGTAAATTTATTTTTATTAAGAGTTTATTGTTATTATTATTATATTATTATTATTATTATTATTATTATTATTATTATTATTATTATTATCACTGCATGTTACTACCCGTTCGGGTTGTACGCATTTACGTAATGTGTAATGGTAGGGTGATTGTGAGATGAAATGGAGGACCTACAGTTTAACGTGGGATCCGAACCACGGTGGAGGCCTGGCATTCCCCACATTCACAAGTTGTGATTAATACACGTCTTGTCAGAGGTGAAGGAAGGGTTTGGTAATCAGATAAATCTGTGCCAGGACCGAGGATTGAACCCGGACTCTCAGCACAGAAGTTCAACACCTTACTCCTAGACCACCAGGTCACCTAAGAGTTTATTAAGTACCCAAACCGTTTTTAAAATGTTTGTTATTCATATTTAGTTCAAATAAAGATATTTGTAAAGCTCAATTTTCTTTTCATTTCATTTTTGAAACGCTGAAGGTTTGTAGATTATTATGCTATGATTAAAAGAAGATTTTCTGTGAATCTACAACAAAATAAATGGTATTTGCACTAACGTTTCTGTAAAAACCAATATTAAATTAAATAAATGGTACAATACAATACTACTTAAGCATTGCTTAAAGCTATATCCATCTTCAGTTAGATATAGTGATTACAATGCACTAATGCCTCTGCTATGGGTTATAGTTGTTGCTTTCATTGGTCTGTCTGTCTGTCTGTCTCACTTATGTCTCTGACAAATATAAAAGTGACAGAGGATACTAGTAATAACATTCAATATACAGCCAGTCCCTGTGTTGAATGGAGTGAAGGTGTCTCTTGTAGGGTCAGTTGGTGGCTTGGCAGACTGATGTGGATAGTACCTTCTGGCTCAGTGAGGGAACTACCTCACTCCTCATTTCCATAGTACGCCTCTTCAGTGCTGCCTAGGATTTACAGCTGACAATTGAACTGTTGAGGATCCAGCCAACCTTTGGGTTGAGCACTATTCATACATCCCCGATTTTTATAGGAAACCACCGCCTCGGTGGCGATGTTGGCTACGCGCTTGTCGTGTTGAGCTCGAGTGCTAAGGACGGGGAGATCGAGGTTCGAATCTCGGTCGGGTGAACTGGGGGTGGTTTTTTCTAAATAGTTTTCCACTCCCCCTCACTTTCTCTAACTCAACCTTCCCAATTCCTAATCCATTAGCGTAATTAGTACTTAAAACGTACAACCCGAACGGGTAGTAAGACGCGGTGCTATTTTTTTAAATATATATACACACAGGAAACCCACTTTTGACCAGTCACTAAAAGTTAATAAAAATAACATTGCACAAATATATTTTATTTGATTCATTAATTAAAACTTTATCAAAGTTTCCAATAACTAATACTTCCAAATGGACCACAGATTACACTTTGTAGGGTATTAAAAATTAAAATCATGGTCTATAATAAATAATAACAATATTTATAAATTTCTGTTTGCAAAGATTAAATAAAATACTTGGCTACAATCACTAACCTCTATAATATTAAATTATAATTTAGTTTTGGTAGGTCTAAGAGCTCTTTACATTATGATTGTTTTGCATTTTAATTTGCATCCATGATTTTGATTTTAAATATCCCAATTGAATAGTTCTTAAGGTTTTATTGTTTGTGAAACTATCTATCTTGTGATAAATGTGTGGTTTTGTAGATAACAAATTCTTCTATCCTTTCATTACTGGTCTATATTTATATCTCTTTGGTATTTCTACCTCAACTGGTAATTTATTTTCTTTTATATTGGTGTCTATATCCCTGTTTCTCTCACACACTCATATCATTTAATTTATTAGATAAGTAGTGTTACAAAATATTTGCTACTTCTACTTAATGACTCATTGTATGACAACTCCTTGACATACAATCTTGTTGTGAGCAAATGAAATAGTTCTGGTGAACTGTTCTCTCTTTTCCTAATTATTGACAAGTTTTCTGCACTTTACTGCCAGTGGAATTTCTTAAGATTGTTTTTGGTAGGTAATTTTTCTAGTTTTCTTTTGTTTATTGACACCATTACTTTTGATTTGAGTACCAGCAATATTGTAATATATATAATATTTTAAGTCATGTACCTACTGACATAACTTTGTCTTAGAAAGTAGCTATACACCAAATACCTTATATATATTATAGGTATATAATTGAATATATATAATACATAACTTAATACATTTTTTATAATACAATAAGAAATTATTATTATATATAGGCCATATTAATAATCTATTATTATTCAATCTTATTGTTATGTGTATATATATATAAGGTATTTGGTGTGTAGCTACTTTCTAAAACAAAAATTTATATCGGTAGGTACATGTTTTAAAATAACCAACTTGACTTAGGGCTGAGACAATGAATCTCCTTCGAAAGACAACAGTTCACTTCCTGTAAGCATCTAAAAACAAATATCATTTAAATGAGCTTTGTAGTCCCAGCCCTTAGAGCAAGACACTCAATTTTCTCAAACACAACATCAGGGTAGTTGAGTGAATCATAATGTATTAAATTATTTTACAACACATCTGGGATTGAACATGGTTCCCTCGGATTGTAAATTGTCATAACTGGCTGCTCAACTAGAATATAAGGTATATAGTCTTAACAAATTATTACTTTTTTTTGTACGTGTCTTACAACTCGTTTGGCCTATCCGCATATTTACACCGAATGGGTAGAGCTGAGGAAATGTACCAGCATTTGTTTGGATGGGAAATTGTGAACTACCACCCTCAGTACACCTGACCGGAATGTGAACCTGTCACTAGGGTGGGGGTGAGAAACGTCATTGATAAATCACAAGTTAAAAACCACCCTTAGTACATTTGGCTGAAATTTGGATACCAACCGCTATTCTGCAAGACGGTGGGAGATACCTGCTTCGATGGCCACACAGTCTAAGGCATCACTCTCTTGTTAGACTAAACTGCCGATTATGGGGAGATCAGGTTTCGAATCTCAGTCGGTTGTACTAAGGGTGATTTTACACTCTCGCTCTATCCAAATATGGGTACACTTTGTCTGAAATTCCACCTTTATAATCACCAACTCATTAGCTTAATTAGTACATATACTTATAACCTGAACAGGCAGTAGGGAGCGATGCTAAAAATAAGTGAGGAAATCTCACATGGCTAGTCGAATGGATATGATCTTTTAAAATGTAAAAGACCATTGAATCTCCACTTGGTTTCTCACGCTCCATAACCTGCCACTGGTAATAATACAGCCTTAACCCTTAAGATGAGACTCTCTTACCCTGTGTCTAGCTTGAGATCAGAACAAAAATTATTCAGGGTAAGCCTATGCGACCCCAGGATTTTCATTCTCAAATTAAATTTTTCAGAAATAAAAATGGTTAACTGTGTGATAAAAACAAGTTAAATACATGTTTATTTAGTTTATAGAAATATTAACGCTATGAATTTCATATATTAATTTTATTTGGTTATAAATACCTGAATCTTAAATTCATGAAATATATATATATATATATTATATATATTTTATTTACCATAATATTTATACACATTTGTTTTTTATCTATACAATTATGTTTTAAAATCCAAAAGTTTTCTGGGAAGCTCTCTTTGTGCTTGATTCGACTCAAAAAACTTGAGCTTGCTGCCCTCCAGTTTTATATTATTTCCTCCACAAAAGCGCAGGTATATTTTTCTAAATCGAATATTTCATAATAAAAATGTTTCATATTATTGAATATGAATTGAATATTTTACAATGAAAATTTTATCAAATCATAATTAAATATCAGGTTAAATAATATATATTTTTTTAGTCCATTAAAAAAATCAGGCCACTCAACCACGTTAAAATAATTTTGAAATATAATAATAAAAAAATATTCCCAAGTTTATATGGTCAAACCAGATGGATCCATACGGAATTCTTCAAAAGGTTAAATTTTCAAACATTTGACTTATATTCCAATTTCGAATTGAACTCCAACAACTCCAAATCTGAGATATATTTAGACTTGAAACTTTATATCCAATACAAATCTTTTTTAAATATTAAAATCTAGGCTTCTGAATCAAATACCAATCCCAAAAAAAGATTCAGAATTTCGAAGTTTCGCACTGGCTCATCTTGGGGATATCTAATCATCAGCCACAATAACATTTTGGGTGTTGTTACAGGGCAGTGTGCGGCATCCGCGGTAACACTCTGATCATAAACCTCCCAGGTAGTACCAAGGCATCTCAGGAGTGTTTAGAGAGCATCGCCATGTCGATACCCCACGCCGTGTCTGTCATGAGGAACCGAATATTGGACGTAGAGGAGACGCATCAGAAGATGCACGGTGACTCTGCAACCCAAAATTCTCATAGTCACCATCACCACCATCACCACCACCATGCTCACAAAGTTGATCAAGAAAGCAAGGTTAGTGCTAAATATGGGACCCTCAAATTTTTTAATCCTCGAATCCTTATAGGATATTTGAAATTCAAGGCTTTGAGAGAATATCAGACTCAAGATTCGAAAAAAAAAAATCAAACGTTTAAGTTATAATTTGTTTTAGAGCTTTAAAACTACTTATTGCTGTTTCAACCCCAACATAATTGTTTGGAAAACTTAAACAATCAGACCCTAGACCAATAATTTAACAATTACTTCCTTTTTTTTAGATCCTACTGTTTCCAGCCTGTGGTCTGGGTCAGTTTTTTATTCAAGTTATATTTCTTAGACTATCGGCTTGCTAAGCCTGTCATAGATTCATATGCTTTATAATCTAACTTAAGACTAGAATGACCACAACATCCAGTACCTGGCTGTTAATTTATCAATGTGAAAGGGTAAACCCATATTTCATCAATGATAAAAAAATTTGGCCATGCCGGAATCAAACCCGGGACCCTTAACTCAGCAGACACGCTACCAACTGAGCTAAGGTATTTTAATAATCAAGTGTATGAATCTTATAATGAACGCACTTTTTTTTACAAAAAAAAATTAATATTTAGGTACTTACTATTTATATTTTCTATCATTCTGTTATATTCCTATATCCTCTTATGTTTGAATTTTTTTCAAGATTCGACTTTGAAATTCTAAGCTAAAATTAATATTCAGATTTATAAAATATTGAATTTGACCTTTCTCTAGTTAATGTGTAACAAATTAAATTCGATGTTGCCAGCCTCCACCGTGGTTCGGATTCCACGTTAAACTGTAGGTCCTTCATTTCATCTCACAATCACCCTACCATTACACATTAGCGTAAGTGCGTATAACCCGAATGGGTAGTAAGACGCGGTGCATAATAATAATAATAATAAATTCGATGTTAACTTTTTTCTTTTTTTCATTCTTGAATATTATTTTCCTGAATCACAAAATTGATCTTAAACATCTTCTAACACAATAACAAATTTTTGATTTGGCAAGCCATTTCACTTTTTTTTTTTTCCTTAGGAAGGGAGGCATACAATTTAAATTTTGGGAAAATCCTTTTAGGTAGATGTTAGTAAAGTGGCTCGGCGAGCTCGCACCTCCACGTACCCTCTGTTGGACGTCGACACAGCTCAGAGAATAGTTCTGGAACATGCAGAGCTCATCGGTACGGAAACTGTCAAGTTTAAGGAAGCCTTAGGTCGTGTTCTTGCCGAGAACGTCCTGGCCAAGGATCCTCTTCCTCCGTTTCCCGCATCGATCAAGGATGGTTATGCGGTGATTGCATCCGATGGAGCAGGGCCCAGGACCGTGCTGGGGGACTCAACTGCTGGTGTCAAAGTAAGTGCAGGGTTTTGTGTTGATTTTATTGTGTCCGCTTATTTTCAAGGCAGGATCCATCCTTCTCACAATATCAATTAAACATTTGACTATTTAAGGTTAACAAGTCCAGGGGGGGGGGGGTCCTCAGTAAACTAAAAAGCTTACAATAAGGGACAAAGATTCCTTACCCCCCCCTTCCCCCCACACACACAATAACAACTTTAACAACTTTCTTGATTTATTCTATCCACCCTTATGATCATAAACTTTTTTAAAAACATATGCACCAAATTTGGGAACGTAATAAGTATAAATAAAACTACTACTTGTATGTATGAGGTTCAAACAGGTTGCATTGAAGAATTATTACGCTAGTCTTTGTTTCCAAGCAAGTTAAGTCATGGATAAAGTGTATTTAACTTGACTTAGCTTAAAGCTTACTATAAGATTTTATCTTGCTCTAATTTATGGTGACTTGATACAACAATATTTTTATCTTCCTAAAACCCGTATGTTGGATATAACAGAGAACAGGATAGTGGAAACCATGAAAATGTGGTTTTTGAGGATTATGTTAGCTATCACAAGTGGAAACAGGATTAGGAATGAAGCTATCGGATTAAGAGTTGGGGTACAAGGTGTACATGGGATAGTAGAGGTCTGACACTTGAGCTCAGTCAGTAGCATGTGTCTATACTGAGCTAAAGGTCCTGGGTTCGATTCCCGACATGGCCGAAAAATGTATCTTTGGTGAAATGTGAGTTTCACCTTTCACAGCGATGAATAAGACTCTGATGTTTATGAACTTAAAAATCTCGAACTATGGGTGCAAATATGTCATTAAAAAATACCTATAAAAATTAATAAATATGCCCTTATATTAATTATAGTAAATATTATTAAAAATATGCTTAAAATCAAGGAAGTAACTTGAAGTAAAAGAAATTAGCCGACAAACTTTTAATTAGTGATTACCTTCACTTCACATACATTACAGAACAATATTGATACTTCAGTAGTAAAATACTGTTCACCAAATTATTTCACACAACCTTTCAATTTAAAATTATTTAATTTCCTAACTTTCTGGATGCTTACAATCTGGACAGTTAGAACTTACATCGAACAGGTTTGTATCAAACTGAATGTGGTCACAGGCTCACGATTAATTCACAGAAACATTATAAAAATAACCATTAGAGCCTTGACAAGCAAAACAAGAATTCAGCGGAATGGGAAGGGACAGTTATACGAAGTCGGTCGGTGATACACCCCCTGGAGCTCTCCTGAAGTTCTTATAACCTGGGTTTCTTCAGAAACTGTTTCTCTCAGGTATAGACTACTCGAAGTTGTCAGGAATAGTGAATCTGTTTTGAGGAAGCAAAATCAGATATCATTCTTACCTACAAGTAATCTGGTGGTAAATTATTTAATATCGTGTTTGATAGAAATTAGGAATAAACCATTATTTAAGTAATTTTAATCAAAATATGACTTTACACCCCCAAAATTGTGGAAATAATACCTCCAATTGAAGATTCTATAAATTTTCACCTATATGCAGAATAAAATGTGTCTCTTTGGAGTCAAGGTAGAATGCAAAATGTTTATTATTCATTAAACATTAAATTTGAGTTGAAAATAAAAACATGATGTGTCTTAAACATCCGAATCTGAGTGATAAATTAACAGCCGAGGGGCTGGATGTTGTGTCTGTTCTAGATTTAAGTTAGTTTATAAGGCTTATGCTGATATCATAAGTCGGTTCAGAAAGTGCACGTTAAATCCCTCAAATAATTAAATGAAGCAAGGCTTAGTTGTTATGGTCAGGTAATGAGAATGTAAAAAGAAAGAATCACAAGGGGAGCGATACAGTCTAGATATGTAGGGGAAAAACCATCAAGAGATGAGAGGAGAAGAATGAAAGCAAATAAATTAGTTGGGTGACCTGGTGGTCTAAGGGTAAGGTGTCAAACTTCTGTGCTGGAGGTCCGGGGTTCAATCCTCGGTCCCGGCACAGATTTATCTGATTACCAAACCCTTCCTTCACCTCTGACAAGACATCTTGTGAATGTGGGGAATGCCAGGGAAAGAAAAACCACTCACAACACACTCAATCAAGATTCAAACCTCGACCTCTCTGTCAGCGATAATCTGGTCTATTACGAAACTGATGTGTTAGACTGTGACAACTTTATAATACCCACTTGGTGGTAGAAGGGACTAAGGCTTCACTCTCGCAATAGACTAGACTGCTGATGAGCGAGTGATCAGGGTTCAAATACTGGTCATGTGTATTGAGGTTTTTTTTTTTTCTAAATGTTTTCCCAACTTTTATTACATGTAAATGTGGGTACAGTTACACTAAATTCAACCTTCTTCATTCTTAAGGTGGGGATGTAGGAGACGCAATACAGGTAAGTGCTTTTGCAGTTTGTATAGCAAAACATTTTTTTTCGGGCAAAAATAAATAACATTGCTTCATTAGCAATGGTTTGTTTAATTTTCTTCACACGATGTTACCAACAGTTGTCGAATATCTGTCGAGGGTGTCCTGCAATTTAATGACATATTTTTCTCTTCATTTAAAGAGTTTATCATCTAATACCACCATGATCATGACAGATATTCAACATCTGTTGTGAAGAAAGAAAATTAAACTCTGTTTCTACGGGAGCAGTGTTTTTTTAAAATTTTGGTCAAAAAAGTTTTGCTGCGATATCTACCAAAAAAAACTGCCTGTTTCTTGCCTTCCCTACATCACCACCTTAATACATTAGCGTATTATTAGTGCATAGGTGTGTGATTCAAATGGGTAGTAAGACGTGCTGACATATTGTTAACAGCCTAGCGAGCCAGCACTTTTGAAGCGAGGACAATGCGTGCGAATAAACACAGGTGCTCCTGTACCAGCTGGTGCCGACTGCGTGGTTCAAGTTGAGGACACCAAACTTCTTAAAGAGGGAGATGACGGACAGACGGAGCTTGAGGTGGAGGTTCTTGTGGCGCCTACGCCTGGCCAGGAGATTAGGTACTTTTTGTCATCGCTTGATCTCCTATATTGTCTGTGGGGTAAGCGAGGTTGACTACAGGTCCAAGTGACATTTATTCATTTCTAAACTGTTCCTTCCTTACTTACTAGCTATGGTATTAGAAACTTGAAAGTTCATTGCTGCACTTAAAAAAGTACACCCCTATATCTTTCTTGAGCCAGCAATATCTTGAACTAGTTCTATCCAGTCCACCTCATTACACCCTTTTCTTTATCTTGAAATAGTTCTATCCATTTCACCTCATTACACCTTATGATATCCTTATCTTGAACTAGTTCTATCCAGTCACCCGCCTCTGTGGCGTAGTTGGCTAACGTGCTTGTCGTGTCGAGCCCGACTGCTGAGCACGGGGAGATCGGGGTTCGAATCTCAGTCGGGTGAACTGGGGGTGGTTTTTCCTAAATGGTTTTCCACTCTCCCTCCACGCAAATGCGGGTTCACTTCCTTTAATTCAACCTTCCCGATTCCTAATCCATTAGTGTAATTAGTACTTAAGCGTATAACCCGAACGGGTAGTAAGACGCGGTGCTAAATAATAATAATAATCTATCCAGTCCACCTCATTACACCCCTATATCTATCTTGAACTAGTTATATCTAGTCCACCTCATTACACCCCATCTCTATCTTGAACTAGTTCTATTCAGTCCACCTCATTACACGCCTATCTCAAACTAGTTCTATCCAGTCTACCTTATTACACCCTGCCCCTATCTAGAGCTAAGAATGAGTGTCCCATCTCTAATTACTAATTGGTTGTATTGCTCAACATCACGTTGATTTGTAATCTTTTGTTAAGATGGTAAACTTTAAGTGGCCAATTAAAAAAAAGTTACAAACGTTAGCATCATCAGGGTTGCCACGCACCTGGAAAACAGGGAAAACCGGGAAAATACAGGGAATTCTTTTGTGTCTGGAAAAAACCTGGAAAATACAGGGAATTTCATAAAAAAAAGCTAGAATTTACTGGAATTTGTTAGTGAATTTGGGCAATACAGTGCTTGCAAGCTTAAAATAGTAGGAACAATATAGACTAAAATTTGTAACTGGAGAACTCAGCAATCTGATTTGAACACTGCTCATTTATGATGATTATGCTTACCAGCACCTCATTAATTTGAGATAAGTCCTGAGTGCAACCGAGACAATGACTCGTTTGGAAAATGCTGCGCCTTTTTGGATTCCTCCACTCACCCCGCCAATACCAGAAACGTCTCTTTTCCTCCACCCCATACTCCAACATCATTAAGCCCATGCTGCTGCCAGTTGAATGAATTCATTCTTTGGATTTTGGTGTGTTATTTGTCTCTTGTTTAAAAAAGTTTACTCCTTTGTAAAGATATTTTGGTTTTTGTAGTGTAATGTTTTAAGACTGTACCCTACCTATCTTGCCATTTTGTCTATTTTTAATTTTTTTAGAAATTGCCAAGGTATCAATAAAATTAAATCTTTATGGGTTTTAACATTTTCATTGCAGTCAACTCCCGATTAAACGAAGATTGATTTACCTGGTTGCTGCCGTGGCTAGTATATATATAAAAAAAGGAGTATAGTGAAAAGTTTATGAAAATTTTGCCTCCAGCCTGCTAGTCTGTCATAAAATTAGAGTGGTTGTAAAAATGACCTATTGGGTTTGTGTCCGCGCATAGCTAGTTTACCTCCCTCTTCCACCCCCTGTGAAATGGACTAGCCCACTTCTACCACCCTTCTCTCCAAGGTCACAGCTTTTTTTCTCAGATTTTTCTCTCTGTTCAGTGCAGTGTTAGGGATATGCAATACTGGTAAAATATTGATATTTGAGTATGAACAAAAATGAACCAGAAGTATATCTATAATTCCCAGTATCAATACTTTCATTTAGCGATAGAAAAAAAAAGCAATAATAAGGAAAGATGAATAAATTTAATAAATGATCATAAAAATAAAGGAAGTAAAAGGAGAAAGTAGGTAAATAAAAATCTTTTAATATTGGTATCGAAAGAAAAGTATCGATATTGGTATCATATCATTCTTAGTGCTAGTTTAACGTCTCGTAAAAGTGTAAGATATTAAAATCATTTCAAAATCAAAACATTTTTTAATCTCTATATGACTATACCTCTTAACTTTTTTTAATTCCATATTTTTTGAAAATGGATTTAACGATTTTGATTAAAATAAATATATATGGACTAATTTACCTCCCAAGTAACACCATATATCTGTTTTTTCAGTAAAAATATCGTTGAGGGCTAGTTTACTGATGAGTGATTTTTTTCCAAAACTTGAAATATTTTTAAAACGAGCTTCAACGATTTGGTTCAAATTTGGTAACTTGGGCCTTAGGCCTAATAATTGTGTTTGTGGTAGACAGTTGTTTAAGGATATTTTACTGATTGATTTTTCATTAAGAGTTATTATGATAATTTTATGTATGATTGTGTCGTATCATTTATTAATCAAGTAGTTACTGTATTTGGTAGTTTTCGATGGGTTTTCAGATTATCATGGAAATTGATATAACAGGGTTATCCCGCTAACTTGAGAGTTGACAATATTTTTTTTTTTTTTTTTTTATTAAAATATGTTAGGGATGAGGATGGCAGTTTATTAGAGGAAATGCACCAGAATGATCAAGGAAAATCACATGTTAATTTCATTATTGTAGATTATTATTCATGATTTGTGTGGACTTAGTCTATACAGTACATATACAATAATTTGGATTGGTTAAAATGTTTTTTTAAATCAAGTAATACATTCTTCTAAAATAAAATAGATACTACATTTAAACTCAAAATGGTATTTTTCGTATTTCCACTTTTTTTTTCTTTCATTCCCTTTAGGGCCTACAGTAACTATAACCAATTTTTCCTTCTAGAAAATGTATGTAATTCATTTCTCATCCCTTTTCCAAATAATTCTTAAACATGTATTTACCTTGCACAATAAAACATGCCTCCAATGATAAATTAACACTCTTCATTTCTAAAATTTTCTCTAAAACAAACTTTAATTCCTCTATAATTATATTTATAATATCTATTAGGTGTCTGGAAAAATGAAAATTTACTCTGGAAAACCTGGAAAACTCAGGGAATTTTGTAATAAGAAAATAGTGGCAACCCTGATCATGAGTCCTTGGTAATATGTTTCTTTTGTCTGCAGGCCAGTGGGAAGTGATATAGCGCTGGGGCAGCTCGTCTTGGCTAAAGGAACTCACCTGGGACCCTCTGAACTGGGACTCTTGGCAACAGTGGGCGTGGTCCATGTGCAAGTCTACAAGTATGCCTTTTTTTTTTATTTGCTAATATTTTGTTGAGAGTATTTTATCGTTTTAATGATTTTTTTCCCAAAGCAGCTTTGGTGGCCATATGGTCTAAGGTAAGGGCCTCCGAAATACAGCCCAGAGGCTGGATCTGGCCTGTGAAGTGAGTTTATCCGGCACATGGACGCTTTGAATTTTTTACTAAATGAAAAAATAATTTAATGACAGATACCAAAATTATGATGCTTCTGTATGCAGTATACAAAATACCATCATACACAAGATTGTATGCAGCCGTGGCAGTATTACAGTAGCCCATGGCTTCTTTGGTGCTACTGACAGCTCACAGCTGACAATCTGACAGTCAACATTTAGGTATAATACCTAAATGTTGACCTGTCAGAAGTGACAGCTCAAACATGTTTTTGAAATTACGCATAGATACATAATTGTCTTGGTACTTTACACTTTACTGTCATGTGACTGTCAGTCAGCACAAAGAAGCTATGGGGCTACTGTAGTAAGGTTTAATCAGTACAGGCTTACTTTGGTGAACAGTTTCTTGGAACTTGTTAGTCACTTTCTAAAGTGTTTGCGAGCTAGAGGAACGTTTTTATTTGGTGATGGAAGGGGTAATTATGTTGACTGCACAACTTACATCTAGTCAAGTTAATTTATGGTTATAAGCTGACATATATATATGATTTTTTTGTATAGAATAATGTATATCTCTTTATCGATCCACCCTAATTGCGGCCCTCCGCTCAAAAAGTTTAGGAGCCCTAGTCTAAGGTTTTCCTCTCTCTATAATGGATGCCGATATCGGGAGATCGAGGTTCAAATTTCAGTTGGGTGTCCTAATGGTAGTTTTTCCTAAAGGATTTCCCACTCTCCTCCTTGGCAAATTCGTGCACATTCTTATTTATTTTACCTTTTCCTTCATACCTATTTCAATATATAATCACTATTTATATATTTATATACAACAATTATATAGATCTTATACATTATTTTATAATGATTGATTATGCATAAACAAACCCCCAAATGGATATGAGATGGATGGGGTATGGGACATAAAACAGTGGATGACCCTCATCGGTGCTTGCGTGGTGTAACACATTACCCTTGTGTTAGACTGGATGAGTATTAAGGCTCAAGGGAAGAAACAAAAAATATCTGATGTTTCTGTGTTTTAGGCTTCCATGTGTGACTGTCTTGTCAACAGGCAATGAACTCCAAGACCCCGGCAGGCCCCTGGAAACCGGTTGTATTCGGGACAGCAATAAGACGACACTTGTGTCTCTTATGAAGGAGGCGGGCTTTCCCGTTATTGATGCCGGCATTGCAAGAGACAAGTAATGAACGTGGATTTTATGTTAACTTTTACTTCTCGGTTGAGTTGTGATGTTGTCAGTTATATTTTTTAACAATGTGTTTAATAACCAAATCTGCTATTGATGGAAAGTTAGATTGGGAAAAAAGATAATTTTTTTTATAAAAAATTATTTTCTACTTTTTATTGTTTTTGTTTTCTATCAAGAATTTTCTAAATATTTTTCTCAGTGTCTGACACCTTAGCTCAATCGGTAACATGTCTGCTACTATGATAAAGGCCGGGTCCAGGTGTGGGACTGACCTAGATTTAAGTTAGTTTGCAAGTTGTGTGTTGATATAATCAGTCAGCTTCAGAAAGTGCACATCAAGTACCTTTTTTTTAATATACTGTATCAAATAAACTTTCTCTTGTGTACTCCTATTCTTATTCAAGTCAGAATATTAATGGTAAAATTATTTATTTAATTTTCAGTCCAAAGCTGTTCTGTCGAAGCTAAAGGAAGCTCTCTCTACAGGTGACGTTATAGTTACCACCGGGAGTGTGTCGATGGGTGAGAGAGACATTTTGAGGGACGTTCTCATCACCGATATTGGAGCCATGGTTCATTACGCTCGCGTCTTTATGAAACCTGGGTGAGTGCTCTCTTTAGCCAGTTCTTTCTTGGTTTTCGGCATTTCATTAGCATATTTAGGATAATTCTTTGTCCTTTCACCATTTTTCCTCCTTATTTGTTTCCATTTTTCCCCTCTTATTGTACATTTGATATTATCTGCTCCTCCCATATATTTCCAGGTCTTCCTTGAGATTTTTCCCTGCATTTTTTCTATCTCCCATCATTTAAAATTTCATCTTCGAAAGTTAAGTTTAAAAAAAATACTATTCTTGAATCTGGTCTCAAAAGTATGTGCCTCAAACGTCTCGAAACCTTATAAAAAGACAATAAGTAGCCACGCTATTATAGTTGTTAATTACAGCATAGCCACAGCTAAATATCATATTCTTTAAATTTAAAAATGACACTTGGACCTGGGAATCAAACCTGGGACTTGTGGCTTAGTTTACCAGTACTAGTTATCAACTATAATAGCTTGGCTATTTAATTAATCTTGATATGCATATTCTTACATCGGTGATTACAGTACTATTGACAGCGTAAATCTCTCCTGAGTCGAAGGTGGCTCCATTATCTGATAGCTCACGATCTTAAGAGATCACTCATATGTAGCTGATGATTTACGCACGTCCATCACGTAATCTGCTTTAAAATATGTGTGAAGAATGACCTTGGGCACGGCACGAATCCTGATTAGTTCAGTGGTTATAACATTGGCGTACTAAATCAAAGGTCTCGGGTTCAATTCCTATATTCAGGTGTAATTTTTCAATTTAAAGTCTATACAAAATAGTTGTTTTCTTGTGTTGACAGTAAGCCCACCACATTTGCAACGTGTGACTATGAGGGTAGGAAAAAGCTGATACTAGGTCTTCCAGGGAACCCAGTGTCTGCAACGGTCACCAGTCACCTCTATGTGCTGCCTGCGCTAAGGAAGATGGCAGGACACCCCTCACCGTTGGCCACCATCATTAAGGCTACGGTACATATCTACCCATAATATATTATTAATACAAAACTGGACTACTTCACTTTTTTTTTTCCACCCTCAAAATAATATTTATTACTGGTGAGGATTTTCATGGGACTTTTAAAATCTACTAAAATAGTGAACATGGATGCAGTCCAATTTTCATAGAAAATACTTTTTTTCTTTTTTTAAATTTTAAATGTTAGCATTTCCCTACATTATTTGAGTTATTTTACAAGTATCGATAATATGTACCAAAAGTGACAGCTGCAGATTACATGACCTGATGTATGAACACACTAGTGGACTTGTAGCTTTTATAGCGGTCTTTTCCATGAAAATTTGACTGTAGTTTAAAGTTTACTAGTATCTTTTCAAAATATCATTGACAAACAAACCTGATGTTAAAATTCTAGTAAATCGTTTTCTCAGAAAACAAATTAAATATTCAAACTATATTGTAATCTTCTCCAAAATTGTTAAAACGATTATTTTGGAATGATGCTTATAAGATAGGCCCATAGTGTAATTTGTCAGGGTAAGACTGCTACCTTTCAGGGCAAACATAATATACAGAACATCAGTAAATTATTTTTTTTAATGATCATATAGGTTGTATTCTGGATGTCAACAATTTTATTTGCGAAACTTTGTAAGTGTCAAAGCTGAATTTTTCTTTTTCAAAACAAAGTCAATCTTTAAAAAAATTATAAACAAAAGTTGAAGTTTTTTAAGATTTGCACATCTATATTCTTATCCATTTTGACATTACACTGTACACTAGTAACCATCAGTCAAACAACCAATCTTTGCCGAGAGACTGAAAACGAGCAATGCACGTGTGCGAAACTATAGACATTCACAATCTTTACCGTCATTTCATGTGCAGTCTGTTGTTTGTAGACGGAAGAGGAAGTTGCGCTTGACCCGAGACCAGAATATCATAGAGCTATTTTGAGTTGGCCAGAAGGCATCACCATCCCTACAGCCAAGAGCACAGGTGAGGAATCATATGAAAAAAATATTATATAAATATTGGTGGTCGAGGAAGAGCCTGTATTCTCCTTATTAGCGACTCATTCCTATGTAATCATAGGACAAATCTAACCACAAGACTATTTTATTAACTATTAATGTTTTAGTACTCCGTCTAGATACCATTTTGGGCTATACAAGTATGTACTAATTACGATAATGTGTTGGGGATGAGGAAGATTGAATTTAGAGGAAGCTTACATTTATTTTTGTGGAGGGGAAGTAGAAAATAATTTAAGAAACACCACTATCAATACACACGGCCGGTCGCGATCGGGGTTTGATCCCGGTCAGGTGCACTGAGTGTGGTTTTTCTCTAAATTGTTTTCCACTCTGCCACCACGCAAATGTGGGTGCATTTCCTATAAATTAAGTTTTACTTATCCCTAACCCATTAATGTAATTATTACATAGGGGTATAACCCGAACGAGTAGTAATACACAATGATAATGATGATGTTAATAATAATAACACTATTTATAAAATGTTCATGTTAAGAAGTTGGTATCTTATGCTTAACATATTTACTAAAAATTCATTTTTGTATACTTATAGATTGAAAAAAAAAAACACAGTTTGATTCATTATCTTATCATCATTATCAATGTTTCCAGCCTGTGACCGGGTCAATTTATTAGAATCCCTCAATCTTCCTCTATCCTTCCACCATTATTTCTCCTTTAATCACTTACATTCTTATCCTCTAACTCGCACAGTTGCTGTTATCTGCTCCTCCAATATCTTTCTTGGTCTCCCTTGTGGTCTTTTCCTTACATACTTCATCTCCATCATTTTCCTTGTTAGCTGCTTTTCCATCCTCATTACATGTTCATACCATCTCATTCTACTATCTCTTGTACTCACCGTACCCCCCACTCTTTCCGGATAACTCCATTCCTAATATTGTTCCTCTTCGTGACAGCTAACATGTTCCTCACAAACTTTATTCCCATGTCCTCCACTTTTCTCGTCTCTCTTATAATCACTGTCCATGTTTCTGCTGTAAATGTGAGTATGGATTCTGAGTACACTTACCTACACTTCAAGGACACTTCTCTCCTCCATAACAGGTCTCTTACACACCTGTAGAACAACTCCCCATAGTGACCTCTTATTAGATCCTCTCTACTCCCCTTCCTTTGATTCAACCACCTATATCTGATGGTGAATATTTAAAAATCAAATACTGGCTAGCTTTGTGTGGCGCATTCATCATCTCATCATCATCATCATCATCATCATCGTCGTCGTCATCATCATCATCATCATCATCTCATCTGTTCCCAGCTTGTGACCAGGTGTGTTTGATAAAATACCTCCATCTCCGTCTGTACTTCTGGTGTATTCACACTTATAATAATAAAAGTGTGCTTGGATATGTGTTAGGTAATCAGATCAGTAGTCGGCTGCTCAGTTGTTCGGCCGCTAACTGTTTATTGATCCTCCCGCCTCGCACAGACTCCAGGAAGACTCTAGCTAAAGGAGAACTTGTCGACGCTATGATCATCTCGCGGATATAATAACAAGGTAATGAAGAAGAAACGTCTTGTAACTGATTGGGATAAAATCTGTAATACTATGCTTTATAAAGGCTTGGTATAGATTCCTATTTTTAACTCAAAGTTAATTAGTTTTTGAATTTGTACTTTTTAAATGAATTCCGAATCGCTCGTTCTTTGTCTTGTTTTGTATCGAGACAATTCTACCAATTTGAGAGTTGTTATCACTCGCTTAATATTGAGACAATCCTTGAACATGGGTGAGATTTCCGCACAATTTATCATAATATTTTTTCAGAAAAAAATATGCCTGAAAAATGTAATTTGGTAAACTATTTTTTTTTTTATTGATTCCAAACGTTTGGTATATTTTTCCACCTTTGTTTCATTGGACGTTAAATAGTTTTATTTTCATATGGAACATAAAACACTCATGGCAGCTGTATACGCTACATATTTCTTAATGTTTATTCCTTAAAGTTAATTTTAAATTCTCTTCTGAAGTGTCTTTTTCAATACGTTAGTTAACTCACTGTTCAGGTTTATTTTTATATAATTTTATTTATATCAGTTTATTTTTATTTCATTTTATTTATATTGAGTTACATTAATAATCATTTAACTACTAGAACTTATCTTTGCTAAACATACTTTTTACCCGCTTTTGGTGGCCGCATTGTCTAAGGTGCTACTCTCACAATAAACTAGACTGCCTATGACGAGATGATTAGGGTTCAAATCCTGGTCAGGTTTACTGAGGGTAGTTTTCTCATAAATGGTTTTCCACACTCCTTCTCTTCAAATGTGGGTATACTTACCCTAAAATTCAAGCCCTCTCATCCCAAATCTATTAGTGTAATCAGTACATAAGCGTAGAACATGAATGGTTATTGAAACACGCCGCAAAAAAAAAAAGCTTTGTTTCTTATGGTGGCCACAAAAATTCTAAATGTGCCCTAAGTGTTAAAAAAATCAAGCTAAATATTTAATTTTTATTTAAAATAAAAAGTACTTTATAATCTTAAATAAATTGTAATTGTGTGTTTGAAAAAGTACACATAAGTATTATTTTATAAAGATATACATTTGTTTTTGATAAAACTTATTTTGATTGTATATTATTGAAATTATGGACATATATTTGTAAAATTGTGTGTTATTGTGCCACAAATACAAATTTGTGGATAAAGAAATATATAAAGGAAACTAAGAATTTGGAGCATATTTTTTATATCTATATATTGTAGTTGAAAGTCTTAAAGACAATACAATTATTGTTACTATTGTTACTATTGTTGTTTTACCTTTTATTTTTCTACAGTCTATGTGCCAGATTTTGTCAAACTCTTGTTTCATTTTTTGATTTGGAATAAAGAATTGAATAACATGTTTTAAATGGTGTGTGCATAAAGTTTATTAAAATAAATATTTCATGGTGTTTTACTTGTGGTTTATCTAAGTAAAAAAAAAAAACAGACACAATATTTACTGCTTAATAACAATTTATTACTAATACTATATATAATAACTAACCTAAATATTAATTACTATGTTTATAGGCTCCTCAAATAGAACATGGGTTGAATACCAAGTAGTTAAGATACAATATTTTACATTTTACATAACTAATAAGAAAAAAAAAGTATGAGCATACATTTACCTTCTTTTTTTTTTTTTTTGTGTGTATTTCCCAAACTTTTTTCTTACAAAGGTTATAAATCGTACCAAAATTATCTTGTAACATTTAATATAATTATATCAAGACATAAGTAATTATTAACAACAAACTTTTTTTTTCCCTTCAATAAATACATTTTTTTTTCGATCAAAATAGCTTTGTGAAGGCCAAACAGGAAATGGCTAAAAACCATCTTGCTGAACAGTTGGCTTTTTTTTTTTTTTAATTAATGGAATGTTTGTTAAAATTATGTATTTTAAAACATGGAAACTGGAAAATAAAGGAAGATATACCAACATCTGTAGAGAAATGAAAAAAGCACATACAAAGAAAGAAGAGTACTTGGGGAAGAATCCAATCCTTCAAATTGTAAACTCGGAAATCTTGTGCTACCCCTCCCCCTCCCACTGCCGATCATCTGGGTACACCTGTCCAGTACTACCCTCCTGCCAAAGTCTGAAACATGTATGGAGGTTAAATGTCGTCGGCCCGCAATCAAGCCGTACCGACCGAGCGGCTGCCGTATTTTGGCGAAGATAGTGCCCAGCTTCTGTGGATATAGGGTGTCTTATGGTTTGCACAACAAACCTCCTGGCCGATAATCTCAGTTTTCTAGACCGGAGCCGCTACTTTTTCATTCAAGTCACTCCTCATTTGTCCTCACAAGGCTGAGTTGACCTCGTTCCAGAACCAGAAGAAAATGTATCCGCATTTGTGTGGAGGGAAAGGGGAAAACTATTTTGTAGGATGGGGAGGGGGGGTGGAACCCTCAATACACACGACCGAGATTCAAACCTCAATCTCCCCGTCATTGGCAGTCTAGTCTACTGTGAGAGTAATGCGTTAGACCATGGAGCCACCGAAGCGGGTAAGAACATAATTGGAAGAACACTTGGTGCTACTCATTGAGAATCTATTCACAGGTAAGTAAGAAACAGACTCTCAACCTTACAGGGGTTTCTTTACGCTCCTTTTGCCAACTTGAGTCCTTCAACAATGGGCTTCGCTAGCGTCACTGCTGGGTGAAGATAGGATTAACTGCAGTGATCCTAGTGTTAAAGGACTCAAGCTGCCAAAAGGAGAGCAACCATTATAACATGGAGGTTGAGTGTCTAGGTATATTATTTGTCCGTGCCCTAGGCTCAACACCAAATGGAACAACCAAGTCTCTGGTGAACCTTCGTTGGAAACCCAGGCAGTTTGGTCCGAACAAGTTTGATCTTTGACAGCATTGACTTGGCTTACAGAAGGACAAATAACATTTGTTAAATAGAGAGTGAGATGAAACTATTTCGTTTATCAAACCATAGTTTGAGTACAACCACTCTCTGCTCCAAACTGCACAAACAGGACACTTCGAGTGCTGGCCACTGTTTCTTATCCAAGTCATATTACTGCAAGGGTGGCGTTCCTTGGATTCAACATCACATCCCTACAACTAACTCGAATGTCATATCAACACCGGCAGTACACCAATGAGAAGCTATTCTCATGAGAGTTAACTTATCAGCCCTTCGATGGACATCTAACTAATCTATTAGATAGACTATCAGGCAGGAGACTCCCTTCCCTTCCAATTCTTGGCTCTATTGGCAGCAGTTAGCTCCTCCATTTGTAAACGGGTTCTGAAGTAATTCAGGAACGCAACTTTAAGGATTATCTACGGACGTTACCCGTAAGTTTACCCAAGGTGAATTTTGTGGCGTTTTATGATTCCTTAACTTACTATCCATTTATCTATTTCACTAAATTTTTTTCTTAAAATATGTTAGCACTTGGGCTTCATTATTAATTAAAAAATAAATCCACTTCGGTGATCGCATGGTCTAAGACTTCACTCTTACAAGAGTCTAGAATGCCAATGACAAGATTTGAGGTTCGAATCCTGGTTGGATGTATAGAGGTTGGTTTTTTCCTAAATATTTTTCCACTCTCCCCTCCATGTGAATGCGGACATACTTGCTCTAAATTGAACCTTACTCATTCCTAACACAATAGCATAATTATTACATAGGTGGTCTAGGGGTAAGGTATCAGACTTCTATGCTGGCGGCCGGAGTTCAATCCTCGGTCCCGGCACAGATTTATCTAATTACCAAACCCTTCCTTCACCTCTGACAAGATATCTTGTGAATGTGGGGAATGCCAGGCCTCCACCGTGGTTCGGATTCCACATTAAACTGTAGGTCCTTCATTTCATCTCATAATCACCCTACCATTACACATTAGCGTAAGTGCGTATAACCCGAACGGGTAGTAAGACGCGGTGCTAATAATAATAATAATAATAATTATTATTATTATTATTATTATTATTATTACATAATATGTGTATAACACAAACAGGTAGTATGATGTGGTGATATTAAGACAACATACCGGTACATTCATATTACAAATAGCGCTAAATAATATTTTTTAGATTAGAAATTTAGGGTACAATGTAAATATAACAACATGCAGTGTAAAAATAATTAAACAATAGATTCTACAGAATCAAATGTGCTAATCATTTATCTACATTGGGCATTATTTTTTTCTCAACGCAGATCATAAAGAGCGTAGAAGGACAAGCGGTGCGTACACAACTATCGGGAAAAAAGTGAACCTACAATCTCTACTTTTAAACACAACATATTAGAGTATTTCTCATGATATGTCAGTCCCCTTCTTCAGCAATGCAGTGTTCTCTCCTTTTCTGAGGAAGAAAGCCGACGATAACTGTGTTGTGTTTCATGCATTAAATTATTAAACGCATAATTGTTTGATAGTTATGTAGGCCTTGCTCTATTATCCCACTATAAATTAATGTCCATCGAATTCAGCCTTTATTTTTACACTGAGAAAATATTTTATCGAATGACAAAACACCGATATTAATAATATTTAGAAAATTATAATTCAGATTAAAATATGTGGTACATTCGGTTTCATCAAGTCCTGAGGATGATGCCAGCTAGCATCGAATATAGTTGACATTAACGGGCAACACAATATGTTAAATTCAAGAATGAGAGCTCTTATTTTTGATAAGGAATATAATCCTCTTTAAATTTGTATTCTTTATTACCGCTCTCTTTAACGCTATAACTTAATTATTCTGAATTATAATTTCCTAATTATTTATATACCATGTTCCTAAGCTATCAAAATGTTCTATAAAAACTAATATTTATTATAATTTTAACATAGTTAATATTTCATAACAGCAATTTCACATAACAATCAAGAGAAATCATCTAAAAAAACTACACCTATTTACAACAAATATATGACACATCACCCATAAGCCACCTTTGGAAAGCTAAAAGACATCACCAAATATTTTATTTCAGAAAAATAATTGTTAGACAAAAAAAGGAAGCAAGGACTCATGATATTTTGTGTAAAATTAATTTGTTTCCACATATACCATGAATAAAAAATCAAAACACATTTGTATTTATAAAAAAAACTTTATATTTTGAAAGTTTCTATATTGAGTTAAATATCAAGACAAATCTCATCACCTTGGGTTATTTAATTGTTTATCAACAAAAAACAAAAAATACAAACAAATTAAATGTGGTGTTGGTGACCAAAATATGTGTTAAAAAACATTCGAATTCGAGTCATTAAGGGGGCCTCGTCGATAAGTGAGAAATTGTCGCACAAATGTTCAACCAAAACGCAATATTTAATTCTATGATAAGTTATATTAAAATATGGTTCACACCAAAATAAAGTCGAAAGATTCCAACAGAGCTCTATTTCCCTTTACAAACTTATAGTTTTGATTTTATTAATTGAAATAAATATAAAAATGTGACGTTAGCTAATTTTCAATGACTTTTTAAGCCAATTTCCAGAGCTATGAGACCAGGCTTTATGAAAAAAGGGCTCTAAAGCTAGCCTACTTCTAACAAATACAGTGATTTTATGATAGACTCACAAGAGAAAATTTCAAGTTATTTGAGAACTAGCAGCAAGCTTTCCTTTCTACCTTGAGATAAGAAGTTTCCATAGTTTTCTTTCCCTCTTTCTTATTGACACGACAAAAGTTGGTTGTAGGTGAAGGGTGAAAAGGATATAGAAGTAATTCCATAAAACAACAGAGTATTTTAAGCCATTTGGCCTGACAGCGATTGATACTGTCTCGCTAATCGAGGCGGCTGCCTTAAGCAAGAAATATATTGCAGTCACTTTCCAGTAATATTATATAATAAAATCCTTGTGAACATGTCATTATAAATGTTGGAAAGGAGTTGTTAGTAAATTTTTATTGTAACCTCTATATAAATTACTATGCAGTCATTTTAGCCGAGGTTCTGTGACACCACCATATTAACAAGCGTGGCCAGACTATAGGAATAGTAAATGGCCACGATCTCGCTGTAACCTTCCCAAAACTGTCACCCCTTCTTAAGATATGTATACCAAGCCAAAAGGTTTAAAATTAATTTGGTCAAAGACTTCAGCGATATAGCCTAGCGGTATAATAATATTTACATAGTTGGTATTGATCATCTCATTGTCCTTCTGTCTCATATGGCAACATTTCATGTGTGTTGTTTCTTGGTGTTGACACACATCAGTTTCTCTGGGACTCCCCTGAGGCTGAACGCGAGGGATTTCAGACCTGTCTGTGGCAACAGTCGGTACGAGTCCTGTGGGGTTTTGGAGAGAAGCGCTTCCTCGATCACTCTGATGGCCTGTGTTGGCAACACTGACACGTCATACTCGACGTACTTGTTGTTGGATAGTCCGACCTCTACCACCGTGTCTTGGTTAATAGTGTTTCTAAAAAGAAAGAAAAAAATGTAGTATAATCTACGATCTTACGAATTCTAAATCTTAAATGAAAATCTTAGAAAAAACAATACAAATAATTAGTTTACTTTACTACACTAATTGTTAAGTTGCTTTGGAGTGGGGGTTGGGGATGAAATATTAATTGTTAACTGAATATATAATATAAAAAAAAGCGTATAACCCGAACAGGTATTAAGACAGAGTGCTAAATTTTAAAAAAATTTAAAAATGGAAATTAATTAATTACGGGACCTTAGGCTTAGCGCAGCATTGCTCTACTACTGAGCTAATCAGGGATCATCCCTTGCTCAGGGTCATTCTTAACTCATAGTTTAAAGCAGAGTCTGTAATGGACGTGGGGATATTATCCGTTGCTATCGGTGATATCACCGACAATGACGACTCAGTTGTGGCTTTATGCTGCCAAGAGTACAAATACATTTTACCTTCCAAGTGAATCAAAATGGAAGAAAGCAACGCTATTCAATCAATTATATATTAAGGGTGAATCTTGGGGGGATGAATGATTTTAATGACAGAGATCAGCCGTAAATGAATTGTATAAAAATTAAATAGTATAGTAATGATTGAAGTTTTTCCTTTAATTATGTTGGGATGAACAATCCATAAGGTGACCTGGTGGTCTAGGGGTAAGGTGTCGGACTTCTGTGCTGGCGGCCGGGGTTCAATCCTCGATCCCGGCACAGATTTATCTGATTACCAAACCCTTCCTTCACCTCTGACAAGACATCTTGTGAATGTGGGGAATGCCAGGCCGCCACCGTGGTTCGGATTCCATGTTAAACTGTAGGTCCTTCATTTCATCTCACAATCACCCTACCATTACACATTAGCGTAAGTGCGTACAACCCGAATGGGTAGTAAGACGTGGTGCTAATAATAATAATAATAATAATAATAATAATAATAACAACACAATCCATAACCAATATAAGAGCTCTAGTTCAAATATTAACGAAAATTTTCCATTTCAAATTTGATATTTCCTCGAATTGTGAATATTTTTAAAAGATTTGAAGATTCAGAGATTCCATCTCTAATATTTGGATTAAATAGAAGATAATTGCATACAAGATAAATTCCTCATGACATAATTAATTACAATTTGTATAGACAGAAACATCATTTTATACTTGGGACATGTTGATTTAAGTTTGCGAAAATATGGTATCACAATCTTGTTAGATAAGCTCTTTTTAAATAAATGATCAGAAACAATTCCACAATACACAAGACTATTGAGATTTTTTTTCTTTAAGGTAAAAATAAAGTGAGAAGATTCTTTAACTATTATAAATTATAATATAGTAAAGATTTGATATAGTTAATTTTTTAAATAAGGTAGGTCATGTACATTCATTCCCAAAGAGCCGATAAATGATGTTGTAAAATATAATTCAATTTGATTTTATTAATCTTATATGAAAGAGTTCTCTAACTTTCTTTAGGTTGTACCCTGGTCATGAATAAAAGTATAATGTACCCCAAATAACAAATTTCAGGTAGTCAAAGAAGAACATTTCCCTCAATCGATTCAAAAATAACCAGTAAAATTTGGTTTTCTTGTCGTTTTGCCAAATTTCCCTTGGAAAGTGCGTGCGTACCCCTCTGGTTAGTAGTACTACAGTTTGAAAACTATTTTTCTAGAACATCACCCGAGAGAGAAACCAAGTTTTGAACCCAACCAGACAATTAGTGTGATGTTTTTCCGTCATTATGTAACTTCCCACAATCTTACTAATCAAATTGTGACTCATTCTTTGTTTTTATTTTTAAAAAAAATATATATTGAGCACCCACCCAATACTCGGCACTCCAAACAGTTTCTCTGTGGATAGTCCTTCAGGATGCAGTGTGATTACTCGCACGTCTTGTGCTGCTATCTCATGACGGAGAGCCACACTAGCCCCTTCCACAGCGTAGCGTGCGGCAGTGTACGCCACTAGACCGACTGAGCGGCGGCGTCGGGACGGCTTACGTCCATTCCCACAGTGAGGAGGCGCCCTGAAAACACACGCACAAAAAGAAAAGCCGCAATACAATTATTATTTTTACAGAGTGGTCATTTTGTGTGTTGTTTAGCGTGGTAATACCAACTTATATTTGTCCTGTGCTACATCATAAAGATATATCATTAAAACATATACTATTTAATAAATTTAATATTTTTATCTTTAAATCATAAATTTATATAACTTTACAAGTTATAAGATGTGTCGCAATATAATTGTTTAGATCTCGCTTGAAAGTGTTAATTTTTGAATCTTTGATCTCTTTAAAAGAAAATTGTCACCAAAGTTCTAGAGCGCTACCAACAAAATAGAAATGTCATGGACATGTCTAGGGATCCATCAGTTTTGTATATAAACACACCCTTTTTGTTCCTCAGAAGGGGTAGGAAGGTTCTGGCTGTCCTTAGGGTGCCGATGACGTTGTGCTTGAGGGTCGTGTCCCAGTGAGCGTTGTCTTGCTGCTCGAGTCTGCCCCTGCAGCACAGACCCGCAGTGTTCACGACAGCCCACAGGCCTGCAAACATTACACAACAATCAAATTAATATTCAAATAAATCACGACAGCATACAGGCCTGCAAACATTACACAACACTCGAAATATGTAACATAAAATAGCAATATTATTATTTAGTACAGAGAGACTGTCCTTTGCAGTAAACCTGGTGAGCTAAGCCAAAGGTTCCATGTTCGATCTTTGTGTTGAGCTATGATTTTAAAACCATTTTAAAATTAATTATGTAACTAAATGTAGTTGCTTAAGACCTTCTTGATTTACGAGTTCTCACATTTTAATGTAGACAGTCCTTATTTAATCAGAAAACAAACTGCCAGCAGCACCCACATTATTTTTTACAAGATAACTATGGTGGCACAAATCAGAAGAGTGAGATACTTTTGTGGAACAAATTAACCACTAGATAAATGGGCATAGGTTTTGAAATCTGTACCATTAATTTAATGAAGATGGTTAACTATGTGGTAAGTTGACATCACCCAACATCTTATGTTGTATTCACAAATGACTAAGGAGGCACAAATTATTAAAATGGGATATTCTTGCGGCACAGATTAACATTTATATAAGTGCATAGGTCTCATTGTATTTTTATGGGTGTTGCTAACTTCACATGGTCCTAACCCTCCCCACTGCAAAAAAAAAAATGGGAAGCTCGAGATTATATTGACATTATATTAAAATATAAAATGAAGGTTTGTTTCTTATCAAAAGGGAACTGCACCCCTAGGAATATCATTGGACCAAACACCGATGAATCGAAACTCATTATATTACTGCGCACAGGCAAGAATGCACTTAATGTTAACAGAGCACACCCAGCTATGCTGAAGCTTGGTGTCTTGGGTGTGTGATATCTATTTTTGTTATTACTAGTATTAAAAGCTCGCGTTAAATGGCTATATTGAAATCCCAGTAAAGGGACCACTCGTGACGTCACAGTTCATGGTCACATCAGTCGTGTAACCTCGTGGGACAAGGAACTCGAAGTTCCCATGGCCTACCTTGCGTGATGTTGTTCCAGGTAGGATCACAAGACGTAACACTTGGGACTGAGAATACTATAGTGAGCACTTCTAAAGAAAGTTCTTATAATTGGCGATGTTTAGTCTGTAATTCGTGTTCGTATTTTGGTGTTGATAAAAATTTGACAACCCGATCGATACACAAATAATATAATAATAATAATAATTCGTTACAAAAATGCTGGTAATTTTTCTTTTCTAATCATTTTCTTAGTAATTGCATCTCTGTACTTTTCTAGTTAGAGGGGTCAAAATGTCTCCCACGACTTCCTGGGCTGACTTAGGGTGTGTAGGGGGCTGAAGAGGGTGCTTATGTTTTTCAGGGGTGGGTTTCGTTTAGTTGAAAATTGATATGATCAGTGTTCTAGAATACAACCGTTAAAGCGGCTTAAAATACTTATACTTCCTTATGCCCTTCACCTACAACCGCCATTTGTCATGTCCTTAAGAAAGAGAGGAAAGAAGACTATGAAAATTCTTTTTTTTTTAAGGTAAAGAGGGAAGCTCGCTGCTAGATCTCAAATAGCTTAAATGTTAGTGTTGTGAGCCTATCCAAAAATTACTGTATTTGATAGAGGAAAGCTAAATCTAAAGCCCTTTTTCATCAAAGCTAGTTTCATAGCATCATAAATATGCTTAAAAGTCGTTCGATATGAGATAATACCACATTTCCACACATTAATAAAATTCAAAATATAGAATTTTTGGAATCTTTCGAAATTCATTTTGGCGCTAACCACATTTTGAAATAACTCATCACAAGCTTCGGTGGCCGCATAGTCAAACGCGCTATTCTTGCAGTGGACTAGACTGTCCAAGACGGGGAGCTCGAGGCTCGAATCTCGGTCGGGTGCACTAAGGATAATTTTCCAAAACTATTTT
Organism: Timema cristinae; assembly: GCA_039000515.1. Taxonomy (NCBI): domain Eukaryota; kingdom Metazoa; phylum Arthropoda; class Insecta; order Phasmatodea; family Timematidae; genus Timema; species Timema cristinae. The sequence continues at coordinate 59,830,684 of JBCFYV010000935.1, forward strand.
TATACTCTTCCTTCACGCATATGTGGGTACACTTCATATAAATATAACCTCCCAAATCTATAAAACCATCAGTGTATTTAGTACATGAACGTGTAACCAGAACAGGTAGTAAGATGCTATGCTTTAAAAAAAAGTCCATCGTAGAATTAAAGGTGACCTGGCGGTCTAAGGGGTAATATGTCAGACTTCTGTGCTGGAGGTCCAGGGTTCAATCCCCGGTCTAGGCACAGATTTATCTGATTGCCAAACCCTTACTTTACCTCTGACAAGACGTGTATTAATCACATCTTGTGAATGTGGGGAGTGCCAGGCCTCCACCGTGGTTCGGATTCCACGTTAAACTGTAGGTCCTTCATTTCATCTCACAATCACCCTACCATTACACATTAGTGTAAGTGCATACAGCCTGAACGGGTAGTAAGACGCGGTGATAATAATAATAATATAATTAAATAGTGCGCTAGGGCTTAACGTCTGCGTGACAATTGTGCGGTAACTTTGAGTCGCAAGCGGTCCCCCATCCTTACCAAGGAATGCGCGTTGAGAAAGCCGGTATGATGTCTGAGATATGCATGCGCGCCCGTTGAAAACATGTCAAGGATGGATGGTAAAAACAGAATAGATTCCCGCGAGGCGAATATTTAGGACCTACCTACCCAGCACAACAATCCAACAAAATAACCAAACAGGTTTTCTTCTTTAAATACATCGTTCACGACTTCAATCCAGTCAGCTTCGTGTCTTACGGTCAATCGCTGTTGTATATTTTTATTTTTACAGTTTTTCACCCGCCTCGGTGGCGTAGTTGGCTAACGCGCTAGTCGTGTTGAGCTCGACTGCTGAGGACGGGGAGATCGAAGTTTGAATCTCGGTCGGGTGAACTGGGGGTGGTTTTTCCTAAATGGTTTTCCACTCTCCCTCCACGCAAATACGGGTTCATTTCCTCTAATTAAACCTTCCCAATTTCTAATTCATTAGCGTAATTAGTACTTAAAGCGTATAACCCGAACGGGTAGTAAGACGCGGTGCTAAATATTATTATTATTATTACAGTTTTTCACTTCATACTACCCATCCGAACTTCCCGCAAATTTACACTAATGTTAAAAAAAATGAACATTTTTTTTTTACTTTCTCACTTAAAGAAATTATTGTAATCGTGATAATTGTTATGGATTTTGATGTTTTATGTGCCATTTAACTCAAAATATGGGTCTCAAAATTCAGCCTGTCTGTCGGTCTTTCTATCCATATTTATCTCCTTGGGGCTACATTCGAAACTGTGTTGATGGATTTTGTTAAACTTGATATATATTTGTTAATATAGTCAAACCTCGGGGAATTTATTTGATTTTGATTCTAGCCCTCAAATTAAAGGTACTGATGATTTTTGAAAATTATAAATTTTATGAAAATGGCTCAAAATTTATATTTTTTTTTAAACTAGCTTTGACAATTTTGTATAAAATGTATATGGAAGTTTTTTTATAAGAAAAATAATGTCTCCTTTTTTTTTGCCGGAAGATTAGCTTAAAAGTAGTTTACTGATAACTAATTTTTAAAAGTATAATTTTTTTTAAATATCTGTAGCAATTTTGTTCTAAATTTATATCAAAAGAGTGTTTCATATGATTATTAAAATATTGTGGTTTATTTTTACGAGGAAAATATATTTATGGGGTGGTTTACTGACAATTGATTTTTGAAAATGTTATTACAAACTAAAATAGACTAAATGATAAAGACTGTAAGCCACGATTGTGTTGTATTACAACACCTTGGCTCAGTCTATTGAGCTAAGAGTCCCAGGTACGATTCCCGGTATGGCTTAAAAATATTTTATTGATGAAACGTGGATTTCCCCTTTCACAGTGATGAATTAACGGCTGAGGGGGCTGGCTGGATGTTATGTCTTAGTTTGTAAGTCGTTTGTTGATATAATCGGTAGATTCAGAAAGTGAAGGTCAAATACTTTTAAAAAAATGAAATTATTGTGTCGTTCAATTATTAGTAACTAGATAGCTGTTGCCCGCGGCTTTGCTCGCGTGGAAGTTGATTATATACAAATACGAAAATATACATATATATTTACAGATTAATTTAAAATATTACGTTACGTTGATGACCATAACTTGACCTCAGATCAAAAAATAATGCAAGTCCGATACAAACTTTCACCCCCTTTTTCATCCCTTATTAAATAAAATTTCCAAAATTCCTTAAACACGTATTTATTTGTTTTACGTCAATAACCGAAATACAAAATTTTGTTTATGTAACTTTCAAAATGACGGACTTTCATACATATTATCATACATATTATCATCCCCTATTTTGACCCCTTTGGGGTGGAATTTTCTAAAATCCTTTCTTAGTGGGTGCCTACATAACAAAATGAATATACAGTCCGAATTTCATGCTTGTAGCCTTGATAGTTTGCGCTCGGTGATGATGAATCAGTCAGTCAGTCAGTCAGTCAGTCAGGACATGTTATTTTATAAGTATACATTAACAAACTAATGGTAAATATTATTAAAGCTCGATTCTAGTTCAAGGTGCGCCGTTTTTTGGTACGTGTGTTGTAACCAGTGATATCAATTATTATCAGTCTCCCTGACACGCGCGGCGGGTTGGGAAATCGACTGGCATGTGCCAGCAGGACTGGCTGGCACTCCTCGATTCTCTGACCAACATCTGCGGTATAAAAAAACCTGTCAGTAGAAACTTGACAGCCTCATAACGTTGTATTAGCACTTAGTTCGGCGAGTAAGAACTATAAACTTTCCTTTTCATTACAACATTTAAAAAAAAATACTTAGGTAGGCAAAATGTGTTTTTTATGAACCCTTCATATATAGCTTCCATATTTATTTATTTTGAAAAAAAAAAACAGTATTTTATCGTGAACACGTTTTGTCTATATGCCACCTGTGTACATTCTGTTTATCCTTGCTACTTTAAGGTGTTAACTAAGTGTACGTTTGTCAGACTGTTTCAATATTTTAATTACGTACTTTTTGGGGGGGAGGGGGGGACACCGCGTCTTACTAACCTTTTGGGTTATATGCTTATGTACTAATTAGGCTAATGGGTTCAGGATTAGTAAAGTTATATTTAGAGTAAATGTACCTGTAATTACGTGAGAGAGTGGAAAACCATTTAGGAAAAAAAAAAACACCCTCAGTACACTCGACCGAGATTCGAACTTCGACTTCCACGTCATCGGTAGTCCATTTTACCGCGAGAATAGCGCGTTTGACCATGCCGCCACCTAAGCGGGGAATGAAAACATTACGAAAGAGCTCGAATGAAAGCAAGGGCAGTTCAGTTAATTATCTTTATTTTTTTTAAATTATTGTTACTAACCACAGGCGACCAACACGAGTTAAGAGTTAATGACGTATGGGGGAGCACAGTTACTATAGTAAACTTCAAACTCCTGTACTACACCTGCTTTCGCGCCGGACAAGGAAAGAGTCTTGTGAATACTAATTAGGGGGTCTAATTACACTAATATTATTATTAGCACCGCGTCTTACTACCCGTTCGGGTTATACGCACTTACGCTAATTACACTAATATTATTATTAGCACCGCGTCTTACTACCCGTTCGGGTTATACGCACTTACGCTAATGTGTAATGGTAGGGTGATTGTGAAATGAAATGGAGGACCTACAGTTTAACATGGAATCCGAACCACGGTGGAGGCCTGGCATTCCCCACATTCACAAGCTTTGATTAATACACGTCTAATTAACACTAATAATTAACTGCTACCCGCTTCGGTGGCCGCGTGGTCTTGCAGTAGACTAGACTGCCTATAACGAGATAATCAGGTCTCGAATCTCGGTCGGGTGTCATGAAGTGTTTTTTTACTAAATGGATTTCCACTCTCCCTCCACGCAAATGTGGGCACATTTCATGTAAAAATAACCCGAACTCGTATTAAGACGCGGTGCTTATAAAAAATAGTGCTTTGTTGCGTCAAATTAAGATGCAACCCGCTTCGCAAAATTATCCTCGAATTCAGCAAATAGGAATCATCGTTTAGGTGCAATTTTTCACACGCTTACAAAGAAAATTACGTTTTGCAACTTAAGCTGTATGAGTGTTGTTTTTATTATCTCGCGTAAGATTGGTGTAAATTAGTGAAAGTTATGAACTCGCTGCTTATGGGAATATCATGGTTGTAGTCGCTTAGCTAGGAGAATGTTTTAATACCTCGTTTGAAAGGTTGTATGTGAACGTAATTAAACAGAACTATATCATAATTTGAGATAAGACTCTTGATAAATTATTGCACGAGTCAGGTGCGCTAGGTATTCTTGAGCAATACCTATGTTGGCCATATGTTTTTCTTATAAAAAATTAGGACACAGAATATAATACTAAACATACCATATATATGTTTAATAAAAAAAGATAGATGGATATAAGTGAAACACAAAACTATTTATTAAATCTCCTTTTTCATTGATAATTCAAGGTAACACATGCTAAATAATACATAAAAGAGTTTCATCAATTTCAACGGAACAAATAATAACGAGAAAAACTCTGTTCGTGCAGACACATAAATAAATTTAGATACTTTTTTTTTTTTCAACTTTCATTAATGATTATAAAATTGGTTGCTAATCACTTCAAACTAATATTTCAGTATAAAAGTTATAATAAAAGCAAAACAGCTTTAGGAACATATAATATGAAATATCAAGAGATCCTAATACAAACAAAATTGTAATCTTTCAAATAAGTCCAGAATTTTCATTAGCTATCTTTTTTCTTTGGGTTAAAGTCTACAGTTTTATATGCAGATATTTGCGCCACGATTGGGCGTTAATTATGGAGCTATGCGATTATTGTTCTAATGATGCCCGCGATTGGGCGACAATTGAAGTGCTATGCGATTATTGTTCTAATGATGCCCCGCGATTTGGCAACAATTGAAGTGCTATGCGATTATTGTTCTAATGATGCCCCGCGATTTGGTAACAATTGAAGTGCCCTGCAATTATTGTTCTAATGATGCCCCGCGATTTGGCAACAATTGAAGTGCTATGCGATTATTGTTCTAATGATGCCCCGCGATTGGGCGGCAATTGAAGTGCTATGCGATTATTGTTCTAATGATGCTCCGCGATTGGGCGGCAATTGAAGTGATATGCGATTATGGTTCTAATGATGCTCCGCGATTGGGTAACAATTGAAGGGCTATGCAATTATTGTTCTAATGATGCCCCGCGATTTGGCAACAATTGAAGTGCTATGCGATTATTGTTCTAATGATGCCCCGAGATTTGGTAACAATTGAAGTGCCATGCAATTATTGTTCTAATGATGCCCCGCGATTTGGCAACAATTGAAGTGCTATGCGATTATTGTTCTAATGATGCTCCGCGATTGGGTAACAATTGAAGGGCTATGCAATTATTGTTCTAATGATGCCCGCGATTTGGCAACAATTGAAGTGCTATGCGATTATTGTTCTAATGATGCCCCGCGATTTGGTAACAATTGAAGTGCCATGCAATTATTGTTCTAATGATGCCCCACGATTTGGCAACAATTGAAGTGCTATGCGATTATTGTTATAATGATGCCCGCGATTGGGTGGCAATTGAAGTTCTATGCAATTATTGTTCTAATGATGCTCCGCGATTGGGTAACAATTGAAGTGCTATGCGATTATTGTTCTAATGATGCCCCGCGATTTGGCAACAATTGAAGTGCTATGCGATTATTGTTCTAATGATGCCCGCGATTGGGCGACAATTGAAGTGCTATGCGATTATTGTTCTAATGATGCCCCGCGATTGGGCGGCAATTGATGTGCTATGCGATTATTGTTCTAATGATGCCCCGCGATTGGTCGGCAATTTATGTGCTACGGATTGATTTCCCCGCGATATGTACCAATATTATATTCCTCCCGCGATTGGGAGCCAATTAAAGTGTTACGGATTATTATCGTGATATTGCCCTGTGATTGATCACTATTTATAATGATATTGAGTTTTGCGATGATGACGACGCGAGCATGCCTTACTGCGCATTTACTCGCTGTATGTAATATGATTATTTCTGATATTTAATCTTATTAAGTAAACAATACTTTTGATGTTGCACAAGATTTATTTGAATGATTACACCTTCGGTACTGAAGATATTATATATATATAAAATAACAGGTTTTTTTTTTGTTAATTTCACAGATTGATTTTCTGCGATTTTTCTCTCTAATATATTTAATGTACTCTATGGATTTAAGTTACTGCCACTTTGTGTATTCTTACGCACAAGCAGCTTATATATGACCTACCCCTTGCTTCTTGGACCCCTTGTCAACAGTGTTAAAACTAACTAATGGAAAAACCCTGGCAACAGGTGTTGTGAAGGCTGGTTTCCTTTTGGGTAGAGGAAGCCAGCAGGTCACATGCTCCTTCAAAGTACAACGGGGTTGGTATTTACAACAACAGCAAAAATAAAAAGACTTTTAAAACGTAGTGTTTTGAAATTATTTCTAAAAGCGCGTGATTCTCCATGGATGAAGTACTAGAAGGATATTTTATATAAAGTTTATTAATGAAAAATACACTTCATCCATGACTTTTTGAATATATGAGAGGGATCCAAAACAGTATCATTACAGGGTATGTAACATGCACTTTCTGAAATGACTGATTATATCAACACACGACTTATAAACTAACTTAAAACCAGAAGAGGCACAACATCCAGCCCCCGACCATTAATCGTCACTGTGAAAGGGGAAACAGTTCACCAATGATACATTTCTCGGCCATGCCGGGAATCGAATCCTGGACTCTTAGATTTATCGTTTTTATAATCGTTTATGAATTTTGTATTCTCATGAACCATCCAGCGGTATTCTCATAAGTTCATGTTTCAATAAAGTAAAAACTATTAAAATAAATAAGGAATAAAAGACGGGAAGGTTTGTTGACAAAGTTTTGACTGCCAAAATTAACAACCCAACATAAGGTGTCAACCTCGGGGGTTTTGGGTAAAACGCTCACCTCATGATCTGATCTGAATGGGTTCGAACCTAGCCGAGTTCGGCGTATTTTGCTTGAGCGATAAAAATCGCGTAGCACAACTTACTTCGGAGGGGAAGTAAAGCCGTTAGTCCCATGTTGATTGTGGCTTCTAATAGAACCCTGAATGGTACGTGAAAATACCTTTCCCGGCAAAATTGGTAGGCCCTTTCGCTCTCGCTCATAGAAATTCTCGTGTGCTGATATAATAAACTTGTTCAGAAAGTGCACTTTAAATACCAGCTTTTCCTAGCTATCTACCTCGATGGCGTAGTTGGCTAACGCGCTAGTTTCGTGTTGAGCTAGAATGCCGAGGACGGGGAGATCGAGGTTCGAATCTCGGTCGGTTGAACTGGGGGTGGTTTTTTCCTAAATGGTTTTCCACTCTCTCTCCCGCAAATACGGGTTCATTCCTTTATACTCGACCTTCCCATTTCTAACCCATTAGCGTAATTAGTACCAAAGCGTATAACTCGAACGGGTAGTAAGACGTGGTGCTAAGTATTATTTTCCTATGCTGTTGGTGGTCTAGGGGTAAGGTGTCGGACTCCTGTGCTAGGGGTCCGGGGTTCAATCCTCGGTCCCGTCACAGATTTATCGCTTACCAAACCCTTCTTTCACTTCTTACAAGACGTGTATTAATTACAACTTGTGAATGGGGGGAGTGCCAGGCCTCCACCGTGGTTCGGATCCCACGTTAAACTGTAGGTCCTCCATTTCATCTCACAATCACCCTACCATTACACATTAGCGTAAGTGCGTACAACCCGAACGGGTAGTAAGTAAGACGTGGTGCTAAGTATTTTCCTAGCTGTCACCTACCACCTCTCCTATCTTAGATAGGGTGTATTTAGTTACATCTCTTTATCTCTTATAAAAGCACACACATATGGTAAAAGAGTTGTTACCTGTGTCTTCTTAGACCTCAACTTGACCTTGAGACTGGTATTCTCAGGACAAGGAATCACATACAACGTTTTATACAAGAGGGATAGTAATCAAGAAGTGAGGGAGGGGGAATAAGTTGTTCAAAACGGGTCTTGACGGCGTCATTTTATTAAAATTATCAAATCAAGGTCGTTTAAATATAATTGCTAGGCAACGTCTAGTTTTTGAGATTGGAGGAGTTAGCTAAAGCGCCAACGTATCGGACCGGCGTGCCGTAATATGTCCCAAGTTTTTATGGAAAAAAAAAAGTTTAATGTTTGTCAAGGGTGTCCTGGAATTTAATGACAATTTTTTCTCTTCATTTAAAAAGTTTATCATCTATTCCCACTATGCTCATGTCAGACAACAACTGTTGATATCATCACGTGAAGAAAATTAAACTTTGTGTGTGTACCGGAGCGATATTTTATTTATTTCGGTCAAAAAAGGTTTTTCTTTAAAAACTGTAAAAACACTGACCTTTTCTCGCGTCCCCTACACTCCCACATTAAACCGTATGATCATCGATCACCAAATGCAGGAATACGTAAACAAATTAATTAACTTTATCCATAAAAAAAATAGTATCATAAAATAAGTTTTCAAAATAAAGCTGAACTTTCTATCAACAATTCTTTTTTTTAGCACCGCGTCTTACTACCCATTAGGGTGATACGCTTACGGTGTACTAATTATACTAATGGGTCAGGGATTTGGAAGGTTTAGTTTAGAGAAAATACACCCGCATTCTAGGGAAAAAAACACCTTCACTGCACCCGACTAGAATCGAACCCCGATCTCCCTGTCTTCGCAATGTAGTCCAATACGAGATTAGCGCGTTAGACCACGTGACCACCGAATCGGGTGTTAAGAGGAAGTGTACCCTTTATTGCGTGGAGAGAGAGTGGAAAAACCATTTCGTAAAAACCACCCTCGGTACACCCGACTGAGATTCGAACCTTGAGCTCCTCTTCTCCTAATTGGTTTTAGATCCTTTCTCTCGTTATTTTATAAAGATGAGTATCAGAGTGTCGCGGAGCAGGATAGGATAACGGCCAAGACTCGTCTGCTGACCTTGAAAAGTGATGTCGCCGTTGGGTCAAAACGTGGCTGTGACCTCTAGCGCCCCAGTCCCAGCGCTGGCGGCGCCTGTGAAAGCCATCACCGAGGTCTGTTCTTCTCTAGAAATGTCTGCCCCTGCGTTATAGGTAACACGCGCCACATTCCTCGTTTATCTGGGAGGTGATGAGATGATGCTGGTAACGGTGTTCTTGGCATGGGTAGGGCGTCTGTGACCCGATACGCCTCCTGGCGTTAAGCTGTCCGCTACAGTCTGTGCCAAAACTGATGTACCTCCTGGTGTAGCCTCGGCTCTTGCAGAGCTATAGTACTCGCCAGTTAACGAATCACCCGTGTGTAACCTCGGGCTCTTAACTTAAGGCGATTGGTCCTTTTCATTTGAGGTGGAAATTCAGAGCCATGGGAACAAACGGTTATCTTCAAGAATTTTTATTGTTTTTCAATTTTCTTTTTGGAAACTGTTTGTTCAAGAATAGAAGCATGTTGACTAATTTATACTTTTTTATACACACCTCCTCTATAGTTAAAAGTGATCAAATATTGATAAAAATGACATTTTTCAATAGAAAACTGATGGCTGCATAACAAAACATAAGAAACTGTAATAATTAATAAACATTGATGCACCATCTTAGAAGGGGTGTTGAAAATATTAAAATAAACACTTCACTCGTTCTCGAGAAAACTGATATTTCCAAACGTATGATTTTTCCGCAAGACCTGTCCGGTAGCTAGCGCCATCTACGATTTCCGTGATCCATCGGTTCTTGTTGTCGCGGAAGGATACTTTGGTCGGTTGTGAAGCCACGCCACACATTTCACCCTCCCGCCCACCATCCCACAAAATGGGTTTTAGACTTGCACTTGACAGGGCCAAGGGCCTTAAAACTTCAAATAACTTTGAACCCACATCGATGACCGCATGGTCTAACGCGTCAATCTCGCAATAAACTGGTTTTCTGGGGCGGGAAGTCTTGTCGGAATCCTGTTTGAGTGTAATAGAGGTGTTGTTTTTTTTCTTCTAAATAGATTATCAGTCTCCCTATATGCAAAATGCGGGTATATTTCCTCGAAATTAGATCCTCCTCTTTACACTATTATTGTAAATATTCAAATAATCCGAACGGGAAGTAATGCGTGGTGGGCAAATTACTGTGTTACGGGATTTTATTGGTATATCTGCCCCGCGATTAGACATCAATTATATCGATATGAGATTGTATTGTGATGCGAATGTGGACGATACAGGATTTTATTATTATGATGATGATGATGATGATGACGCGTGCATGCCCTACTACGCACTTATCACACGGTTATGCGATCTGATTATTTGTGATTCTTATTCTTATAAAATGAGTAAAACTTTTCAATGTTGCACACGATTTATTTAGATGATTACACCTTCGGTACTGAAGATTTGATATTAAATGATAGTTTTTTTTTAAATTAATTTACGGACTGATTTTCTGTGATATTACAATGTTCTGTATTCTGAATACTGTGATATTACAATGTTTTGTGTTATTATATTACTATGTCACTGTTTTTCTGTGTAGATTTATTTTACTGTGTGGATTCATACGCACAAGCTGCTTATATATGACCTACCCCTTGCTTCTTGGACCCCTTGTCTTCGTGTTAAAACTAATATAAAAGATCCTGGCAACCTGATGTTTGAAGCTAGCTTCCTATTGGGTAAAGGGAGCCAGCATGTTACATGATTTTAAAAATACAACGGAGGTGGTATTTTAAAGAAAGAAAGTTTTAAGACGTAGTTTATTGAAATTACTTCTGAAAGCTTGGGATTCTCCATGGATGAAGTATTAAAAGGAAACTTTAATACAGTTCTTTAAATAAAACTACACTTCATCCATGACTTTTTGAATATATGAGAGGGGTTCCAAAACAGTATCATTTCAAAATATACATAATTGTCAAACTATTTAAAAGTCTCGTATGGGTCCAGAATGAGTAGGCCCTCAACTGTGGCGGGCTCTGGTGTCACTGGATGGGTAAGGAAACGTTCTCAGATCCCGTCCCGTTAGATGGCGTGGACGGTGTACCACGACCTCTCTATTGGTCGGAACCTTAATTCTAGAGGGAGTGAAAGAGTAGGAAGAAAGTCAACCGTTTTCTTCTGTGAGAGGACTCAAGGGCGCCCATGTAGGTTTTCCAAATGGGGGGCGTATTAGGGTCTCATCTGTTAGAGATGGGGGTAGAGGGGGAGTAGCAACTTCCCGCTTATCGAAAGAAAATTTCAAGAATTTTACCTTGTGGGAGGAAATTTTTAGAGCATCTGAACATAATTCTTGGGTTTCTTGAGTTTCAAGAGCCAATTTTCACAACAACAAAATTAACAAAGATTATGTTGTAGTTAAACCCGTTGAAAATAAACATTATATTTTTCATGCGTTTATTTAACAGAACAAAATGAGAAAGCTGTCGAAGGGGGAATGGGATGAAATCTATATTTTATTGGATATTGAGGATTCAAAGTTGTTAATAGCAATTTGCAGCCAAATCTCGAATACACTTTTTTTTATACCATTCGGCCACTGAAGGGAGGGAGGTTTGTTCTAGAATTTTCTAGCTGTCTGATAAGGTTCTTCCTATAAAAATCGTTCTGTAGGTTTGTAATTGAAGGTGATGCTGAGTGAAGCTATGCCCTAGTATTGAGATGGATGGGCGTACCCTCGCCTTCACGAATACATGTACAACAACAACGACGACAAAAACAACAACGAAAGTACTTGTGTGAAGATTTGAGAAGCTGCCCTCCCTTTCATAACGGCCCATTGTGTCTTCAGACCTCGCATTATCTTCCCGACAGCAGGCGGCCTACCAAACAAGACCTCAACTTTGTATAATAACGTACAACTTGGGACCTATTTGTGTCACTAGGGCTTGGGATCTACTGATAATAGAAGTCGACTCCCGATTCACTCGTCCCATGGGCGCCCATAAATGGCTGATATGTGGGACTTCAGTCCCCCTTATCGCTCTGCAATATTTACTCTTGATTTTATGACAAAATAAAATTGTGTGTTTGGGATTTGGCTACAATTTTCAACTTTGACTCATCGATCATAAAGGTGTTGTTGACATCAATGGTCTTGAAGTAGAGTGCTCGTCTCAGGGACCCGATGTTCGTGAGTTCAAACCCAACCGGGGTCCACGGATTGTTCTTGAGTGATGAACATCCGTAGCACAACTTCCTTCGGGGGGAAGTAAAGCTGTCGGTACAATGACGATTGGGGCATGTAAAAAGAACCCTTGATTTTGCTCTCACTTTTAGAAAATTCTCTTGTGCTGATATTTATATAATCAGTTGGTTTGGAAAGTGCACGTTAAATCCATAATATAAATGGAAAAAAAATATTCGAGTTGACAGAGATATAAATTATAATATGTAGATTCCCTCAACAGCTTTCTTTTCATTTTGTTCTGTTTAATATACTTGTGAAATATATAATGTTTCTTTTCAATGGGTTCAGCTACAACTAAATTTTCTTTTTTTTATGTTAAATTTTTATAAACTTTTTTTTTTGTGAAAAGGCTAAAATCCTTAAATTTTCTCTCCGGATGGGGGGGGGGGGAGGTGGGTAACGGAGTTGGTTCCACACTCCTAGCAGATAGTACTCCAATCCGCCCCCCACCCCTTCTCCCATTTGAAAAACCCACAAGGGTGCCCTTGCTCGTCCCAGTCGGGATTCGAATACTTAGATTGGATTTCATTGCGATACTTTTTAGTTTGAGGTATTAAACATTCATTTCCAGAACCAACTGATTATATCAGCACACACTATATAAACTAACTTAAATATCAGATACAACACTCAGTTACCCGACCGTTGATTCATCATTTGAAAGGGGAAACCCATATTTCAACCAAAGATAATAATTTTTTGGGCTGTACTGAGAATTGAACCCTAGACCCTTATCTCAGAAGCCGTATTCGCCACCGATTGAGCTGAGATGTTTTTGGACCATTGCGAGTATGGTTAATTTACCAGTTTTCCGTTTATCCGGAGATCTCGACCATTTCATTTGAGTAAATGCAGCAGCATTTGTCTGGATAGAGAATGGGAAATCACGTCGCTATAAAAAAAAATTAGAAAGGAAGGGATTTACCACCAATAGACACCCCCTCCGCCCTCCCACCTAATCAGAATCAAACACCCAACTACGGCGCCTATCAGTGACGTGGCACGACTCGTCTTGTATCTGACGTAGGCACTTTTTTCTATAAAAGAAAGTCTTCTAATTTTTCTTTTATAAAAATGATTACGACATGAAGTAATATCTCTCCTTAACGGCCTCTGAAAAGGAATAACTTGGTCATGTAAATATGTATGACCCTTAAAGTATGTTTAATAACTAAATGTGGAGTTACGCCTGTTCTTAGTTTGAAATATCTTCCACGGTGACGTGCCTTCAAATTGGAGTTTATAAATTGGGGTCTACATTATATCAGCCGCACCCTGTTTCAAGTCACAGGTGTTTCATTGCTTTAAGTTCTCAAGATGACATCACAAAATGTACTTCAAATACATTTCTTAACATTTATATTATATTATATTACAGTCCAGTTTTTATAAGGAGTCGGTGACCTGGTGGTCTAGGGGTAAGGTGTCAGACTTCTGTGCTGGCGGCCGGGGTTCAATCCTCGGTCCCGGCAAAGATTTATCTGATTACCAAACCCTTCGTTCACCTCTGACAAGACATCTTGTGAATGTGGGGAATGCCAGGCCTCCACCGTGGTTCGGATTCCACGTTAAACTGTAGGTCCTTCATTTCATCTCACAATCACCCTTCCATTACACATTAGCGTAAGTGCGTATAACCCGAATGGGTAGTAAGGCGCGGTGCTAATAATAATAATAATAATAATAATAATAATATAATAATAAATTTATAAGGAGATCCTTTTAGTAAATACCAACATATTCGTTTGCGGTTCACATTGTTAACATTTCACAATATTGTTAGTGATATTGATAATCTCTATCAAAAATGACAGCTGCAAATCACATGACTTGAAATTTTAATACGTGATAAGTAAATCTAGTAATTTTTTATATGTCAAATAAGGCTCTCTCTGTGAAAATTGGACTGTACCTCCTCAAATAAAATAGTATATGTTTTACAAGAGCTATTAACAAATGACTCTGATAAAGATAGGAATAAGAAGGAAGTTAAAAGAAAATTCACACGTGTTCATTTAGAGAAGGATTGTAAAACGTATTTCATGTGAAAATCAAATCCAGGAGTCGAACTCCAGTCTCTGTCACGTACGTCAGTTAAACACGTGAACACAGAGAACGAGAGAAAATGTGTGTTTTTTTTTGTTTTTTGTTTTTATAGAAAAAAATATTTTTTTTTCGCCAAAATAAATAATTGCTCCAGTAAAAACAGAGTTTAAATTGTCTTCACCTGGTGATATCACAGTTGTTGAATATGTGTCATGATTATAGCGGCATTAGATTATAAACTTTTTTTTTAATGAAGATAAAAAGTTGTCATTAAATTCCAAGACACCCTTGACAGATATTAAAGAACTGTTATCACGTTCCCTCAAAGTGACAATTAATAACAGAGTGACAATCTTAGAAAGCAATACGTACCATCTTCTCCTGCGGGCAGATGTCTTCTGATGAGCCCCACGGCCTCGTGCAACATGTCCTCCCTGGTGACATCCAGGGGTATAGGGACCACCGAACCCATGTTGGCCACAAAGGTTCCCATCATTCTCCCCGACCAACGTCTCCCTCTCCTTCAACTTGGCCTTAAGGATCTTCACCGCCAGCGTCCCGTTCTCGGCGTCCCCTTCACCGACGTTCTTGAATCCGGCGAACACCCTGAACCCCAACCAGCTCAAGTGCAGCGCGCATTGCAGACCGAGCACCGTGTCACAAGAGGTGATGAGGACGGCCCTACCCTGGCCGACGTCCAGTCCGCAGTCACCGCTTTCTTGATCGTCGTTGTTGGCGCGCCTGTTCCGTATGCGGCACAAGAGATACATCAACAATGCCGCGGCGATGCAACACAGTGCCACCAGTTGCAGGGCCAGAATAAGCGCCGTCTGGTCGTCCATCATCGGCGACACTTTTCAAGTCTTTTGAGTTTTTCGAGCGTGTTTTCTCGAAAGTCTTTTATTTTACGAATGTATTTTGTTTTTCAAACGTATTTTTTTCTATCAAATGTGTTTTGTTTTTCGAAAGTCTTTTAT
Organism: Timema cristinae; assembly: GCA_039000515.1. Classification (NCBI taxonomy): domain Eukaryota; kingdom Metazoa; phylum Arthropoda; class Insecta; order Phasmatodea; family Timematidae; genus Timema; species Timema cristinae. Next base: position 59,845,983 of record JBCFYV010000935.1, read on the forward strand.
TTTACGAATGTATTTTGTTTTTCAAACGTATTTTTTTCTATCAAATGTGTTTTGTTTTTTGAAAGTCTTTTGTTTTCCGAACGTCTTTTGTTTTTCAAACGTATTTTGTCTATTAAACGCGTTTTGTTTTTCGAACGTATTTTGTCTATGGAACGTCTCTTGTTTCGTTTTAAAAACCTTTTCTGTTTTTCTTTATCCTTATTGGGGATATGATGTCAGCAATCCATTGTTGGAAATGGAATGTACAGTCAACCGTGAGTGGAAGCTGTTTATTGTTGTTGATTACGGAGACTCCTGCAATTAAAAATAACAAGCGTTATGAAACAATGGCTGCTAATGTAAGAACACTATTTTTGAAGAAATAAATGAAGCAATAACAGGTACAAAGTTGTGAGTTCTCTAGCTGCTTATTAATTATACAGTAGAACTTTTACACTGAGTGATTGCGTAGAAATATTTTAAACAAAAATATATATTAATTAGGTTGTTTATGAAAACAAAACGTCATTATTTAATATAGAAATAAACAATCTAATCTTGACTATTTCTGAACTGAAAATAATTATCTTCATCTTTAAATAGCATTTAACTAGGGGCTAAATTTGATTTTTATAGTTTTAATCATTATTGGTAACTAACAATTTGAATGTTATTATTTTGTTGGTACACGTTTTACCCTGTTTGTATTTAGGTGAGAATATCAATACAATGGTAACTTATTAACTCTCCCAAGTCCATACATGAGAATGTAGGCTATCTATAGGATCGTAAAAACACTAGCTGACAGTTAAGACCGCTTATTAACACCACTTTTAGACATTCAATTCATGTGATCGGCACCTGCCACTTTTAATATGTTATCAATATATAGGCTATTTATACATGATCCGCTTAAATGTCCGAATGGTCGAAGGCGTCGCCCTCGTGTGACGGTTCGACCAGACTGACAAGCGTGCAAGCGATTAGCAGATAGCTCTCGATAGTTGTTGACAAGGAGACAAAGGTTCGAATCTTGGCTCGGTGAACTGAGGATGGTTTTTGACAAGTGATTTATTGTTGTGGTTTTCCCATCCTCTTTCCACGATAATGGTGATTCTTATTTGTAATGGCCTACTTTGATTATAATATTGAAGTATTCTAACATATCAGTTTTTATATATATATATATATGTAGTTTATGGTCTTACCAATTAAATTAGGTCGTTAGTAATAAAAATATCAAAATGAGAAGTTTTCCCAGCACTCAATGAACCAACATACAATAATATTGTCAGCGCCTGTAAATTAGGCTGTACCGGTCGAACGCATACGCTCACTCTGGCCGTACCCTTAGACTGGCTTGCTGATGACGGCGAGTTCGGGGTTCGTAGCTTGAGTTTATTTGTTTTGCTAAATGGTTTCCCACTCTCATTTCACGTAAATGCGGGTAGATTACCTCTAAAATATTTCATTTTTCATACCTAACCATTAATTATATAGTTTTATTATTATTATTATATTATTTATTATATTATTATTATTATTATTATTATTATTATTATTATTATTAGCACCGCGTCTTACTACCCATTCGGGTTATACCACTTACGCTAATGTGTAATGGTAGGGTGATTGTGAGATGAAATGGAGGACCTACAGTTTAACGTGGATCTGAACCACGGTGGAGGCCTGGCATTCCACACATTCACAAGCTGTGGTTAATACACGTCTTGTCAGAGGTGAAGGAAGGGCTTCTTCCTACTAGAATCCACTGTATATCATGCTAGTAGTTGAATACAATATTTGTTTTTATTTTGGTTCTATACAAGTTAACAAACCCCCATTAAATGGTTTTTTTATGTTATAATTTTACGGTACATAAGTCTAGCCTCAATAAGGCCCATTATTAACTTTCTACCGCCCAAAGCTCTTTCACTTCATCCAAGTATTAAAAAAGAATACAAAGGGGAAAAGAATTAATTGACGATTAATATCTATGTGTGGGTGACCTGGTGGTCTAGGGGTAAGGTTCAGACTTCTGTGCTGGCGGCCGGGGTTCAATCCTCGGTCCCGGCACAGATTTATCTGATTACCAAACCCTTCCTTCACCTCTGACAAGACATATTGTGAATGTGGAGAATGCCAGGCCTCCACCGTGGTTCGGATCCCACGTTAAACTGTAAGTCCTCCACTTCATCTCACAATCACCCTACCATTACACATTTGCGTAAGGTGCGTATAACCCGAACGGGTAGTAAGACGCGGTGCTAATAATATAATATAAATAATAATAATATCTATGTAGGAAAAAATAAATTCACTATTCGTACCAGCGATCACTTGGCCTAGGATTTTTTTACACTCTGATTTCACAAGGGTCGCCGTTAATTGGAAGGCCAGGATTCGAGCTCCGATCAGGTGAATTCGAAAGGTGATTTAGTTTTTTTTTCATCCTCTATCTATGATAGTGTATTCTATTATTATCACCCTCATTATCTTTATTTTTATTTATTGAGGTATTTATCGTGTACTTTTTAAAATGACTGATTATACTTGCACACGAGAATTTCTATGATCAAGAGCGAAAGGACCTACCAATTTTGCCGTTAAAGGTATTCACACATACCTTACATAGTTATTTTACATGTCACAATCGACATGGGACAGAACGCTTTCCTCCCCCCACCCCTGAAGAAAGTTGTGCTACGGATTTTTTATCGCTAAAGAAAAATCTGTCGACCTCGGCTGGGTTTGAACCCACGAACATCGGGTCATTAGGCAAACACTTTACCCCAGGAACACCGAGGTCAACCTCATTATCCTAAACACGTAGATTATGCCGTTGATTGCTTGAGTGTTATAAAAATTATCAGGGATGGAATACTAGAAACAATATTCGAGATTCGAGATAAAAAAAAAAATACTATTATTTTCAGATTTTAAATTGGAATTTGTTTTATAACGCTAAAACTGTATATTGGTGGTATGTCTTCAACATAATTATAGGATAAACTTAATAACCAGACCTCATATAATTAATTTGACATTTAGTTACTATTTTAATTTTTCGTTAGTTTAGTAGGCCGACACCTTAGCTCAGAAGATAACGTGTCAACCGTCCAAGCTAAGGGTCCTGGTTCCGATTCCCGGTATAACCAATAAAATGTTCATGGTTGGCATGTGGGTTTTTCCCGTTTACAGTTATATAGTGATGGCCCGGGGGGGGGGGGGGGGGTGGTGCTGTGTTAGCTCTAGTTTTAATTTAGTCTTACAGTCAATTCACCATATGAGTGGTGATAACACTGGCAGCAGAATTTACTTATTGCAAACGTTGTTTGAAGGTACTAATATGAAATTATGTGTAATAATTGTGAAACTAGCTTTTTTTTAGTAATATTATATTATCAATCAAAAGTGTTAATAAACATTTCTAATAATACTTCTCTAAGGATTACTGTATAATTTGCTTTTTCGTAATTCATTGAAAGAACAAAATACAGTACATTAATAGAACTTTTTTTTTTCTTTCGTAGTTATGGCAACCAGATATTATATTTATATATTAAATATTAAATAATATATTAAAAAAGTATTATATTCACAGTTCATACTTGTATCTTGTTATAATTGGCCTTCAAAATAAAATAAATTGTTTTTTTATAACTTAAAAGAACGAGCCATACAAAATATTAGTTTCATTTTTTTTAAACACGTGCGCATGAACACAACCGAACACGGTTTGTATGACGTCATCAACCGCTCTTGTTTCCGCTGGTTCGTCATCTTAATTTATGAAGATAAGTCAGCCTTTTAGAAGCTCTCGTTTTTATGTGAACTAAACAAAAAAAAACCATCCAAACGGTTATTTTCATATGCTAGTTTTTCAAAAATGTAAAAATGTTTTTAAAAAAAGTTTATTTATTGAGAAAGTCTGACTGCCAAAAGTGAAAGCAGTTCAACACATTGTCATGAGGTTTGGCGAATGAATACATGAAATTAGATCTGGTAACTTTGCCAACCGTCAGCTACCACCATTCCTATGTGCTGATATAATCATCAGTTCAGAAAGTGTAGGGCCTGCGTTAAATACCTCAAATAATAATAATAATAATATTTAGCACCGCGTCTTACTACCCGTTCGGGTTATACGCTTTAAGTACTAATTCCTAATGGATTAGGAATTGGGAAGGTTGAATTAGAGGAAGTGAACCCACATTGCGTGGAGGGAGAGTGGAAAACCATTTAGGAAAAACCAACCCCAATTCACTCGACCGAGATTCGAACCTCGATCTCCCCGTCCTCAGCAGTCGAGCTCAACACGACAAGCGCGTTAGCCAACTACGCCACCGAGGCGGGTAATAATAATAAAATGTATTTTTGTTTTATTTCCACAATTTTTATTTTTTGGGATTCGAAGATAAAATAAATATTTGTATTTGTAAAATAGAGGAGATGACCCAACACTAGATCAAAACATGACTGTTAACAGAGTATGGATCTCTAACAATACATTTTTTGGGCAATACACCGTCCATTCATCCATGTTAGAGCCTAAATTGGTTTATAACCCACTTCGGTGGTTGCATGGTCTAAGGCGTCACTCGCATTAGACTAGACTGCCGATGACGAGGAGATCAAGATACTAATATCAGTCAGGTGTACTTTAAGGGTGGTTTAAAAAAATTGTTTTTACACCCTCCCTCCACTCAAATGCGGTTACACTTCCTCTAAATATAGCCTTCCTAATTCCTAAAACTATAAGTGTAATTAGTAGGCCTACATAAGCGTATAACCCGAACGGGTAGTAAGACGTTGGTCTAAAAATAAAAATAAAGTAGGTTTATAGTCCAAAGATTATGAAGAAGAATGAAAATATAGAAATTGGAAAGCTATTAATTCATACCTCGGTTTATTGTGAACTATTTGGTGCGTAAAATGGATGTCACAGTCTCAATTAGAATGGTGTTGTCACACTTGTTACAGATGATATTATAAATGGCTAACAGACCAGCACTGCACGTTAAATGTACGGTCAAGAGCAGTACTTTGTTCCACCTCTGAAATAGCTTTAGTTACTTTCTAATACTGAAGCATTGCAATCGAAAAACAAGATTCTTTAAATTTTAACAAAACAAAAGTACGTTTTTGAGTATCCCCGATTTAAAAAAATAAATGAGACGACATAATCGTACATAGTTTCTCATATAGTCTATTGGGATTAGGAACGACATTTAAAAAAAAATAGGCTATCAGTAAACTATCTTATAGACATGATTTTTTTTATGAAGAGTAATAACTTTTATAATAATATGACTCTATCTTCAGATATAAACTTTTAAACAAAATTACTTATAATTTAAAACAAATTCAAATTCTCGCCAACTTCGATGGCCACATGGTCTAAGGCATCACTATCGCAATAGACTAGACTGCCGATGACGGGGATATCAAGGTTCGAATCTGACTCGGGTGTAATGAGAGTGGTTTTTCCTAAATAGTTTTCCACTCTCCCTCCACGTGAATATGGGTACAGGTCCTTTAAATATAACTCACCTAATCCCTAAAAACCATTATTGTAATTAATATATAAGCGTAATACCCGAACGGGTAGTAAGACGCAGTGCTTAAAAACAAAACAAAAAATATCGCCGATTACGACCGATCAAGGCAACTTTGGTCACACTCGAATATTATTTGAAAGTACTTGATATATTTGCAAGTTTAGAAAGCACAAATATCGTCTTTCTTTAATGACTAATTAGTTCTCTTACGCGATCTATTGTTCGATCACCATCGACCAGTTTCCGATCCCTAAATTGAAACCAACCTGGTGACCGAACCCACTAGCGCAGCCAAGGGGGGGGGGGTTCCAGGGCTACCCCCCCCTTCCACCCTCAGACCTTCCTCTGTCCGTCCCTAAAGCTGTTGAGATCATACATGAGGAACTTTACAAATGTAGACAGACTTAATGAGCTTCATGCACATACAATAGTCCCGTGACTTCTTTGGTGCTGACTGACAGCTCACAGCTGACTTCTGACAGTCAACATTTAGGTATATACATACATTTTGACTGTTAGAAGTGACAGCTGCTAAACACATGTTTTTTGCAGATCATGGTTCGGCGTAGGGATACATAATTTTCTCTGGTAACTTTTCAAAGCCATCAGTTGTCAGTTGTGAGCTGTTACTCAGCACCAAAGAATCCATGGGGCTACTGTACATCCAGAGGTGTCAGTTACGGACCCATGTGGGAAAATGCCAGTCTGGCCCAGAAATGGAATTGGTCAGATCTGAGAATGCCAGATTTGCCCCATATATGGCCCAGCTCTGGCCATATAATGGAGTGTGAAGTTCTCAATGAACTTTCAATGAAGCCAAGGAAAATTAATATAATACTAAAATGAATTTGAGAGCTAAGAGTTAGTGCGAGTTGATTATTAGAATTTTCAGATTTTAGCTCATAAAATAATTTTATAAATCAAATTTCCAAAATTCAATTTATTGAAATTTTCATGTTTGTATATTCTAGCAGTATGCATAGATAAAAATTTGTTCATAAAACCTTAATAGTCATAATAATTACGACCATTTTTTATGAATTTAAATTATTTTCGATATTATTTTATTTATTTTGATGCATTTGCATTTTGCAGCATTTAAATTTTCAAATTTTCCCGCGGGGAGATACCAATGGACCCCACTTAGTTGGTCAATGAAACTAAACACCCCCTCTTCACCCTCACAAACGAATCCTAGCTGCGCCAGTGACCGGAAACAGATGAAGACGTAAAAGCGCCACTTTCTCGCCATTATTCATTCAGTACTCATCAGCGACGAAGTATTTAAACAATGATAAATGGAGGGTATTGTTGATCTGCCGCAGGACAATGGGATAGGACGTACGGCCTTGAGTGACCTATTTTTGCGCGCGCTACATCACTGCGTCAAATATTAATTAGTTGTCTTGCGACAATGCTCATCGTTAATTAAACTTGGTGTCACGCTTTTTAATATCTTTAAGTAGAAAGAAATATAAATACTTGAACACGCGTGACAACACAAGTTTTTAGTAGAAAACAAAAACTATTTTTTTTAAACTAACACTGCGTCTTACTACCTGTTCAGCATGTACGCATATTTATGGTAATTAATTACTTTAATAGTGTAGGTAATGAGGAAGGAAGAATTTTTAAAAGATATTCTACCCGTATTTGCTTGGAAGGAGAGTGGGATACTATTTCGGGGGAGGGAGGGGGTAACACCCTCAGTAGATCCAAACGTGATTCCAAGCCTTATATCCTTGTCATCAAGCAAGCCAGTATAACATGTGAGTGACGCCTTAGACCATGCGGTCGCCGAAGCGGTTGAGTTGTGTTATTAATCACCGCAAACAGTTTTAAGATAACTTCTTTGAAAAAAAAACGAAAAAGTATTTCGGCTCAGAGTGGGGTGAATAATTTATGAACATACTGTATATCTCGCTTGTTCACTCTCTCTTTCTCACTGTACCGTGCGTGCGTGCGTGTGTTGCTCGAAAGAGAAAATTTCAAACCACTGGAGCGTTTAGAAATTCTCGAATGTTATAAAACTTGTAAAAGGGTTAAAGTATTAACAGATTAACTTACAGTATTCTCTCGCTTGATGTCAAACAATTATATCTCGCAAGTTACATACATGATAATCCTTTTTAACACCTTAACAACGTGGGTCCCACTGGAGCGATTTAATTGATTTATAGATGTAATTAAAAGGAAATGCACCTACATTTTAAAACTTAAAGAGCCCATCCGGGATATTTGATAAAAGATTATGCTTCAACCGGAAAACGTATTGATGTGCGGTTTTCTGCATTCTTCGATTGACAACATTGAAATTAGGGTTCATTTAGATTTTTTTTTTTAAATTTTGATATCACCGGTGATTGCATGGTCTAACCTTTTATCCACTATTCTCGCACTAGACTAGACCACCAATGACGAGGATATAGAGGTTCGAATCTCGGTCGGGTGTACTGAGAGGTTTTTTGCCAAAATAGTTTTTCACTCTCTCTCCAAGCAAATGTAGGTACACTTCCTCTAAACATAGCCTTACTAATCCCTAAAACCATTAGCGTAATTAGTACATAAGCGTATAATCCGAATGGGTAGTAGTAACACGTGGTGCTAAAAAATGTTATCATTATTATTTCCCTTATCCGGCCTATGCCAGGTCGGGGAATGAATGGTATACTTTCAAAATTTCTTCTCCCTCCACCAATCCTTCTCCATCATCCTGTTCCAGTCAAAATTTCGTCTGCTTACAATTTTCTTGATCGACTCCAACATTTCAGTCTGGGCCTTCCACCGGATCTCTTTCTAATCATTATTTCCATCGCTTACTTTGATAGTCTTCCATTTTCCATCCTCTAAACATGTCCAAAACATCTCGGTCTATTCCTGTCCATCTTCTCATTCAGCTTTTCTACCCCAATTTCTTTCCTTACTTCCTCATTTCTCACGCTTGTCTAGCACTGTAATTTCCTAAATACCGTAGTAATTTCATCTCCGCCACTTGAGTTCTATTCTCACCCCTCTTTGTTCAATTTAGTTGTATTTTTAAAAATATAGTAAAACTGTTTCACTGACTCAATAAGATTATTTTAAAGTAAACTAGGGAAAACCGTACCATGTTGCGACGTCTGGTTCTAGCTTTATTACCTACTTAAGTTATGTTTTATCCGGGGGGTGGGATGGGCTCTTAGGACGTCTGGTTCGCGCTTTATTACTTACCTAAGCTAGGTGTTATCCGAGGGGTGAGACGGGCTCTTAGGACGTCTGGTTCGAGCTTTATTACTTACCTAAGCTAGGTGTTATCCGGGGGGTGGGATGGGCTCTTAGGACGTCTGGTTCGCGCTTTATTACTTACCTAAGCTAGGTGTTATCCGGGGGGTGGGATGGGCTCTTAGGACGTCTGGTTCGAGCTTTATTACTTACCTAAGCTAGGTGTTATCCGGGGGTGGGATGGGCTCTTAGGACGTCTGGTTCGAGCTTTATTACTTACCTAAGCTAGGTGTTATCCGAGGGGTGAGACGGGCTCTTAGGACGTCTGGTTCGAGCTTTATTACTTACCTAAGCTAGGTGTTATCCGGGGGTGGGATGGGCTCTTAGGACGTCTGGTTCGCGCTTTATTACTTACCTAAGCTAGGTGTTATCCGGGGGGTGGGATGGGCTCTTAGGACGTCTGGTTCGAGCTTTATTACTTACCTAAGCTAGGTGTTATCCGGGGGGTGGGATGGGCTCTTAGGACGTCTGGTTCGAGCTTTATTACTTACCTAAGCTAGGTGTTATCCGAGGGGTGAGACGGGCTCTTAGGACGTCTGGTTCGAGCTTTATTACTTACCTAAGCTAGGTGTTATCCGGGGGTGGGATGGGCTCTTAGGACGTCTGGTTCGCGCTTTATTACTTACCTAAGCTAGGTGTTATCCGGGGGTGGTGGATGGGCTTCTTAGGACGTCTGGTTCGAGCTTTATTACTTACCTAAGCTAGGTGTTATCCGGGGGGTGGGATGGGCTCTTAGGACGTCTGGTTCGCGCTTTATTACTTACCTAAGCTAGGTGTTATCCGGGGGGTGGGATGGGCTCTTAGGACGTTGGTTCGCAGCTTTATTACTTACCTAAGCTAGGTGTTATCCGAGGGGTGATGGGCTCTTAGGACGTCTGGTTCGAGCTTTATTACTTACCTAAGCTAGGTGTTATCCGAGGGGTGAGACGGGCTCTTAGGACGTCTGGTTCGAGCTTTATTACCTACCTAAGCTAGGTGTTATCCGAGGGGTGATACGGGCTCTTAGGACGTCTGGTTCGAGCTTTATTACCTTACCTAAGCTAGGTGTTATCCGGGGGGTGGGATGGGCTCTTAGGACGTCTGGTTCGAGCTTTATTACCTACCTAAGCTAGGTGTTATCCGAGGGGTGATACGGGCACTTAGGACGTCTGGTTCGAGCTTTATTACCTACCTAAGCTAGGTGTTATCCGGGGGGTGAGACGGGCTCTTAGGACGTCTGGTTCGCGCTTTATTACTTACCTAAGTTAGGTGTTATCCGGGGGGTGAGACGGGCTTTTAAGACGTCTGGTTCTAGCTTTATTACCTACCTAAGTTAGTTGTTATTCTGAGGGGTGAGAAGGACTCTTAAGACGTCTGGTTCTAGCTTTATTACCTACCTAAGTTATGTTTTATCTGGGGGGTGAGATGGCTCTTAGGACGTCTGGTTCGAACTATACTACCTACCTAAGCTAGGTGTTATCCGGGGGTGGGATGGGCTCTTAGGACGTCTGGTTCGAACTATACTACCTACCTAAGCTAGGTGTTATCCGAGGGTGAGATGGGCTCTTAGGACGTCTGGTTCGCGCTTTATTACCTACCTAGGTTATGTTTTATCCGGGGGGTGAGACGGGCTCTTAAGACGTCTGGTTCTAGCTTTATTACCTACCTAAGCTAGGTGTTATCCGGAGGGTGAGACGATCTTTTTTTAACAAATCCTATTCACAGCTTCTGAAATATCTGTGAAGAGTTCAGAGGACTTCGTTTCGTAACGGAACGGCGTTCCGGTTCATTTCTAGACCCGTACGTGCGAGCTCCTCCCCTCCGGTCCACGACTACGCGCATTCCACGACGTATCTTTCCTTCATTGTTATTCTCCGGGCAACATTCCACGACTGGAGTGCCACAACATTGGGGCCACTGTGTTGCTGTTGTGGGAGCAGGTAGCATCTTGGACTGTAGGCCCACTCAACAGGGATATCCTAATTACTCCTGTACCCCTAATTTTTATTTATTACTTCTGAACAATTAATCTTTATTTGAGTTTTAAAAAATGTTGTGAGTAAAAAAATATTATTATATTAGAGTGATTTGAGGAACTCTTATATTATTATTATTTAGCACCGCGTTTAACTACCCGTTCGGGTTCTACGCTTTAAGTACTAATTACGCTAATGGATTAGGAATTGGGAAGGTTGAATTAGAGGAGGTGAACCCACATTTGCGTGGAGGGAGAGTGGAAAACCACCCCCAGTTCACCCGACCGAGATTCGAACCTCGATCTCCCCGTCCTCGGCAGTCGAGCTCAACACGACTAGCGCGTTAGCTAACTACGCCACCGAGGCGGGTTACTCTTATAATCTATATACTTACACGGTACCACCCGAGTTATAGTACTTTTAAAGTTCCACAATTTTCGACAAAGATTGGTTACCAATGAAGGAGGATTTATAACTGATTAAATACCCTCTTCAGTGGTCGAATGGTCTAAGGCGTCACTTTCGCAATAGACTGGACTACCGATGGTTAGGAGATCGGGGTTTAAATCTCGATCGGGTGTTTTCATTTCCCATTTTCTATCCTCGAAAATGCGGTGACACTTCCCTTAAATTCAACCTTACTAATCTCTAGCACATTATCATAATTAGTAAATATGTGTTTAAGGTGGGGAAGACGCGAGAAAAGGACAGTGTTTTTTGCATTTTTACTATAGCAAAACTTTTTTTTTTGCCAAGATAAATTAAATATTGCTCCAGTATAAACAAAGAGTTTAATTTTCTTCACATGGTGATATCAACAGTTTGTTGAATATCTCTCATGAACATAGCGGTATTAGATGAGAAACTTTTTAAATGAAGCGGAAAAGCTTTAATTAAACTCTAGGACAACATTGACAGAAATTCAACAATAATTGTTGATATCACTTTACGAGTAAAAATTAAACTATGTTTCTAATGGAGCAATATTTTATTTATTTTAACTAAAACATGTTTTGATATAAGAACTGCAAAAACACTGGCCTTTTCTCGCGTTCCCTACATCCCCACCTTAGACTGAACGAGGGTAGTAAGACGCGGTGATAATATATACCTGATTACGTCAACAAATAGTCTTGCATGATGCCATATTAGCGTTTCCTTATGTTTACATATCTTGTACGCGTCTCAATATCATTGGCTCATTTCATTGGGACGTCGTCGGCTCTCCAGTGTTGCCAGATTGAAAACCCAATCTACAGCGGGTGTGATCAGCATTCCGTATCAGGGTTTGGCCAGACTGACAAGCGCACTCGCTCGCTCCAGTCTGGCCACCTCTCATAACAACTCGCAGTGCGATGGAAACATTTCAAAATTAGCACTGTTCTGTGTCAGCCTGCGGCTTGCGACTTAGTCCAATTTTCAAGATGTCTTTTTTTAGAAAATACAAACATATTTTTTGCGGTAAAAATGTATGACTTTTTATTATTATATTAGTGTTAATTTATAGGTGCTCTGTAGTGCAACAGGTCAATTCCTTTTGTCAGTGAATTTAGACCGCCATTGTGCCTTGTCCTCTGCCTCATCCTTAAGCTCCCAGAATTGTTTTTGTTAATTCAAGTCATTAAATATTTAAATCCTCCTCCTTCCTAAACTCCTCTTTTCCTCAACCTTGTCTTCTATGAAGTCGTACAGAAGACAGTTTCTCCCAAGCATGTGTCTGATTCAGTTTTCTTTGTACCGAAGAATCCCATCCATAATGGTTATCTTCTCACCTACTCTTCTTAGGACTTCATTTGTCACCCTACCTGTCCACCTGATCTCAAGTCTTCTCTCCATCTTCCTAAGAGTACAAGTTTCTGTTATATACAGGGTGATGCCCCAAAAGTAGCATTTTATCAGTTTCTTCCTTAGTTACAAACAACTTGCTGACCAGTAATCTATCAGAATATCTAGTAAATATTTGTGTAAATATTAACCGTATTGCTCTATGTGTTAAGTTAGTTTTTTAAGTCGTGTGCTGATTATAATCTGTATGCTTAAATACCTCAATTAAAAAGAAAAAACTCTTGTTTGTTCCCTTATCAAAAAATGTAAAATATACTATATGAGGTGTAGTTGTTTTATTCACTTTTATTGATTTAAGCTAGGCTAAGGTACTAACTAGCAGATTTGTCAGTCAACAAATATACAAAATAAGCGCAATTGGTATTCGAACCGGCCTATTGGTGGCAATCGATTATCGACTGGAGCGTATCAAGAGTAAATGTTCTAAAACAAGATGGAGATCGGATGGCTTTTTGTTGATTACAAATGGTGTTACACACCCAATTTGGAGTGTTACTGACCACACATCTAATGTATGTTTTATATTGAACTGAAAATAATCATAAAGAATGGCAATCAAATTATTGTTTGACTTCAATTTAAAGTCTTATAGTTGCGGTGCAAGAGCCAACCTACTGGGTTCTTTACACCCTGGATCATGGTTGAATCTGGTGCCCACGTAATTGTGACACAAGAGCCAACCTACTGGGTTCTTTGCACCCTGGATCATGGTCGAATCTGGTGCACACGTAACTGCGGTGCAAGAGCTAACCTACTGAATTCTCTTCACCTTGGATCATGGCCGAATCTGGTGCCCACGTAATTGCGGCGCAAGAGCCAACCTGCTGAGTTCTCTAATCCTTGGAGTGGTTTAGTGTTTGGCACACCTGAACGTGGCTAAGATTAACTGTGGAGGTAAACAAAACCGCCCAACGCGCCTTTCTTAACGGTTTCTAACACAAAATAAGCTAAGCAAATTGAACAAGTTTCTCAGAGACACGACGGGTAGACGAGCTGCTAGCACGCCTGTCTTTAAATCGGGAGGCCCACAATTCGCTCTAGCCCTACACCTAAACTCTACCCCTCTCTCCCCACCAAATTGTGATTCTTTCTCTTTGTCTGGCAGGCCTACAGTTCCTACTGTCTGCTCACCGTAGGAATTGTTTTCTGAAAGGCCTTTTTCCCTACAAGAAATCTATTATATAGTAGAATATTGGTAGTAAAAAAGACCTTTCAGAGAGTAATTCCTACCGTGAATGGAATATAGATCCTTACCGCGCATCCACAAATGCCCTTTTTGTGTGTACTCATGTTACTAGCATTTTATTTATTTAGCACCGCGTCTTACTACCCGTTCGGGTTTTACGCCTAAGTACTAAATACGCTAATGGCTTAGAAATTGGGAAGGTTGGATTTGGATGAAGTGAACCCGCATTTGCGTGAAGGGAGAGTGGAAAACAATTTAGAAAAAACTACCCCCCCAGTTCACCCGACCAAGATTCGAACCTCGAGCTGCCCGTCCTCGGCGGTCTAGCTCAACACGAAACTAGTGTGTTAGCCGACTACGCCACCGAGGCGGGTCGTTACTAGTAGCTTGAATTAGCTTAAATTTGTTAAGTTCCCGCCTAGTGAAGAATACTAAATTAACTCTAATAGGCCCCTGCTTTAGTGGCCGAATGGTTTAAGGCGTCACTCTCATGTTAGAATGACCTGCTGAAGACGGGTAGATCGGTGCTCGGATCCCGGTGGAGTCTACTTAGGCTGTTTTTTTCCTAAATGGTTTCCCAATCTCCTTCCACGCAAATGCGGGTCGATTACCTATAGAATGCTTCCTTACTCATCCCTACCCCGTTAGAGTAATGATTATATGTGTGTAACAAAAATTATAAAAAAAAGCTAGATTTTCAGCTACGCCGGGAATCGAATTGGGATCGTTAGGTTAATAGGGTTACACGTGGAGCTAAAATATAATACTCCTCATCGTGTTTTCTTTGATTACGTATTGGAAGCTGCTGGCATCCAAAGGCATTTACTTGAGCATTCACTATATATATAGTTTTTTTAAAGTCAACTTCATTCCCAAACTTTCATAAAAAAATTTTGTCTTCATAAGATTTCCGTCGGCCTGTACCACCAGCGTTCTCTCACACTAAGTTACGTTTTCAAAACCAACGTACCTGACCAAGGGTCAAACACTTTTACCCGGCGGGCTCAAACTTGGCTAAAGGAACACTGTGGTAATACCGGGATCAACTTAACGGTTCACTTAACTTTCACGTAACGTTAAGGTTCTGCTCGTGTTTTTAAATGGAAGCCATTAAGATGCAGTTAACTTAACGTTCACTAAATTTAAAGAGTTGTCTAAAGGAGAACTTTCACGTTACGTGAACGTTAAGTGAATCTTGCTAGCCAATCCTGTTGCGAGCCACGTCAACACTGCTATTTAGCACTCAATTTGGTCAGTGCACCTAGCTACGAACCTAGGGATTCCAGGTTCAATTCTCAGTTGCAGTGGCGGCTCGTGTATAGGCACCGCGGAACTGCAGCACCCCCTATTTCCACTTGATATTATCGACATTTAATATAATGAGTCCTTTTTTCTTTAATTCTTTATTTATTTTTGTAGTACAATATATATGCCTTAAGCTTAATGTCAGTACTTCAGTAGCCATCCCCCAATTTATGAAAAAGATACAAAAATCTTTGTATGGAACTGTGCCCTTCACAGTGCCAGCGACGTGGTGTTTGACTGTTGTGCGCATGCGTAGATAGGAGGGAGATGGGGAGGAAGGCGGGACTGCCAGGTAGAGAGAGCATTGTTGCTCTCGCAGTGCCGGCTCTGGCGTGATGGTGGAAGGAAGTTTATTTTTACTCAGCTTGTGTTGTGCTTAAAAACCGTGTACCATATTCTTGAATGTGATAAAGTGTAGAAGAGTGTAGAATTAGATTATTATTCTGCTTCCAGCTATTCTATTTGATTCAATTTTTTTTGTGTGTTCTTTTATTTAACAGAAAGACTAAATGCGCTTGAAGTACTTTCAATGGAGAAAAATTTCCTAAATTTTCATCCCGAGAGCAAGGAGAAAATTATTGAACTTTTTGCGCAAATTAAAACAAGAAGAATGGATTTAATTTTTTAAATGAATAGATCAAGCTTGAACTGTAACAATTTAAGTTTAAGTAAAAAGTTTTTTTTGTTAAGATTTTATCAAGTGCCTAAATAAATTTTCTTTTCATACATGTTTTTTACCTTTTACACAATTCTAAAACAAAGGCTAAACATTTTCCGGAGCAGCACCCCCACTAATTTTAGCTACAAGCCGCCACTGCTCAGCTGGTACTTTGGGTATTTTTCTCGTAAGAGGAATTATCCCAACGGTCGTCAGAGGTTGGTAAATTAGGTTCAAGTTAGGCCTAAGACTCCCATTGGCCCACACCTCTATTATCACTATTATCTTGTCTCTCTCCCAGTAACTAATGCCATTCAAGGGGGGGGGGAAAGATAACTTTTGTTTGCTTAAGGGATCCAGACGACACCTTCGGTAATAGTTTTCAATTACTTGTAGATTAATCGGCCCTAAATGCTTGGGTTTCATTTTAGTGAACGATTTGTTTTCAAACAATCCAAGTCCGCCCTCTTTTGTTTTGCTAGAGTCGTTACGTTAAGATCCGTGAATACTGATCACACACTAGTTCCATTACGTTACGTGAACGTTACGTTGATCGTGATCCCGGCATGGGACTACAGAAACAGAATCTGTTGAAGGGGCACTACTCAACAATCAGGTCAGATAAAACAAAAGCATATCAGTCTATGATCCCGCCTTCTTCCTTTCGGTCATGGGTTTGAGGTTAATTAACATCCGGTGATAAAGAAAATTATAAAAAATTAATAGTATGCCTCTGGAGAGTTTGTAGACCAAGATTTGGTTTTGTTGTGAGCCAAAATAATTAAAAAGAGTTCAGGGCAAGACTGTGTCAAATAAACTCAGTGCAAGAGTGTATTAAGTAGTTATTTAAAATAATTATGGCTTTGACACCAATGCACACACAAATCTCTATTTCATTTATGGAAAGTGTTTTCATATGCCGATTTATTTAATAAGGGATTTTTTTTCGACAACTATAAAAATTACAATTACAATTTTTTATACATCCATACGACAGTTGATCTTATAACGATACCGATTTTTTATGATGCGGATGTGGATAAGAACCCGTGTATGCCCTACTGCGCATTTGGTATCGCACGGTTATGATGATCTGATTGTATATATTTCTTACTGTAGGATTATTTAATGGTAAATTGTCGAAATTAATAGAAATTTAACACTGTACGCGATTTATTTTATTAATTTCATTTTCATTATTGTAAGTTTAACATTAAGTGATATTGTTTTTATTCGTTTTTTGAACTGACGTGGAAAGCCTGAGCTAGTGCTTTTACAGATTGAGATTTTCTCTATATTACTATACGCACAAGCTGCTCATATATAACCTACCCCCTGCTTCTTGGACCCCTTGTCACCAGTGTCAAAACTAACTAATAGAAGAACTCCTGGCAATATGATGTTGTGAAGGCTAGCTTCCTATTGGGTAAAAGGCAGCCAACTCATCACCTGATTTTCAAATAGAACGAAAGGATTTTTTTTTTTTTAAGAAATAAAGTTTTAAAACGTATTATATTTGAAATTACTTCTGAAAACGCCTGATAATCCATGGATGAAGTATTAAAAGGAAATTTTATATACAGTTCTTTAAAGAAAAATACATTTCATCCATGACTTTTTGAATATATGAGAGGGGTCCTAAACAGTGTCATTACAATCTTCAAAGGCCACTTTTGATAGATATTATGAATAGACCTACATTTGAAGTAACAATAATAATATAGTAAAAAGTGATCAATGTTGATTGCAAAAAAAAAAAAAATTAAAAGTTACTTCTTACCAAAATCCTAGTATTTCGTGAAAAAATCAAGTAATGCTAGGTGGACTCAAACCTTTGATCTTGATATAGATGCACTGTACCTATCTTCTATACCAGTGTTCCCCTTATTATATCTCGTCCCATTCCTATTTTGGTGCCATTAGTCTAAATAAAGTACCCATCCAACAGCTCTAAAAAATAAGAGTAAAATATGAAATTAATAAAATCATTAACATACAAGGTGTAAATCATTGTAATTACGGGAATGTCTGTTTTAGAGGAGACAACAATTAATTGCAATCTTGCCCGCTTCGTTAGTTTCGTGTTGAACTAGACTGCTGAAGAGGGGGAGATCTAGGTTCTAATCTTGGTCGGGTGAACTGGGGGTGGTTTTTATAAATGGCTTTCCACTCTCTCTCCCCACGCAAATGTGGGTTTACTTCCTATAAAAAATAACCTTCCCAATTCGAAACCCATTAGCGTAATTAGTACTTAAGTGTATAACCCGAACGGGTAGTAAGACGCGGTACAAAAAAAAAAGCCCTCACGAGTCGCAGATGGCTGTGATATCAATGATAGCTCATGGTAGCAGATGATTTACACGCGTCCATAACAGACTATGCCTTAAAATATAGTCGAAGAATGACTCTGAGTACGGCACGAATCCTGTATAGCTCAGTGGATAGAAAATTAGTGCGCTAAGTCATAATTCCCTGGGTTTATTTCCCGTGTCGAGATGTTATTTTTCAACTAATTTATATTTTTAATAAATCTGGGTTTAATTTTGTTTTTGAGTTTGTGAGGGATATTTTTTGGGTTTTTTTAGAATATTTACCACTAGAGCGTTACTTTCTTTTATTTGTCGTCACTTCTTGTCATCCGTTTGGATTATACATAGATTTAATTATGAACGTGATATGGACTATAAGGGTAGGATTTTACAAGAAATGTACACGCATTTTCCAACCAGGATTCGAACCCCGATCGCCCCGTCACCGGCAATATAGTCCAACACCAAGGTGACGTATTAGACCAAGCAACCGTCGATGCAGATTAGAACGCTTCTAAAATATTATTATTATTATTATTGTTGTTGTTGTTAGCACCGCGTCTTACTGCCCATTCGGGTTATACGCACTTACCTAATGTGTAATGGTAGAGTAATTGTGAGATGAAATGGAGGACCTACAGTTTAACGTGGGATCCGAACCATGGTGGGAGGCCTGGCATTCCACACATTCACAAGTTGTGATTAATACACGTCTTGTCAGAGGTGAAGGAAGGGCTTCTAAAATAGCCAACATTAGTAGACCTAATAATAATAATAATAACAACCGTGGTGTGGGAAATAACGTCACCAAGGCGCAGTGTTATTGATAGAAAGACACGTCCACGGCTACTTTCCACTCTGACCACTCTCGCCTCGTACGTGCCAGTGAGTTGATATCAGGGT
This sequence comes from Timema cristinae, assembly GCA_039000515.1. NCBI lineage: Eukaryota > Metazoa > Arthropoda > Insecta > Phasmatodea > Timematidae > Timema > Timema cristinae. Next base: position 59,864,945 of record JBCFYV010000935.1, read on the forward strand.
ACAAGGACTCTCAAGAGGTTGGACCATAAGTCGTCGGATTGTCTTCAAGCTATGAACGGCGTTGCACCGGTTGTTTAACAGGTCCTACTAATGGTTTAGGGCTGTGGTCACCAAATGGCCGACCGCAGGAGACATTTCCAGGACTTTGATGAGATAGCGATAAACAGAATAAATTATGCTATTTCGGTGGTGGGGGAGGGGCGGGTAGTAGACATGGAAGGCCAGCAATAATAATTAAGTAAAATAACTAAAAGGAAAGAAAATCACGTTTTTGAATTAATATAGTCTTAGGGTGGCCTGGTGGTTTAGGGGTAGGTGTCAGATTTCTGTGATGAGGTTCTAGGGTTCAATCCTCGGTCCCGGCACGGATTTATTTGATGGCCAAATCCTTCCTTCACCTCTAACAAGATGTGTGTTAATCACAACTTGTGAAGGTGTGGAATGCCAGGCCTCCACCGTGGTTCGGATCCCACGTTAAACTGTAGGTCCTCCATTTATCTCGCAATCACCCTACCATTACAAATTAGCGTAAGTGCGTATAACCCGAACGGGTAGTAAGACGCGGTCCTAATAATAATAATCATCATCATATTAATAATATAGTCCTATAAGGGTTGAGCATGAGTCACTGTTAAAGTTTTGCTGGACCGCTGAAGTATGTAGAGTATTTAAAACGTACCTCCATAGTGGAGGTGGGTTGGGCACCACTCTCTTGTAGTACGTCTTTACTTCCAAGGTGGGTTGGGCACCAGATTAGCGTGAGACCACGTATCCCCCAAAGCGGGTTTGTCGGTGTTGGTACTGTCAAAGGTGACAGCTGCATAAACTATTATTTGACTTATGAATAGATAAGGTGGTTTTATTATATTTTATGTTGGATAAATTTCTAGACTGATTTATATATATATATATATATGACCAGGTGGCAGGGCTGGCTATATTCTACCAGGCAGCTGTTCCTAAGGCGAGCAGACTATATTATACCAAGCAGGCTGTTCCTAAGGCGGGCCGACTATACATACCAGGCAGTTGTTTCTAAGGCGGGCTGGCTATATTTTACCAGGCAGGTTGTTCTTAAGGTGGCTGGCTATATTCTACCAGGCAGGTTGTTCCTAAGGCGAACAGACATTATTATACCAGGCAGGTTGTTCCTAAGGCGAGCAGACTATATTCTACCAAGCAGGTTGTTCCTAAGGCGAGCTGACTATATTCTACCAAGCGACTATATCGGGACAGGGCTCGGCAGATTCCAGCGATGTTGTTTGTGACCGACTTTCCATCTTCTTTCATTAGCAGGTTCTCTCTTCTGATTGATACCTTATTCGTCGAGTGACCTATCAGGTCCTCCCATTGTTCCATCCAATCCTGACAAATAGCACTCATCCTCGTGACTCAGTGGCTGGGGTGACCGACTAAAAATCTCGTGGGACCTTGCTTCGAACCCAGACGATGCCTTAAGTATTTAACGATATTCTTATCTTTACATCTGATAAATCTCACAAGTATTAGATCGGTCACTAACTTTCCATTTAAAAATAAATTATTAACCGATGGGCTACGTAAACAAAGGCACCAGTCTCGTCTTGTCTGGATTACCGGTGAGGAAGAGGTTTGGGTTTGAATTACAAATGTGTGTACTAAAAGGTTGTTGTCTATGTATCCTTGTATAGAAAACGCAACCCCTTTTAATCAAACCATAAACGCGCGTTATTTTCCCGCGGTGATGGTTGTATTAAGTGAGAGGTTAGGACTTCTGACCTCCAACCACAAGGCCAAGGGTCGATTCTAAGTAGATATACTCTCTCTACAATGCAACAATTATTTATATCCTCTTTCTTGGTAAACATCGGTCCATTTTCTAAACTTAAAAGCTCACTTTAAACGTTCGGTTTCCTTTATAATCTCAACTATTAAATTCACACCTATAGGCGCCCATAAGTGGTTGATAAAGAGGGATTCAGCCCCCTTATCACTCTACAATATTGACTCTTTCTTTTATTAACTTATAAAAATATTAAATTGTGTAATTGTGATTTGGCTGCAATTTGCTATTAACAACTTAGAATCATCAATATCCGAGTTAACAGAGAAAAAAATATATAAAATTTACATATCCTCCCATTCCCTTTTCAACAACTTTCTTTTCATTTTGTTCTGTTCAATAAACCTATGAAAAGTAAAATGTTTCTTTTTAATCGGTTCAGCTATAATTAAATTTCACTTTTTGTTAAACTTTCAGAATTTTTTTGTTATTGCCTAAAGAAGTGGCTCTTGAAACACGAAATAATTAGTTAAGAATGCCTGTAATTTTCTCTCGGGAGGGGGCGCCACACAACTGGCAGATTAGACTCCAATCCCCTCCCCCCTTTATCCCCCCCACACACACAAACATTTGGAAAACCAACACGGCTGCCCTTGTAATCAATCACGCCTGACATTAAAGACCTAATGAAAGATATTTAAAAAAATTGCATTCATTTCACTTAATTGTGTTTTATTGGAGAATCATTTATCTATTTTTATATATTGCCTTCCTTTTTTGTTGTCTATATAATTTTTTTATATACTTTTTGAAATAATAATAAATTACGCCTATCGAAAAATCATATTTAATGTGACGGCTCATTCTTATATATAAATTCTCAATGCAGCCGTTCAACAAAAGATAAAAAGGCCAAACCTGCTATATAGTAGTGCGTAATCTGTATCGGTGGTCGTGTGGTCTAATGCGTTACTCTCGTGTTGGAGTTGATTGCCAGTTACATCTGAGCTCTAATCCCGGTCGGATATAGTAAGATTAATGGTTTTTTTAGATAGTTTCCCACTCTCCCTCCACGTAAATACGTGTACATTTCCTCTGAAATATACCTTCTTCATCTTCATTCGTAGCGTCATTTATAGTAATAATACGGTGACCTGGTGGTCTAGGGGTAAGGTGTCAGACTTCTGTGCTGGCGGCCGGGGTTCAATCCTCGGTCCCGGCACAGATTTATCTGATGACCAAACCCTTCCTTCACCTCTGACAAGACATCTTGTGAATGTGGGAATGCCAGGCCTCCACCGTGGTTCGGATTCCACGTTAAACTGTAGGTCCTCCATTTCATCTCACAATCACCCTACCATTACACATTTGCGTAAGTGCGTATAACCCGAATGGGTAGTAAGACGCTGGTGCTAATTAATAATAAAAATAATAATAAATAATAATAATAATAATAATAATATAGTAATAATGTATACGAAGACGTGCTGGAGGAAAAAAATAAAATAAAAGCAGTGCAAACCACTGATGCATTGTCCGTCTCCAACAAGAGATGAGGTTCATATATCGGGACATCACTGGCCAAATGGCCAGTGGTAAGACAGAGACATCGATAACTGCCCGGGTCAGACACTTTCTGGAGGCCTCAGACAAACGTACCCAGTTTTAATACATACAACCGCACAGGCAAAGCAAGAAGTATCTTCAGGTACAGTTCATTTAAATATGTTATAGCTCAACTGTTTAACGAGTCAAACCACTAGTTTGAATCTGCATCGGTGGGTACGTAGACAAAGGCGTCAGCCGCGATGTGGCGGTCAGGGTTGGAATCCTTTAAGGGGTGCAGTAAGCTCATTTATGTATCCACGCTAATTTGTTAAGGATGAATAAGGTTGAATTCAGAAGAAATGTATCTGCATTTACGTGAAGGGAAAGTGAATATTTTTTTTAGAAAAAAACAACCTCAATACACCCGACCGAGATTCAAACCCCGATCTCACAATCATAGGCAGTCTAGTCTATTGCGAGAGGGACGCCTTAGACTATGCGGTCACTGAATCTTTTTTTTCTTCCCTTCTTCATTATAATAAATATGCGGACATTCCGGATAAAGTCAAATTTTAATAGGAAGGACCTCTATCTGAGAGTTAAAACGTTACTAGATCTACTTTCACGTATTAATACGTCAAGTCATGTGATTTGCCAATGTAACTTTTTATATATACTATCATACCTATAAAATAACAGAAGTAATAAGTAAAGCGTTATTAATGTTGACGGGAAAATTGTGTATTTTCTAAAAGGACCTTCCTATGAAAATTGGACCGTAGCAGTGAGAGGAAGTGTAGTCGTGCGTGAGTGAATGAGAAAACATTTAAGAACAATACTCCTGACTACACCCGGTTAGGATACGAACCCAGATCTATTGGGTCGCCGGCCGACCAGACAAGACTTTAAACGATGCCTTTTCACACGTACCCCACTGGTGTGGGTAGTGGAATAATAATAAAAAAACTTTAAAAAAAAATTCGATCTGTTCTCGTTTACAAATTAATGGTCGTGGTTCTGGATCAGTGGTCTCAAACTCGCGGTCCGCATGAATGATTACAAAATAAGAATAAATTACTTTTTTTTTAAGTTATATTGTAGTACATTAAATATAATATAAACATAGTAATGCTTTGCAAAGCCATTATCTTTATAAGTAACAAGTTTATTTGCGAATAGAGCAGCAGTATTAGGTATGCCTATTGTTGCCTCAAAATTAATTATAAAAAAGGAGAAGGTGTCTTCCCTTGACGTACTGTCTTCGAATCCAAGAGGATTTCAACACGGGTGACCTGGTGGTCTAGGGGTAAGGTGTCGGGCATCTGAGCTGAGATCCGGGGTTCAATCCTTGGTCCCGGAACAGATTTATCTGATTTCCAAACCCTTCCTTCACCTCTGACAAGACGTGTATTAATCACAACTTGTGAATGTGGAAATGCCAGGCCTTCACCGTGGTTCGGATTCCACGTTAAACTGTAGGTCCTCCATTTCATCTCACAATCACTCTACCATTACACATTAGCGTAAGTGCGTGTAACCCGGATGGTAGTAAGACTTGGTGCTAATAATAATAATAATAATAATAATAATAATAATAATAATAATAATAATATATTATAATATTAATAATTATTATATTATTATATGATTTCAACACGTGGTGAATGTTTCAAAGACACGGAAAATATTTGAAATATATATTCAAGTCTCCATTTATTTATTATTATTTATTATTATTATTATATTATATTATTATTTTTAAATTATTATTATTATTATTATTATTAGACATCGCATATTACTACCCGTTCGGATTATACGCTTAAGTATTAATTACGCTAATGGATTAGGAATTGGGAAGGTTGAATCTAGAGGAATGAACCCACATTTTGCGTGAGAGGGAGAATGGAATACATTTAGGAAAATCCACGCTCAGTTCACCCAAGTGAGATTCGAACCTCAATCTCCTCCGTCCTCAGCATTCTAGCTCAACACAAAACTAGCGCGTGAGTTGACCACGCCACCAAGAGTATCCCATTTCCCTATAACGCTGACAACGCAAATGAATCAAGTAAAATCTCTTGATAGGAATAGGTAAAGTGGTATTCACTCATGCTAACTTTTAAAGGAGCATGGTTAAAGGAGGTTATTCCTAATATTGACAGGTTAGTGACAGAAAAGCGGGCCAAAATTTCTGGTCAAAAAATGTAATATTTTCTTCACAGTGTCTAGTTGGTAAATTAATTGATTCTTTAAAAAAAAATGTAAGTGAAAATATATTGTTAATATAAAAATGATTGTTTTCAGTGATACAATGTGATAGAAATAAAATTAATTGACGAAGCATTTGTTTATATTATTTACCGATTGTTAGAAATAATTCTGTTCTAGTGCAAAGCCATTGGTGTAGTTTTTGTAAAGTTGATACTTATTCGTAAGGGAATTTATTGACCACCTAAGTTCTTTGAAACTTGAAAGTGGCCCTGCCAAGGGTGTGAGTTTGAGGCCGCTGTTCGAATGATCGAGTGTTGGTAACACGGAGCTAATAGACAACACACAAAGCCGCTAATAAGCAAACAAGACGAACCAGCAAAGCGTGCTCGCAGCTTTACAGCTATTGCTTAGCTTCCGGGTGTACTTTTTTTTATTATTCAAGTGTTAACGTAACAGTAAACTCTCTCAACACACATACAAACATTAAGAGAAGGATAATTATTATATTTAGATATGGGACGTTCAAATCTTATGATGTTATAGAGCAGTAGCTTTCAACCTTTTTGAGCTGACGCCCCCTTGGTAGATTATCAAATTCCCCCCCTCCCTTCTCGCCAACTTTTTTTAAAATCAAATGCCCACGTCCACACATTCCAATATTCTTTGAGACAATTATTAAAATAATATTTAAAAATGCTTGTTTTCTAAACACTTCTTTATACAAAAACCAATGCAAGAGTGTCAGCGTAACGGAACAAATAAATTGATTGAAAATTAATGTGATGGTTGGCAGAATTTTGTTTTTACGAGTTCTTGAATATTGGGTCTTACATGTTGCCAATATGTCAAGAAAAAATTATCTTACTTTGTAAAATGAATTAACAAAAAGAATGTCTTTAGTTCTAGCTGATTTTAAAGAAAATATTTCCAATTTTTCCCCGCCCCCTCGGAAAGTTCCTCACGCCTACCCAGTTGGGTATCCACCCCCTACCCCTTCCCAAGGTTGAAAACACTGTTCTAGAGAATCGTATTTCGTAAAAATATCAAAAAAGTATATCTTAGTACAATATTATGAAGGCCTTGATTATTTTTATTTATTTTATTTTTATCACCCATTCGGGATATACGCTAATGTACTAATTACTCTGATAGTTTAAAGAATTAGGGAAGTTATATTTATAAGAAGTATACCCGCATTTGCGTTGTGGGAGAGCGGAAAACTGTTTTTTTTTTAAACACCCGACTGAGATTCGTACCTAGATCTCATGTTCCCCTCCCCTAAATCTCCTCCTACCTTTAAGTAAAATGGAAGGATCGAATGGAATTTATATTTGCTAACAGATTTCGGACACAATTTCCGTCCTACAGAAGAGCCATAAATAATCAATTTTTCGCTTTGGAATATTTATTGTGCACTTACACCGTGGTTCGGATTCCACGTTAAACTGTAGGTCCTCCATTTTCTACAGTCAGCATTAATAAAATTTTAACATAATACTATTGTTATTTTGTAGATATTGATAATATCTATCAAAAAGTGACATCTGAATATCACATGACTTGACGTATGAATACGTGAAAGTAGATCTAATAACTTTTCTAGCTGCCAAATAAAGCCCTTATTATTAAGAGCGTGCATCACATGCCAATCAACTCTGTGATACAGTCGGCTAGAAATAGTATATTTATACCAACACTATTGCACGGGGATCATTTCTTACTAAACATTAATGGAGATAAAAAAAGAGTTAATAGAAGTTACTAAAACTGAATATTGGTGAGATATAAAACTATATTTGGATAAAAACTGCATTGAAAAGGGCATGTTTGACCATTTTATAATGTTTTCACAGATAAGCATTGTGCACAAATCTTCATTCTGTCATAACAAGGGACATACTGTAGCTATTAACAAGAAACTTTTGTCGCTTTGTCCCCCATCGTCACCGCGGAAAATGTTGATTGATTATTAAAATACGAACGCACTGCACACATTTCTGACATATCTCTTAGTCTTTTCTTTTCCTTTTTACTCCCAAAATTCGCGCGCAAACGAGCCGAAGTTGGGCCTGCCATAATGAACGCTCCTAAGGCTGGTCCACAACATGATTTTGTTCGTTATACAATTAACACATGCAGGCGCAGTCGCATGACGGGAGGAGATGACTATTGTCCGTCTCTTGCGTTTGTGTACTGTAGTTGGGTTGGCTTACGTTTAACCAATCAGAAACGAATATTGGTGTATTACAGTATTCAACTAAATCAATTAGTTATTCGGTCAAAGCTTGTGAAAATATATAGTAAAAAGTATTTCATTTGAAATTATTTAGTAACTTAGTATTAATAATCTAACAACTTTTGTATACTATTTAAGTCAATTTAATTATTATTTATAAACTTTAAAATGTAATTTGATAATGGAGTCATATTGGTTGAAACTACGTCTTACGACACTTCATTGTTTAAACGGGTCTTGCGAGTGCGTTTAACGAGTGCGGGTCCGTCAAGCGGGTGCGGCTGATTGTAGACGAGCCATTAAACGGCTACGCGTCTGCAGCTCGCTAAACACGACTGCTCTGCGGGATAACATACTCGACTCCTGCGAGTATTAATGATTTTATTTATTTTACATAGTACTAGTTTTTTAGGCCTGCCTCCGACAAGTTGACTATAATATTATCCAACCTAACGATATCTAACCTTCAATTGATAAACGCATGAAAGTTTGGGCTTTATTTGTAAAAAAAAAAATATGTTTCTATCAGTTAATGCGTAAGAGTGAATAAAGCTAAGAGTGAACTGAATTCATTCTAGTTTTATTAAATAAAAATTTCAAAAAATCTAAAATTCGGCCATGTGAAGTTCTTTCCCTTAATATAAACTATAAGTGTGCAAAGTTTCATCTATATAGGTCATCTAGATTCTAAGGGTTTCTGGAGGTTGTGGAAAGACAAAGTTGGAAAATTATATATACACTTAAATTATATGTGAAACAAGTAAACCTATTCCTGCGCCTACTAATGATGTTGATCGTTCCATAAAACAATTATTCTCCTTCACTTAATTTAATGCTTATTTTATCTGTACATCTAATTGTTACTAATGACTAAATTAAAGGTGATAGGATTATTATTAGCACCGCGTCTTACTACCCGTTCGGGTTATACGCACTTACGCTAATGTGTGATGGTAGGGTGATTGTGATATGAAATGAAGGACCTACAGTTTAACGTGGAGTCCGAACCACGGTGGCGGCCTGGCATTCCCCACATTCACAAGATGTCTTGCCAGAGGTGAAGGAAGGGTTTGGCAATCAGATAAGGTGATAGGAACGGGTAGAGTAATTAAGCATTTGCCTGGAGAGATAATGAATAATCAACTTGAGAGGAAAATATATCCCCGAAATGTGATGAAGAGATCTTCATCTATTTTCTTTTTATGACGGACGCGTAGGGCTCAATTTGGTTTTTCAAGAAAACGCAAGAGAGGAATAAAGAACCAAGAGATAAAAAAATTAGAAATATAAGGACAGGGAAAGAGAAATAGGAAGAGAAGGAGAGAGAAAACAGTAAGAAATAGCAAAAGGTAGAAAAAGAGATAGTGAGATAGAAAGAGAAAAAAAAATTGAGAACCAAGAGATATAAAATTGAGAGAGAAATAGAGAACCAAAAGAGACAGGGAAAATCTATAAAGTGCCAATAGATAGAGAAATAGGGAGTGAAGGAGAGAGGCAAAAGAGACAAGTTTAGAGAGAGGAGGTCTCACTTTCTCTTGCCATCTTAAGGTTTCTTAACCGCGAGTTCATCCAGGCTTCACCGGGCACAACATTTTTATCGCTCCTGATGGCATATTATCACTTTCACTCTGACAGATTCGTCAGGTAATTTAGATTCCCGGTGCAAGAACCGGCCATGTCAACAACACTACCTTTCTCCAAGAGAGGGAAATACAATCTTAAGAGGCCCCTATGATAAATAGAGACCACCACACCACACACACACACACACACACACACACACAAGACTTTCTCTTTTATCTTTAAAATATACATTTACCAAGAACTCCCAAGATTTGTGAAACGAGATAATACACGTTGTTGCAGAAACATTCCACCAAAGAGCATAAATGAAATAATATAAATTGTTACAACCACAATGAGATAGAAGAATATCTCTTTCCACCAAAGAGCATGACGATCAATTTCCGTTTTCAAACAGCTGCATAAAAATATTAATATATTTGCTTACTTTTAATAGTTTTACAACTTTATTATGATAAGCTATTTCGTATTTCAAATGGTTGCAGAGATTTTCTCAAAATTTGAAATTTCCACTGATGTAAACAGTCTACCCTTAAAGTGACTTTATTGGGTAAATGAGAGTTGCCATTTGGTTTTTACTGCCATACAATACCAGAATACAAAATCTAATCAAAATCGTTAAAGCAGATTTTGAGAAAATCGATTTTTTTTTTTTGCTCTATACCCTTCAGTAAACTACCCTTAATTTTAGGGTTAGACATTTAAATTTTTAAAAAGATCTTAAGAGGCATTCTAATGGAAACACTATATACAAAGTTTTAGCACGATCGTGAAAATGGTTTAGGCCAGTGGTTCTCAAACTAGGGTTTGCGCACCCCCAGTGGTACGCAAGTGACTTTCAGGGGGTACGCGAGCAACTCTCAGGGGAAAATTGGCAAAATCAAAATAGAACAAAACGTGGTGGGGAATTTTTGAGGTGGTTGAGAAAAAAAAATCTGTTTTCTCCTTTAAATTATCTGATATTTGTAATTTGGCTAAATTGATCTTGGTGTGCATTAGATATTTTGTCAAATGATCTTGGGTGTGCATTAGATATTTTGTCATGACCAAGGGGTACAATCTAAAAAAGTTTGAAAACTACTGGTTTAGGCTGTATACCTTAAGACAGATGGACAGACAGGTGGCATCGCGAAAACCAATTTTTCAGTTTCAGGGATAATGAAATGTCAACATTTAGCAAAAATGTTCAGTTCGATTTTTTTTTATAATCACGATATTTCTTTCCAAGGTGTCTAGAAAAAGTATAACAGATATCGTATATTATTATTATTATTATTACTACCATATTATTATAATAATAGCGGTTTTTCGTGGATAAAAATGTTTTTTTCCCACCTTAATCCAAACTACCTGATTTTTCGATTATCTGAACTCCTTTTGTCACGAATTAATTCGTATGTTCGCCGTTTTACTGTGATTGATCTTTAAATTCGTGCCTACAATCGAATATCGGAGCTCTCGACGTAACCTTCAGTTCAACAATATGTTAGGCTGCGCTTACCACGTTTTATTACATATTAAAATGTTTTATTTTATTAGATCTTTTGTTATAAAATAACTGCGGTTTCTGAATTGAACATTTTTGACAGTTTCAAAATATCGTAAAGCACCTAGATGTTAAACAAACAATTTTTTTTAAATCATAATTATTGAATGTATTAAATAGCCGTAATTAAATATAAAAAATTAAATGTAAAAATAACACCTGAACATGGGAGTCAAACCCAGTGGTCAGATATCACAAGTTTTATTCTCGTGTCCAGATGCTATTTTACAGTTTAAATAAAATTATTATTGAAGTTGGTACTTATCAGAACCTTAAAATTTAAAGAAATAGGGGGTGAGGTTTAAATTAAATTCACTAGAATATTATTAGAGCCAGCTTGGGAAATCTTTATCCTTAGTGGATGTGACCTAGATTCGATTCCCGGCCCACCAGTCAACGTGTTAACGCATTAAATCAACTTCCTGGTCACCCGCTTCGGTGGGTGGCCGCGTGGTTTAACATTCTACTCTCGTGTTGAACTGGACTGCCGATGATGGGGAGATCGAGGTTCGATCCCGGTCGGGTTGTACTTAGTGTGGTTTTTCCTAAATGATTTTCCACTCTCTCTCCACGCAAATACGGGTTAATTTCCTATAAATTCAACGTTCCCATTTTCTAGTCCATGAGTGTGAGTCGTACTTAAGCGTATAACCCGAATGGGTAGTAATACGGGGTGCTAAATAAATAAATAAAAATACTCCCCCTCATCTTACCACCGACATATTACCAATGCACTGTTAGCTGCGTGAATTGAGTTGTCATTTTATTAGACTGGTTTTCCGATGAATAAAGGGTTCGGGGTTAGAATCCTGGCTAAGTCTACTCAATTCTGAGGGCCTTTATTTTTTCTAAATGATTCCTCACTGCGTGTTTTTTAAATTTCCTCCATCCCCATCAGGGTGATTAAATGCTGACAGGGAGTAGGATGCAGTGGGGGGGAGGGGCTTAACTTTTGTTGTAAGCTATACCTCGATTTTCCTGTAAAATGGACATATCTGAGGGCTAGAAAAAAGTTACTAGATCTACTGTCATGTATTCATACATCTGCAGCTCTCACTATTGATATATATATATATATATGTGACTATAAATAACTTTAACTATATAATAAAATTCAATCAATGATGACAGAAAAAAATATGTTTGTATTTTATAACAAGTGCTTCAAATGTCCATTCGTTAGAAAATCACGGTACAGCAATATTATGAACACAGTGAGAACAGTTTGGAAAATAGTGTTTTTCTCCCTGTCAACATTGATAACATTTTATTAGTATGTATTAATATTACGCATTAGGTATTGATAATATCTATAAAAAGTGACAGCTACAATTCACATGACTTGATGTATGAATACATTTTTTAGTAACGTTAGGGGACACTGTTCTTCCTACCAAAATCAGGGTATAGTAATATCTTTTATCTGTCAGAAATTGTTCTTATTATTAAAATTGAACTCTTTAACTATCCTTTCTTGTAACTAATAAATACATGTACATTTTATATATATATATATATATATATATATATTTACCTGCGAGTCAATATCCATACGCACACTTATCACTAAACACACATATCAACACAAAGCGTCACATTCCTAACAACGAAAGACGCGCCCCTCTTTACTCACTATATTTTCCACACACTCACACACACACCCGGGAACAAACAAAAAAATGAATCACGGTGCGTGAATCTCACAACGTTGTCCTCTCGTTTGAAGCAGGCGAGCGCGAACTGTCTGTGCCGCTGTTCTCGGTTCTGGCTCTTCCACTTCGGTTGCCTCCCCTTTGCCTCGCGGGCTTCTTCGAGAAGTTTGTTGGAGGGGATAAGAGGGGGGGGGGGAAAGAGGCGACCACTACGTGACTTAGGTGCGAGGAGGGCACATGCGTGACAAACGAAAAAAAAAAAAAATCAAATACAAATAAAAACAACATCAATTAAAGGTATGAACCACAGAACTATGTCGTGTAAAAATAGTATTTATCATAACTTGAGCTATTATAGTTTTTTAAAAGAATTTTTAACCTTTTTTATGTTGGGTATCCCCCTCATTCGTAAATACTTATATCAAGTATCCAAAGAGTTCAATTTTTTTTAAAATAAATAAACACCTGCCTTAGGGGCGTAGCTAACGCGCTGGTTTAGTGTTAAGTTAGACTGCCGAAGATGGAGAGATCAAGGTTCGAATCTCGGTCGGATGAACTGGACTGGGGTGGGGTTTTTCTAAAATTGGTTTCCACTCTTCCTCTACACAAATGCGGATTCACTTCCTCTAAATTAACCTTCCAATTTCTAACCCATTAGCGTAATTAGTACTTAAAAGTATAACCCGAACGGGTAGTAAGACGCAATGGTAAAAAAAAAGTTAAAACAAGAGATGGTTCGAATCATATATTTATTGAATCCGAATCTCAAATTTTCTTTCGAATCTCGAATCCAAATTTAAATCCTTGACTCTTGAAAAATGTACAATTTTTCTTAAAGTGAGATTATTTAAAATATAATTTAAAAATAAAGTTTTATAAGACTTGGTACCATTGACGAATGTTACTATGTCTGTCAGCCCACGTTTTTTTTGTTAATAAATTAATAGAAATTGTACTTTTTTTGTGATTTTATTTTTCTTCCAACTATACATGTATATATTATTCCTTTTAGCAATTGCTTAAATTATTATGATTTATAGTCGATTTCTTTATAATTGTATTAGAAATACTTTTTTGATATTTTTACGTCTCTCGAATTTCTCGATAGGATTCAAGGATTCGAGGAATCCAGGATTAGTGTGTTAGAACTAGTTAAAGCTCTTCTCCTTATTCGTACTAATGTGTTTTTTTAAAGTTAAACTTCGAAGGAAATTATGTTAGTTTGTTTTAAAGATTAAAATAATAATAATTAATTATAGTCAATATTTAAAAATAGAAACATTTACTAATAACTCCTAATATTTGTAAAACGAAATAATAAACATTGTTGCAGAAACATTCCACCAAAGATCATAAATTAAATATTACACACTGTTACAGAAACATTGAAGAAAAAGAAAGATCTCTGTCCACTGAAGAGCATAATAATCAATTATCTCATTTTCAAAGATCTTAATACAAAAAAATATTTTGCTTATAGCTCAGAAACGATTGGTTTGATAAAAATGTATTTCAAATAAAGAAGTTTTATATTTAATGGTACTATAACTTGACACTGATAAGTTATCTCTTATCTGAAATAATTACGGAGATGTGGTCATAATTGGAAATTCCTACATTTGTAAAGTACCCTCAAATTCTATTTCATGGGAAAAAGAGAATTTTTAATTTGTTTGCAATGTTAAAATAGCGCCTATATATAAAATGTAATAAAAATTGTTAGAGAAAATTTCAAGAAAATCGATTCTTTCTCTTTTTGCTCTTCATTAAACTACTCTTAAAATGCGGTAGAAGGGAGCGCAAGTATTTTTACAGTTTTTATAGAATATACATTTTGTGGCAAAAAAAAAATATATATATCTTAGTAGCAACATAGAGTTTAGTTTTCTGCGATGCTAATACCAACAGATCTTGAATATCTGTCAAGAGTGTCCTGGAATTTTGTCAATACTGTTTCTCCTTATTTAAAAGTTTGACAAAATTCAGGACACCATGACAATATTCTATAGCTGTTGATATTAGCATGTGCAGAAATAAACTCTATGTTGCTACTGGAGATATTTTATTTATTTGGCCACAAAATGTATATTCTATAAAAACTGTAAAAATATTTGCGCTCCCTTCTACCACACCTTAATTTTGGGTTGGATATCTCATTCAGAAAAAAACTCGTGGGGACCTAATGAAAACCCCAGATACCAAGTTTTAGATCAATCGGTGAAATGGTTTCGTCTCTAGTCTGAGATACAGACAGACAAACGGAGAGACGGACAGACGGATGAATAGGTGAGCGGATGGATGGACAAACGTATAGACAGACGGATGAAGAGACGGATGGATGGACAAACGTACAGACAGATAGACAGACGACATCGCGAAAAAATACTTTTTTTAATGTTTCACAGGGTTGAAACGTTGACATTTATCAGCATCTCTAGTTAGATTTTTTTTTTACCATCACATTACTTCCCTCTCCGAGAGGTTGAGGGGAAGTTAGTTATAAAAGTGGGTTTTAAAATTATTACTATCATTTTATTATTATTATTATTATGTGTGTTTGTCCTTAGGGTTACAGCCGAAATGTTTTGACGGATCTCGTTCAAACTTGATATCTGGATGTTATATGGTCATACCGTGAAACCAGGGTTTCACAAACTGTGGTGTGTGCCACCAGTGGTACGTACAGTTATTCTTGGTGGTACGCCTTTACTAGAAGCAAAACAAAACAAGAAAATTAAAGTCGGAAAAAGGTAAGTCCTCATCAAATCTTATAATGACCCAGTCCAACTAAAAAGGAAAACAGTGGTTGAAGGGGTGGCACCAACCACTGATTAAAACTCAGAGACAGCTGGTGCAGCTGCTCACTCGGTGTTATTATATCCCTGGGCACCATTAAAATTATTATTATTATTTAGCACCGCGTCTTATACCCGTTCGGGTTATACGCTTAAGTACTAATTACGCTAATGGATTAGGAATTTGGAAGGTTTAATTAAAGGAAGTGAACCCGCATTTGCGTGGAGGGAGAGTGGAAAACCATTTAGGAAAAACACCCCCAATTCACCCGACCGAGATTCGAACCTCGATCTCCCCGTTCTCAGCAGTTGGGTTCAACACAACTAGCGCGTTAGCCAACTACGCCACCGAGGCGGGGACCATTAAAAATGTACCAAAAGGGTAAATATTTGGTATTATTTTGGTGGTACTCGAAATTACAGAAACTTGTGGAGTGGTACGCCATTCAAAAAGTTTGGGAACCGCTAATCTTGACCAAATCGTGATTTGGATTCTAACCATAAAATTAAGGGCAGTTTTCTTAATCTTAAATTTTGAAAATTTTAAATTTTTTGAAAATTATTCTTAACAATTTTGTTAAAAAAATTATAGATTCAGAGAGTGTGTTTTATACAATAAATGGCATTTTATATTTGTTTTTAAAAGAAAAAATTATTCAAGTATTTTTTTTTGTTAACTTATTTTTAAAAACTTTCTTCTTAATTACATAATGTGAGAAAGTCTGTAAGATTGTGTCGTACTTTCTATTTAGTAGTCATGTATGAAGAAAAAAAAAACACCCTATCAGACGAATTAAAAAAAAACACAGGAAAAGTAACGCTCAACGTAAATATCAAGTCCACACGAACGCCCTACTTATATTCTATACATTATTTTATAAATAAATACATTTCTGCAGATGGGAATGTAAACATTGTGTAACAGAATATTAAAACTGGGGACTAAGAATGTGTGGCCTTGTTGAGAATTCCTGTCCGTCCTTGGAAGAGAGACACGACATCTGCATTAGACTTTTCCCGCTAACAAGTGGAGCTGTTCTGTGCAAGAAACGACCATGTCCACTTAGATACACATTTTATTATTATTATTATTATTATTATTTATTATTATTATTTATTATTATTTAGCATTGCATCTTACTAACCTGTTCAGGTTTTACGCGTATGTACTAATTACGCTAGTGAGTTAGGGATGAATAAGGTTGAATTGGGAAAAAAGTGTTCCCGCATTTGCGTTGTAGAAGAGTGGAAAACCATTCTGGAAAAATAAAAAAACCTCAGTAGACCCGACTGAGATTCGAACGCCTATCTCCCTCTCATCGGCAGTCTAGTTTAACATGAGAGTGATGCCTTAGACCATGCGGCCACCGAAGTAGGTTGATTGAAATTTCATGGGAGTGTAGGGAACACGAGCTAAAGGCATTAGTTTTGCAGTTTTTATGTAAAAAAAAATTTTTTGTGTCCAAATAAATCAAATATCTCTCCAGTGGAAACAAAGAGTTTAACTTTCTTCATATGATGATATCAACAGTTATTGTTGAATGTCTGTCAATGGTTTCCTGGAATTTAGTGACAACTTTTTCTCTTCCTTTAAAAAGTTTGTCGTCAAATACCGCTATGCTCATGACAGATATTCAACAATTGTTGATATCAACACGTGAAGAAAATTATAAACTGTATGTTTGTACCGGAGCGATGTTTTATTTGTTTTGGCAAAAAAGTTTGCTAAAAAAATTGCAAAAAACTTCCGGCAACTAACTAACGTTCACTGCTCTCCCCTCTTAAAGGAGAAGAAGAATTTTTTTTTTGTGACATAAGGGGGTAAGGGTGGTGATACTTGAAAAAAAAAGGGGGTTTTCTTTCCATGTAAGAAATAAAAATATTGGTAGAAGTTGGGACAGTTATAAATTTATTGCGATTTGTTTAGAGCCTTTAATGAGTTAATAAAATAAAGGGATTGATAAAAGGTTGTTTGTTAACAGTTTGAGAGGAAAATCTAGTTTTTTTTATCATCATACAAAAACACACTTTTTTATGGTTGGAAAATAAAAATCAACTGACGTTATGAGTTTAGTGACAAGGAGAAACAAG
The DNA here is from genome assembly GCA_039000515.1 of Timema cristinae. NCBI lineage: Eukaryota > Metazoa > Arthropoda > Insecta > Phasmatodea > Timematidae > Timema > Timema cristinae. The sequence continues at coordinate 59,882,373 of JBCFYV010000935.1, forward strand.
GGTCCTTCCTGAACTGGGATCTTAAACAGATGACGTTATCAGTTCAACGGCGATTCTGATCTTCCAACTTGTCCATGGAGTAGCTGTCGATTTTGATCCTTTGTCGAGCAAAAAAAAAAACACGTGAGAACGATTGAATTTTGTTTGAATCTGGCTCAAACGAACCATATTTGATGGCTCCATGTGATAGGACTCGAGCGTGTCTGTCTAACTCTTCTCTACGCTAATTGGATGCATTTCTTCAATCTAGTTTCCTCATCCCTACCCCCGGGATTATTTTGTTTTTGTTTGAGTGAATAAACTATAGCAAATTAAATAATTCGACTGAGTAATGTTGCCCTAAAGCTGGGTTTTGACACTAAACTCAGTGGCGGCTCGTAGCTAAAATTAGTGGGGGTGATACTCCAGAAATTTTTTAGCCATTGTTTTAAAATTGTGTAAAAGTAAAAAAAATTATAAAAATAAAATTTATTCAGGAAATTGATAAAATCTTAACAAAAAAAACCTTTGACTTACTTTAACTAAAATTGTTACAGTTCAAGCTTGATCTTTTCATTTAAAAATGAAATCCATTCTTCTTGTTTTAATTTACGCAAAAAGTTCAATAATTTTCTTCTTGATCTCTGGATGACAATTGAGGAAATTTTTCTCCATTGAAAGTACTGCAAGCGCATTTAGTCTTTTTCTTAAATAAAAGAACCGAAAAAAAAAAAGAATCAAATAGAATAGCTGGAAGCAGAATAATAATCTAACTCTACACTCTTCTACACTTTTTCACATTCAAGATATGGTACACGGTTTTTAAGCACAACATACGCTGAGTAAAAAAAAACTTCCTTCCATCACGCCAGAGCCGGCACTGCGAGAGCAACAGTGTTTTATCTACCTGGAAGTCCCACCTCCTCCCCACTCCCTCCTATGTGCGCATGCGCACAACAGTCAAACACCACATCACTGGCACTGTGAAGTGCGCAGTTCCATATAAAATTTTTTTGTATATTTTTCATAAACTGGGGATGGCTACTGAAGAACTTACATGAAGCTTAAGGAATATATATTGTAAGTACTACAAAAATAAATAAAGAATTAAAGAAAAAAAGCTCATTATACTAAATGTTATCGATAATATCAAGTGGAAATAGGGGGTGCTGCAGTTCCACAATGCCTATACACGAGCCGCCACCGGTTTTGACGCTCAAACATTTTGCTCAAATTAGTTCGAGCAAATCAGTTTGTGCTCATTGTTCTACGCAAGCCCATCCGTTTATAGTTTCAGTTAGATTATCGTAAACCTTTACTTAGTTCAATAGTCTTCCAGTTTCTTCTCGTACAAAGGGCGCTTCTCGGTAGTGGTGAGTTTTTACTAGATTCCAAGACAAATGGCTGAAGAAGAGTTATTTTATCAGCTATGGTTCGTGTTGTGTCAAGAAGAATCTAAGAAAGGTCGAAGATGGACCAAATCTTGGCCGCTAAAAAGAAAGAAAAAAAATCACATACTAACTTAATTTGTGAATTACGGGATGATCGAATGTTTTTCGGAACTATTTGCGAATGGACGAAGAAACTTATCTACATACCTCCCTTCTCAACTCCTATGCGTTAGCTATACGGTCTGCGCATGCGCCTTGTTTGTGCAAACCAACAAAACCCGTTTACATGCTCAGTATTTGCGCCAACCTCAACCAGAAAAGCAAACACAGGACAGATTTAGCTCAAACAATTTTTTTTTTTTTGCTTACACTACAAGCTATCGTTTTAACGACACAAATGTCTCCACAAACTCTAGTTTTTGCAAATTAATGTAGCGTGTAAACCAGCATAGGAAGGTCAAAGCGTGTATTTAGGAGATGGGCGGTTCTCGAACTCATTCAATTCAATCTCTAACACGGTGTCTTTACGAACGAACACGTTTCACATTTCCTCAACATTGCATCACTTTATCTTTGGCTGGGTTCGAACAACTTGTGGACTTTACATTTTCTATCCAAGTTAACTTTTTAGCAGTCACTATTTTTAAGTCTTTTCACCTTAAATTAGAGTGTTTAGGGAGGGGGGGGGGGAACTAAAAATGGCTTCCTGGATCATACTTTATCTCAGATAATTTTGGAGCTACAGTTTTTAAAATGAAAAATAAGTATTTAACTGATTAAAAAAAATAGAGCGCTACACCCTTCGAAACTACGCCTAACTATAACTTCTTGTGTGTGTGTGTGTGTGTGTGTTTAACTTATGCGTTTTAACACCCTGGTGATTAAAGACTTGATGTAAGGCGTAGGTTTATTGGAAGATCAATTGCATTAGCTTGACGAGAGAATGGAAAAAAACACAATTATAAGCCCCAATTGTAAAACCACAAACACAAAAAAAAGTTTTTTTCTATAAAATCTGCAAAACCACTGCCCTTAACTCACGCTCACTATACACTCTCACCTTTTATTCCGTGTGTACAATAGTCCCATGGCTTCTTTGGTGCTGACTTGACAGCTCACAGCTGACTTCTGAAAGTCAACATTTAGGTATATACCTAAATGTTGACTGTCAGAAGTGACAACTGCTAAACACATATTTTTGCAAATCATATGGCTCGGCGTAGGGCTACATGATTTGGTCTGTTAACTTTTCAAAGCTTTTAGCTGCAGTCAGCACCAAAGAAGCCATCAGATGAAATGTAGGACCTACAGTTTAACGTGGAATTCAAACCACGGTGGAGGCCTGGCACCACACATTCACAAGTTGTGGTTAAATAATACATTGTAAACACTATATCTGACTGGAGATGGGTCTGAGCTTTATATAATATATTAGCTTATATGGACACCTTATATGCTGTGAAAACAGTTGTACAGCAGTAACTTTTATAACATTTGAAAGTCCCTTCCTATCTAAATAGACTGTAGGAAGTGTGCGAAATAACACTCTAGAACACGTGCTATGTACGCTCTCTGAGAAACACTCGACTAGAATAGAAGCAGAAGAAACTAAATGTAACTTTTACTTGTTTCACTGCCATAAAATCGTTTTCATTTTACTCTTCCTTGTGTTTTTAATCTTGTTTAGAAACCTTCCGATGTGCTCTTTGGACGCTTGGAAAGTGTTTTTAACTTCTTTCCCTCTGTCCCAATGTCCGTGCATGTGTGTGTTTGCCACTTATATGTTTTAACTAGGCTCTAATGTGTCGGATTTAGATCACACTTATAGACTGAGTAAGTCTTTCTCCAAGCTTGGCTTGTTGCTCAAGTGTAACCATTTAAAACAAATAAAATGATAATTTTGGTTATGAAGCTCGCGAATTAGTCCAATTTCCATAGGAAGAATTTTATCTGAAAGTTAGATAAAGTTACCAGATATATTTCCAAATATTAACACGTCAAGTAGTGTGATCTGCAGTTCTCACTTTTGATAGACATTACGGTGACCTGGTGGTCTAGGGTAAGGTGTCAAACTTCTGTGCTGAGGTCCGGGATTCAATCCTCGGTCCCGGCACAGATTTATCTGATTACAAATCCTTCCTTCACCTCTGACAAGACGTGTATTAATCCCAACTTGTGAATGTGAGGAATGCCAGGCCTCCACCGTGGTTCGGATCCCACGTTAAACTGTAGGTCCTCCATTTCATCTCACAATCACCCTACCATTACACGTTAGCGTAAATGCGTATAATCCGAACGGGTAGTAAGACACGGTGCTAATAATAATAATAATAATGATATGATGACATTATCAATTAAAAATATATAAATATATATACAATAAAGCAAATTTGCAGATGTATACTGATAAAATAAGTTTGTATTTTCTAAAGGGCCTTTTTTGTGAAAATTGGACTGCAGCATTAGCACAGTTTTAATCATGGTTTCTAATTTAAAAAATAAGGGCTGTGGCTTAATACTAATGATCCTGTGTATTCTTAATTAAATAAAAAGAGAAGGTATAGTTTTGTTTTTTTAGTTCACACATTTTAACACGTGGTAAAACTTTCATTTCAATTTGCGGGGATGAGGAGTGAAGTTTAAAGAAAATGTACTCACACCAGCTTGGAAAGAGGGTGGGAAAACTCATTTGAAAAGCCATATTTAATACCGGAGAACAAAGAAAGCGCACCAAGGGAGACACCTCATATAAAAAGCGCACTTAGACCTTGTATTAAAAGCGCACTTAGATCGTGTATCAAAAGCGCACTTAGACCTTGTATCAAAAGCGCACTTAGACCTTGTATTAAAAGTGCACTTTAACTTTTATTAAAAACGCCCGTGGATCTTGTATCAAAAGAGCACTTAGACCTTGTATTAAAAGCGCACTTAGACCTTGTATCAAAAGCGCACAGGGATAAAAATAAGTTCATAAAGTGACAACATGGCAAACATGCATTGTAAACTCTCATTCTTATACACTTATCCTCACACAGGGATTAGGATTTCTCGTGAAGTATATGTTCTGTGTTGTTTCACAGCAGGAGGCAGTGCGATTTGGTCTTGTCTACTATAGTTGTGAGATTTCCTGTTCAAATTATATTTGTATTAAAACGTAGCACTTTTCTTCACGTGAAAAGCAAAAATCGTTCATAAAATAACGTAAAATACGTATTTATTTTGTTAGTTTATTATGTAAAAATATATATCTGAATTTTTCAATTTTTCTCTTGAAATAATTTGAATTTTTCATGATCCAGCGGACCGCGAGTGTCCCACGGGCTGCGGTTTGAAGACCCCTGCTTTAGATCTATAAACCGTACAGGTTTTAGTACATTCATAGGTAAAACTTTATCCAAGAGTTTAAAACGCCACTAAATCTTCTTTCAAGTTCACTTAATTCAACCAAGCGAAGTGTCGCACATCTGACAGCCTTGTCGAGATGAATATGGTAGCCTTTATTGAAATCGTTAATTGCTAGTTTTAATTCCGCTAAGAGGTTATTGGTTTTCAGGGTTCCCATATATCGGTCTCTACCTCCCCTCGTCCCCCTTCACAAAATATGTAACTTTATTTTTTAAATGTTATTACAGTAGTTTGCACCTTTATATACCCAATTTTCAGCCGGTTAAAGTATCAGGGAAATTTCATGAAAGGTAAATGCATTGTAATAATTAATGCTAGAAGCCGCGCTTTTACACATATAAGGGTTAATTTCTCCCTTAACCCTTATTTAGATTTTCTTCCCCAACGAAATTGATCTGTATAGTGATACAAAAAAAACTGTCCCACGTTAGAAGTAAATATGTTAATGCGTTCAAAAGTTATCATTATCCTCCATCAACAGACAGATAAATGCAGATCGGTGGAGTTAAAACGGAGAGCTCACTCGCTTCGCTCGTTCAATAAATCAAAACACATGATTTTTTTTACACTCTTGACAATATTTGCAAGAGCGCCTGTACAGTGAGACCATACTATACAACTGGGCAAGCGAATACCCAAACTTGTTTATCCTGTTGTCACCCCCTCCCTCCCCCCATACCCCGCGGTACTGTGTGGCAGCATTGTTTGCACACCCTTAAAGGCGGCCCTGAAGGCACGACACCACTTAAACTAGAATTCAGGTAGGAAGGCGTTTTTAGAAAATACAAATACACTTTTACTAAGGTAAATATGGTATTATTACGTTGGTATTAATAATATCGATCAAAAGTGACAGTTGCGGGTCACATGACTAAATGGTGTATGAATATGTTCAGAGAAAAAAAAAATGATTCTGACCATCATGCCTGATTATATCGATCGGGTTATACGCAGATGTAGGCCTACTAATTACGCTAATGGGTACAGACGTGAGAAATGTTGAATTTATAGTGAAGAAAATAATTGATGTAAAACCACGCTTAGTACACCCGAACGGGATTCAAATCACGATCTCCCCGTCATCGGTAGTCAGGTCTATTACGAGAGTGACCCGCCTCGGTGGCGTAGTTGGCTAACGCGCTTGTCGTGTTTAGCTCGACTGCTGAGGACGGGGAGATCGAGGTTCGAATCTCGGTCGGGTGAACTGGGGTTGGTTTTTCCTAAATGGTTTTCCACTCTCCCTCCACGCAAATGCGGGTTCACTTCCTATAATTCAACCTTCCCAATTCCTAATCCATTAGCGTAATTAGTACTTAAAGCGTATAACCCGAATGGGTAGTAAGACGCGGTGCTAAATATTATTATTATTATTATTATTATTATTATTATTATTATTATTATTACGAGAGTGATGGCAACTGAAGCGGGTTGTGTTATGATTTTATTACTGTCAAAACTAGTTACCTTCCAATTTGAATCGGAATGCGGCAGACTCGAACCAATTTCACGACTTGACCTGCAATCATGCCCTACAAATACGTACGTATACCTGCTGATGTCGATATATACCTGCGTGGCCTACACCACAAGAGTGTGTCAAACATATCGCTGACACCAGTACTTCCTCAGTGTCATTGACCCCAGCAGACATTGGGTCATACCTTCTCCTTCTCTCTGCCAACGAATTTCCTAGCAGCGTGAGGGGACCGACCAACCGACATATTGGAAAAAAAACTATAGGCATCGTGTGTTCATACATACAGCGCTCTTAGCGGTAAAAACTTGTAACACAAAAGTGCAAGCCATCGCTGAAACACACAGCACTTTTTTTTAAACCTTCTTTTACTGAATGAGTGAATCTTTGCTACGCGATAACTGGCTTATGCGTGTGCCAATTATAACGAAAGTTCGTAGGAACATTATCAGTGGCGGCTCGTAACTAAAATTAGGGGGGTGCTGCACCAGAAGTTTTTTAGCCTTTGTTTTAAAATTATGTGGAAGGAAAAAAAAACATGTATAAAATAACATTTATTTAGGAACTTGATAAAATCCTAAAAAAAAAAAAACTTTTTTACTTACTTTAACTTAAATTGTTACAGTTCATTTAAAAATGAAATCCATTCTTCTTGTTTTAATTTGCGCAAAAAGTTCTATAATTTTCTCCTTGATCTTTGGATGACAATTGAGGAAATTTTTCTCCATTGAAAATACTGCAAGCGCATTTGGTCTTTCTGTTAAATAAAAAAAAAAAAATGAATCGAATATAATAGCTGGAAGCAGAATAATAATCTAATTCTACACTCTCTACACTTTTTCACATTCAAGAATATGGTACATGGTTTTTAAGCACAACACACGCTGAGTAAAAAAAACTTCCTTCCACAATCACGCCAGAGCCGGCACTGCGAGAGCAACAGTGCTCTCTCTACCTGGCAGTCCCACCTTCCTCCCCACCCCCTTCTATGTGAGCATGCGCACAACAGTCAAACACCACGCCGCTGGCACTGTAAATTGCACAGTTCCACAAAAGATTTTTGTAAATTTTTCATAAACTGGGGGATGGCTACTGAAGTACTGACATTAAGCTTAAGGAATATATATTGTACTACAAAAATAAAGAAAGAATTAAAGACAAAAGGAGTCATTATATTAAATGTTATCGATAATATCAAGTGGAAATAGGGGGTGCTGTGGTTCCGCATTTGCCTATACACGAGCCGCCACTGAACATTATTTGAACGTAAACCGAGCGATGTATGCACATGGTTTTTGGATGTGGTTATCGTTTCAATATGGCGGTCACTCAAAATTCTGGATGCCTATTTGTTTTTTTCCCCACAATAACCTTCAAATTCGTGGACCAAATTCAACGAAATTTGACATGGACATTATTTGAACCCAGTCTGAACAACGTCTTAAGCCGCAATTTGTTTTCTGTCTGCACTAAGAAACAATATCAACTACGAATCCAAGGAGAACTTATAAGATATTTTATTTAACTTGAATTCCAAATGGAAATCTTAATACTGTAATATTTATAAGAATAGTACATCCCTAGATAATGACGAAACTATTTAAAAAAACCTAAAGGCAAAAATAAAACATCTAACGGTTCAAACCTTTAGACATTGGTCCTATAGGTCACCTATAATTTAAAAGTGTAAGTTCTTCCAACATTTGCATGAAACAATAGCACCATCTCTTGTGGTGATTATAAACTATTTCAATATATATTTTAATGGAATGCCAGGCCGCCACCTTGGTTCGGATTCCACGTTAAACTGTAGGTCCTTCATTTCATCTCACAATCACCTACCATTACACAGTTAGCGTAAGTGCGTATAACCCGAACGGGTAGTAAGACGCGGTGCTAATAATAATAGTAATAATAATAATAATAATAATAATAATAATAATAATTAATATATTTCAAGTTCTCAAAGTCAACACATTTTTGTTATGTATTATCCAAGGAAGAATAGAGGAAGAATAGAGGAAGATAGAGGCTTTTCACTAAACTGACCCGGCTGGAAACCGTTGATGATGATGATGATATTATTATTATTATTATTATTATTATTATTATTATTATTATTATTATTATTATTATCCAAGGATGCGATTATAAGCTATACAAAGGTTTAGTGGTATAAAAGTGTGGCTTATTCTCCGGTTAATATGATAATAATTATTAAGTATATAAGTTACCTCCCAAGAATGGTTTATAAAATATATTAACATATTTTAGACCCATTGTGGGATTTATAACGGCTTAAAACCTTATCGTGTTCTTTTTTTATATATATCTATGAAACTCGAGTTATCGAATCGAATAATATAAAATTCAAATCAATATCGATAACTTATTATCGAAGCTTTGTAGACGCCTAGTAAAAACATTTTTTTTTTGAAACTATAACACGATTAGAAGAATAATTAGTTATGTTGAAAGAGAAAGAGGGAGAGAAAAAAAGTTTTCTTTCAAAAGTTCCTATGTACCATTCCTCTTGAATCAGTTTAATGACTGAGATAATTAATGGTGAGGAGAGAATTGTATGGCAAAATAAGCGCGCGCAGTTTGTTTGAAGTCTTCAAGAAGATGCTTCCTAGCACACAATACGACCTTGTTCAATGTCATCGCCTTCACAGAGACTGGTGAACATAACACAATACGTCACACACAATAATACACTCCAACAATGCCTACTTACCGGGGGATAATGATAGCTGAATGACTTGCCCCGTGGGTGGGACATGAACCGGAAACTTTTAATACAAGTCTTCCCCCTCTCCCACCCCCCCAACCCAAAACAATCTTTCCATTTTCCGTGGAGTTATATACTCTTGCAGTTTGGACAGACAACAATAGGTCGGGTTGTTTTATTGTAAGCCCCGCCCGCTTCTTACCTACACGTTCGGGTTATAAGCCTAGTTGTACTAATCGCGCGAATGGTTTAAGGATTAGGAAGGTTTAATTGAGAGGAAGTGCACACGCATTTGCATAGAAGGAGAGTTGAAAACAATTGAGGAAAAAACCACTCTCAGTGCACCCGATCTCACGTCTTCGGTAGTCTAGTCCAACACGAGAGCAACGCGTTTTATACCACGCATCCACCTCAGTGGGTAAACAATAATTGGTAATATAGTATGATCGCCATAGAAACAAAATGTGTTGACGTTTGTAATAGGGTTGTGTTTTTTTTTTAGCATCGCGTCTTACTACCTGTTCGAGTTTTCCGCATATGTACTATTCACGCTAATGAGTTTGGGATGAGGAAGATCGAATTTTATAGAAAGTGTACCCGCATTTGCGCGGAAGGGAGAGTGGGAAACCATTTTGTAAAAAAAAAAAAACCTCACTACAACCGACCAAGATTCGAACTCCAATCTTCCTGTAATTGGCAATCTAATCTTACCACGAGAGTGACGCTTTAGTTAGACCACGCGGCCACCGAAGCGGGTAGACCGGACTGTATATAGTCAGTTTTTGCACGCAGACATCTAGTTTCTTCTGCCTGCATGACGAACTCTATTACCATAATCATATCATTCTCGACTCGCCTTCTTTATAATGGCTCTCCGTCGAGAAAATTGAAGGTTATCCCGCTATTGTCAACATGCTCTGTGTAGTTAAAATAACAAAAAGATAAAAAGATTGAATTCTATTCAATTCCTAAAATGTTTATTTATCTTCGGTTTACCAATTTGTTATACACGACTGTAACTTCCCTAAAGCACAATTATATTTTTATTGGCTTAAATAGCCAAGCTATTATATTTGATAATTACGATTATAGCTGCATCTAAATATAATAGTATTTAAATTTAAAAAAGACACCTAAACACTCGAATCGAACCCGGGACTTTTGGTTTAGTACGTCAATGTTCTAACCACTGAGCTATCCAGGATTCGTCCCGTGTTATATTTCAATTTAAAGTATATTATATTTAGATGCGACTTTAGTCGTAATTGGGTGACCTGGTGGTCTAGGGGTAAGGTGTCAGTCAAACCTCTGTGCTGAGGGTCCGGGGCTCGGTCCCGGCACAGATTTATCTGATTGCCAAACCCTTCCTTCACCTCTGACAAGACGTGAATTAATCACAACTTGTGAATGTGGGGAATGCCAGGCCTCCACCGTGGTTCGGATCCCACGTTAAACTGTAGGTCCTCCAGTTCATCTCACAATCACCCTACCATTACACTTTAGAGTAAGTGCGTTTAACCCGAACGGGTAGTAAGACGCCGTGCTAATAATAATAATGATAATTAATAATAATAATAATATCGTCTGTTGCTATGTTTTATTTTGAATTTAGGAATCAATACCCGCTTTGCGTCTATTCAATTTTCACTTTCTTGCTTTACACGATGCATTATTTGAATACATATGGAAACCCGCTTCGGTGGTCGTATGGTCTAAGGTGTTACTATCGGATTAGACTAGACTGTCGATGAAGGGGAGATCGAGGTTAGAATCTTAGTTGGGTCTACCAAGAGTGTTTTTTCCCCCCAAAATGGTTTTCCACTCTTTCTGCATGAAAATGTAGGTACACTTTCTATCAATATAGCCTTCCTAATTCCTAACACAATTCCTAACACATCATGAAATTATGTAACTTCAAACCTTGATTAGGCACGAGATAAAAGCAGAACGCGTTTGTTATTGATTGCGTTGTATCATTTTGCTTCCAAGCCTCCCCTTAACCTTTAAACGACCTTGCCTATTTGTTCTTTCAATAAGTTAGGAAAACATCAATCCTTAGGGAAGTATTATTAGACTCGTTAGATAAAACTTTCTATTGGTTAATATAGTATGAGTATTTTTTTAAATTTAGCACCGCGTCTTACTACCCGTTCGGGTTATACGCCCAAGTACTAATTACGTTAATGGATTAGGAATAGGTAAAGTTGAATTTAGAGGTAGTGCACCCGAATTTGCGTGGAGGGAGAGTGTAAAACCATTTAGGAAAAACCACCCGACCAAGATTCGAACCTCTATCTCTCCATCGTCGGCAGTCAAGCTCAACACTAAACTAACACGTTAGCCAACTACGCCATCGAGGTGGGTTAGTATTACTAAACAAATGATAGACACAGTAGCCCCATGGCTTCTTTGGTGCTGACTGACAGCTGATGGCTTTGAAAAGTTACCAGACCAAATTATGTATCCCTACACCGAACCATATGATCTGCAAAAACATGTGTTTAACAGCTGTCCCTTCTGACAGTCAAAATTTAGGTATATACCTAAATGTAGATGTCAGGAGTCAGCTGTGAGCTGTCAGTCAGCACCAAAGAAGCCGTGGGGCTACTGTATCTCCGAATATGTTGACATTAGAAACTTTCAGCCAATGGTCGGAATGAAGAACCTTCCTGTAGGTGTCACCTATAACCCAACCACGGATTCCCTACATGTAAGCTAAGTACGAGTAGTTAGACATGACATATTGTGGTCGGTCACCCTCATCTTCGAGTGAATCGTGTCGCAACCCTCTGGAAAACACGATTCCCGGAACTTTTACAAGCGCATTCTGTTCTGCGCGCCTTTCTCTCTCTCTCCTCACACACACACACACACACACACACACACACACACACACACACACACACACACTTGGTTAGCGCTCCAGAAAGTTGCGAGAATCCAAAGAGAACACCAATTAAAATAAAAAGTTGTCGACCGAATATATTTTGTTCCTCACGCCCGCCGTAGAGTTATGTTATTATTGTGATCTCTTTGGCATGCTCCGGCGCGGAAAACGTGGGGTTTTGGTAGGATTACTATACTACTACTACTACTACTACCACCACCACACCACCACCACCACCACCACCACAGCTCATCTGCAGTAGGAGTTAGGTAGGTGACAGCTAGCACCTGAAGGTTCTTTATTGTAAACATTGGATGAAAGTGACTAACGTCAATATATTGGGAAATAACTATCATTTGATTAGTAAGGCATCACCACTTTGGTGTACTAAGGGCGTTCTTTTTAGTGGTTTCACACTCTCCTTTCACCCAAATGCAGGTACAATATCTCTATAAAACTATACCTTTCTCATTCTTAGCCCATTGGTGTAAATGTATGGATATCCCTAAAGGAGAAAAAGAAGGAAAGTAACGGTGAAAAAAATCCAACAAGGACGTAACTCAGAATGTTGTAGAATAAATATTTACGTTTTGTGAAAGTCTAAAAGTATTAAACATAAGTTTAAAAAAACTAGAAGTAAACTAAACGTGAAAACAAACTAAAAAAAAAAAATTCTTTCACTCTTTAAAAAAATTATTTTCAAGCAAAAAAAAAATTGTGTTTATCTTTTTAAGTGCAAAAACAATCTTATTTATTTTTCTCAAGCCTAAGTAATGAGAAACAGATGATATTTAAAAAAATATTTTAATATCGCAACGGAGGAAGTAGCTGCCAACAATGTAGAAACAATCGTGTTCCAAATATGCATTGTAGTTTTCCCCCGACTTCCCGCCAAAACCCAGTGGCGCGGGAAAGGCCGAGATAGAACAAAAGACGTTCGGCGAGCGCGCCAAGAGAAGTCTATGGAAGCCGGAATCACACGACATTCTATTTATTACCTGAAGCATAGCGAATCGATGTTAACAAATAATTCAATAAAATAAATAATTGTGGTATTTCTGTCAATAACTACACTTAGGTGCAGAATGGCGATAGCTAAATTATGAATGGATTAAAAAGCTTAGCTATTAAATTTGTTAATTACTGTTATAGCCGCATCTAAATATCATTTTCTTTAAATTTAAAAAAGACACTTAGACACGGGAATCGAACCTGGGACCTTTGACTTAGTACGCCAATGCTTTAACTACTGAGTTATCCAATATAATTATTATAATTATAATAATTATTATTATTTAGCACCGCGTCTTACTACCCGTTCGGGTTATATGCAATATAATAATTAAATGTGACTATAACCGTAATGATCACATTTAATCCATCATGATATGTGCTTTCCTACAGTTGTCATTGTACATTTGACAGCATAAAGCCTTACCGAGTGGCCGGGGTTCAATCCTCGGTCCTGGCACAGATTTATCTGATTTCTAAACCCTTCCTTCACCTCTGACAAGACATCTTGTGAATGTGGGGAATGCCAGGCCGCCACCGTGGTTCGAATTTCACGTTAAACTGTAGGTCCTTCATTTCATCTCACAATCACCATACCATTACACATTAGCGTAAGTGCGTATAAACCGAACGGGTAGTAAGAAGCGGTGCTAATAATAATAATAATACTAAATTGTCGTGTTTTGTAATGAACAATTTTGTCTGAACTCTTTCTTCCCACCGTGACTCGCGTTGCCGGGACTATATCCTACCTTCCACCGCGACTCACGTTGCCGAGACTCTATCCTACCTCCCACCGCGTCTCATGTTGCCTGGTCTCTATTCTACCTCCCACCGCGACTCATGTTGCCGGGACTCTATCCTACCTCCCACCGCAACTAACGTTGCCGAGACTCTATCCTACCTCCCACCGCAACTAACGTTGCCAAGACTCTATCCTACCTTCCACTGCGACTCACGTTGCCGGGACTCTATCCTACCTTCCACCGCGACTCACGTTGCCGGGACTCTATCCTTCCTCCCACCGCAACTAACGTTGCCAAGACTCTATCCTCCCTCCCACCGCGACTCACGTTGCCGGAACAATCTCGCCCACCTTTTTTCCTACCCCTACCCACACGGGTTGGAACACAACGTCGCCGTCCGTCATCGTGACATCAACCAGTTAGTTACCCTTGGGCCGCAGCGAAGGAGATAACACGGTGTCATTTTTTTAATTTAAAGATTACAATTATGAATATTAAATGTTTTCTATAAGCTATTTAGCGTTTTATTTCATGCTACTTAAGACGGTGATATAAATAATGTAAATGTTATAAATTATTTTTAATTCGCACGTTTAATGTATTAAAACAATCACTCAAATGTGGAAAATTTAAACTACTTTTTGGTTTGTGAATACAATCTTAAGAAAACGTATACAGTTTTGCAAATTGTGCTACTAATTACCTTTACCGGGTATGAACTTGCGAACATTGAGGTCCGTGGACCACCCCAGGGCCACTACACTTTTATTAATATTATTATTATTATTATTATTATTTTATCACCGCGTCTTATTACGAGTTTGGGTTGTACACGTTTGTACTAATTACGCTAGTGTGTTAGAGCTGAGGAAAGTTGACTCTAGAGAAAGTGTATCCACAATTGCGTAGAAGAAAAGTGGAAAATCATTTAAAGGAAAAACATTTTCAGTACACCCTAGCAGGCTTTGAACCCCTGATCAACCCACTATCGGCAGTCTAATATATAGCAAAAGGAAACGGTAATCAATAACAAAGTAGGCCTATTATTGGAAACGTTTGGTAACTTTCAGATGAGCTTTATAATCAATTAATTAAGTAAGATATATTTATAGAATGCCAAATTTGGGTGACTTTCAATGAATGTTGGTGCTTGAAAAGGGATTTTCCCTATAAAAATCTGGGTTTAATCACAAATATTATTAGGAAGTATTTCGGGCATATTCTATCAAAAGAGCTAACAAGTTGGTTTTTTTAATGAAGCTCATCACTATTTTTTATCGTCCAAAGCCTGCTGACGTGACAAATGGGAGGGGTTATTTTAATAGTCGTGTGTGTGTATGTATTTATGGGTTTGTTATGAACCCTGACGTCACTAATCGTTTGGTAAGCGGTACGTGAGAAATATTCAAATGATTTTATTCAGTAGCATTATTAAATTAATTTACAAACACATGTAACATGCATCGGTCCTTTTTTTAATTGTGTTTATACTCGTGTTGACTCATCCATGTTTTATCAATGAAACTAAAAATGATAACGTTTTTGCGTGAAGTGAAAAAAGAAGAACGAAAACTATAGGCTATTTGAACGTTTTTTAACACTTATTGTAATGATTCATACAGTAGCTCCATGGCTTCTTTGGTGCTAACTGACAGCTGACGGCTTTGAAAAGTCACCTGACCAAATTATGTATCCCTTCGCCAAACCATATGATCTGCAAAAACATGTGTTTAGCAGCTGTTACTTATGACGGTCGAAATTTAGGTATATACCTAAATGCTTACTGTCAGAAGTCAGCTGTGAGCTGTCAGTCAGCACTAAAGAAGCCACGGGGCTACTGTAGTTAGCAAATAATTCCAAATATAATACACACTGTTAAGAATAAATGTGGACGGGGAGAGAGTACTCATAATGTTTCAAAACTATCATAGTGGAAACTCGTTTATCCGGCCGGACCGGATGTTATCTGGATTAACGGAAATCCGGAAATTATAGGAAAAGAATGCATTGAAACAACTCACCATTTATTTTCACAATAACAAAAAAAAAAAACGCGAAACATTCTAAAACCACTGTGCACTCATAAAATAACGAGTAAATTTGTGTTGTACAATGTGTGATCGCAGTATAGTTTTAGTTCAGTACAGCATTACATTCACCCTGCGACTACCAGTATCGTAATTAATTCATGTATTTACACGCTTCGGTGGCCACGTGGTCTGACGCGCTACTCTCGCAGTAGAATAGACTGCCGATGACAGGGAGTCTACTGAGGATGATTTTTCTCATAATAGGGGTCCATTCTCTGTACACGCAAATGCGGGTACACTTTCTATAAATATAACCTCCCTAATTCCTAAAACTATTAGTGTAATTAGTACATAAACTTATAACCCAAAAGGGGTAGTAATACGCGGTGCTAATGAAAAATATTTGAAAGTAGTTTTATTTTTAATAATACGTCTTTAATAATACGTCCCATGAAAAAATTGTTACGAAAAAATTAATTAATGCTTGGTTTCAGTTCGGATAAACCGGAAATCCGGAAGAGAGTGGGAAACCATTTAGGAAAATAAAACCTTAGTGGACCCGACTGGAATTCGAACCCTGAACTCTCAGTCATAGATAAGCAGGCCAGTCTAACAAGTGCATTATATCCCGTGAACCCCGAAGCGAGTCTTATGCATTCGACGAAACGTCTTTTCTGATATAGTTTTACATAATGTGTCTGACATTATTATGTTTTAAATAATGTGTTTTACGCTTTTTTTTTATTATTATTTTGAAAAAGGGCAAGAAAAAGGAGGAAAGGGAATCAGATGAAATGGTGAACACGTGGTTTGAATGTCAAAACACATGTAGTCTGGTTTACCATGTGATGGGGAGGTTGGGGTTCGAATCCTTTCTGGGTGTATCAAGGACCCCCCCCCCTAAACTGTTTCTCGCTCTCACTCCACACAAATGCGGGTACATTGCCTTTAAAAATTTACCTTTTCCATCCCCATAGTAGTAAATGTATGCGTACGAATAGTATAACCTGAACGAATAATAAGACGCGGCGGAAAAAAATAGGCCTATATCTCTTCTTATTCTGGCAATACTCCACGACACGTCGTTGCTAAAATCCTTCCATCCTAATCCCTAACTTCATTAGTCTGATAGCCAGAACGGTTTGGTAAGTCTCGGCGCAAATAGAAAAAAAAAAGTAATAATAATCTGTCCAAATTGAGAGCTTCAGAACATAAGACTTTCAGCGGTAAATGATTTAGTAAATTTACCAATTGGCGACCCCTAGCGTGTTCCTTTCTCCCTTCGAGATGGAAGCTGGGTACTCCCCGTGGCGAAAACACTCGGATAACACTCTGAAGAAAGCTACCCCCCTCCCCACCAACCACCTTTACCGACACGACATAACACATCGGCTTTATAGAAAGCTGCGCACTTAAACGCGACTGGTCGTAAGTTTCCTTCTCGCAGAACACCTTCATTTATTGATTGCTTCTAAGGAGCGTGGGAACCAAATGGACTCTCCTTTTACCTTCACGTTTTGCTGTCAGATGGATTGGGGGTAGGTGCCTAAAAGATACAATCCAAAATAACAGGACCAGCAAAGGCGTAGAAAGGTTATTTTTCTAGGGGATGGGGGAATCCTGTCAGAAAATCTTACTATATCTTTAGAAAATAAAAGTTTTTATGCGTGTATATAGATAGACCTCCCCTAGAAAGGTTCATCAAATTTGAGGTGGTGTCCGATATCCACCCCCGAACAACCCACTTTCTGCACCCTTGAGGACGAGAAAGTTTTTTAAAAAAAGGGTCGCTGTGTCTTACCACCCATTCTAGTGCTATATGCATACATATAAGTCATTCACGAGCTAAGTTTACCTGGGTGACAGCTCGAAATGTTACTAGAAGTAATCCCTAATATATCACTACGTCAACAGCTGACATCTATCACTTTGGATGACTGTAATAAAAACAGATGGTAGTATATTAATGTGATAGTAAACCACAGTAATTTAGGCCAATATTATTTATATATTTATTTGAGGTCGGACACAAAGTTTATTTATAGTTTTATTCCGCTTAAAAAATATATTAACACCACTTTCACAAAAACTTCTAACGAACATAGCTTCAAAATGGCGGCTGACGGATTTAAATCATATGATTGAACATAACGGTAAACAAGTTGTTTACAATGATGCAGACACGCAGTTGATGAAAATATTTTATCCAGTTAAATATTTCAAAATACAATAAAATAATCATAAAATCATTTATTGTATGTAAAAAATGACAACAATTTTCTCTTTTTCAAGTAAATACGATGCCTGTACCAAAATATATTGATGTGTGCATTATATAACACAAAATCAGTAACGGTCGAAAACGAAAAATAAGTACTTTTAATTATGTTTAAAATATTGTTTCGAGTTGGATTAAAAGAAATTATTTAAAAAAAATGAAATAGAATGAGAAAACTTAAGTTTACGTTATTTTAAATGTAATATATAACAGGTAATTAAAGATCTTTACATTTATAACAAAACTGTGATCTTTTACAAGTGTTGGCAACCCAAAACCTAAACATATGATTTTCGAACTGTCATCCAGGTAAATGGTATGTGTGTGTGTGTATATATATATATAATATATATATATATATATATATATATATATATATATATATAACTTTAATGTCTAGGGTTAAGGAAGGTTTGAATTTATAGTAAGTGTACCTGCATTTGCGTGGAGGAAGAGGTTTGGAAACCCATTGTGTAAAAATAAAAATACCCTCAGCAGCACATCCAACCGGGTATTCGAACCCTGATCTCCCAGTTACAGGCGGTTCCAGTTTATTGCGATAGTGACTCCTTAGACAAAGGCGGTTCGAAGCTTTTCATGCCAGGAGGCTACTACATCTATCAGTTTGTACCGCGAGCCGAAGTTATAATTAGTAATACCATCATCTTGATACAGGGTTAAAAAAAAACACATTTAATAACCCGCTTTCGGTGGACGCATGGTCTAAGGCATCACTGTGTTGATTTGAAATATTTGAATCGCTATTTATAGCTTATAATTATACGCCTGTTAAAAATGTGCAATAAATTGTTGATGGTCGAATGACCTTAACACGGTGGGAAGGGGTAAGGGGAGGGGTATAAATAAATATAGTACGTAGGCATTTACTTAATAGTAAGTTTTTTTTATTTGTATGCATGTTTAATTATCAGTTTTTTCAGAACACTAGTTTTATTTTGAGTCACATGGGCGCTGGAACATTTGATCGGGGGGAAGGGGGGGGGGAGGAGAATGACGCCATGTCCAAGACAATTTGTGTTGAGTATAAAAACATATAAGGTTATAAGTATAGGCCTACAACGTCACATAACTATTAGTAAACCCTGCCCCCCCTCCTTCCCTCTATATGAAAATAGGGGGAGGGGGTCATTGACTCCCCTAGTTCAGGTGCTTATTATGCTTAGAGACTATCTTAAGGTAAAATAAATTTATTTTCTTCCGAGGAGACAATTATTTCCAGTGATGTTAAAAGAGGCAAAATTTGGAGGTTTTGACAAATTCTTCTTCCGAATTCTTCTAAGTAATCTTTTCTAAGACCTGAAAACAATTAGCAAGATATTTTAATGATTGTCATTACCAGTTAGTGTTGGGACATTGTCTGTTTAACACTTTAATACCTCATAATTAATAACTACTACTACTAATAATGTTTTAGTAATTTATAATAAAACTTCCACTAAACCACCGGTGGATGAACATTATTTGTGTAAAGGGTTTCGGAGGGGGGTAAGAGCAATTATCCAAATTAGATGATTTAGAAGGGGGTTTGGCCCACGAATCCAAGCAAACGTTTATTTGTTTAAGATATTTTTTCATTGCATACATATATATATTTTAATTTCAGATTATTAAGGGCTTGTTCTTATTCATGTGTAATTTTTACGAATTTTCATTAACATTTTTGGATTTTTTTTTGTGTGTGTGTAAATTTAATGTCATTTACGCACTTTTAATACGTACCACATCAAAATCCGGGCTCTGTTAATAATAAAGTAAAATGTTATCATTTAATTTAATTTATTTGAGGTTTTTAACGAGCACTTTCTGAACCAATTGATTATATCAGCACACGACTTATACACTAACTTAAATCTAGAGGAGACACAACATCCAGCCCCCGAACCATTAATTCATTATCGTGAAAAGGAAAACCCACATTTCACCAATTATACATTTTTCGCCCATGCCGGGGATCAAACACGGGACCTTTAACTCAGTAGACAGACACGTTACCGACTGTGCTAAGGTGTTGGACTAAAACGTTATCAATTTTGGCCGCTCTAAAATGTATTTGAATGTTCTTAAAGGCAATTTCTATGAAAATAATACTTTAGCCTAGCACGCGAAAATCTGATTTCAAACCTTTATTTAAGAACCTTCGCCACAAGGGTGTAGCATCCGACACCTTGGCTCAGTTGGTAGAGTGTCTGCCTAACAAGCAAGAGGGTACCGGGTTAGATTCCTGGCATGGCTGAAAAAATCATCATTAGTCAAATATGAATTCCTCCTCTCCGAACAGTGATGAATTAATGGCCGAAGGGCAGCGTCTATAGCCACCGGAGTGTAGCGTCTATAGCCGCCAGAATGTAGCGTCTATAGCCACTGGAGTGTAGCGTCTATAGCTGCCAGAATGTAGCGTCTATAGCCGCCAGAATGTAGCGTATATAGCTCCCAAAGTGTAGCGTCTATAGCCGCCAGAGTGTAGCGTCTATAGCCGCCAGAGTGTAGCGTCTATAGCTCCCAAAATGTAGCGTCTATAGCCGCCAGAATGTAGCGTCTATAGCTCCCAAAGTGTATCGTCTATAGCACCAGAGTGTAGTGTCTATAGCCGCCAGAGTGTAGTGTCTATAGCCACCAGAGTGTATCGTCTATAGCTCCCAAAGTGTATCGTCTATAGCCGCCAGAATGTAGCGACTATAGCCGCCAAAGTGTAGCGTCTATAGCCGCCAGAATGTAGCGTCTATAGCTCCCAAAGTGTATCGTCTATAGCCACCAGAGTGTAGTGTCTATAGCCACCAGAGTGTATCGTATATAGCTCCCAAAGTGTATCGTCTATAGCCGCCAGAATGTAGCGACTATAGCCGCCAAAGTGTAGCGTCTATAGCCGCCAGAGACCATTGACTGACCTTGACTGAACGCCTCGACGCGACTGGGACGCACCTCGTCCCAACTGTACGTCACGAGCAGCGTCACGACCATCGTGTAGTTCGGGTCCTCTGCACCTTGGATCACTAGCTGCAGCTCCACCTTGCGGCTAGAAATCGTCGTCACGTGACGGTGTAGGTGCGGCAACACCGTGCTGGGCTGTAACCGTGGCAACATGGTACAAGTTTCGCTCATCGAGCTCTTTGAGTCAGTAGACCGGGGTTTGAATACCAGTGGTCCAGTACATATGCACTTGGGAGGAGGTCTGGATGTCCAGGAGCAACAAAAAGTAACTTTTTTAAATAAACTATTTTTTTTTAAATTGAGTAGCTAAACTCCACATGTCAATTTGAGTAATTATGGGGTTTTAGTTGAATTTATTAAAGTAGGCACTACACTAAAATAGTAAATAATTGTTTTAACAAAATACATTTTATAATTATTTTATTTTAAGTAATTAATTTGTTACTATCTACTTGTTTTTCTTTCCATAACACTCCTTATATAGCCATAAATGACACATTTTGGAATTAAAATTATGAATAGAGTAAAGTTATTTTTTTTAGCACCACATCTAATTAACCATCCGGGTTATACGCTTATATAGTACTAATTACGTTAGTGAATTAGGGATAATGAAGGTTATATTTATAGGAAGTGCACTCGCATTTACGTGGATAGAGAGTGGGGAACAATTAAGGGGGAAAAAAACCCTCACTACATTCTACCGGGATCGAACCACGATCTCCACGTCATCGAAATTTTATTCTATTGCGAGAATTAGAGACTTAGATCACGAGTCCACTGAAGCTAGTAAATCACCAATATAGTAATTTTCCGTGATATCCATGACAAATATACTAAAACTGTTGAATTAACAGAAGGCGTTGTCTCGTCTAGTTTGTCAGGGTGTTAGATTATTATTATTATTATTATTATTATTATTAGCACCGCGTCTTACTAACCATTCGGGTTATACGCACTTACGCTGATGTGTAATGGTAGGGTGATTGTGAGATGAAATGAAGGACCTACAGTTTAACGTGGAATCCGAACTACGGTGGCGGCCTGACATTCCCCACATTCACAAGATGTCTTGTCAGAGGTGAAGGAAGGGTTTGGTAATCAGATAAATATGTGCCGGGACCGAGGATTGAACCCCGGACCCCAGCTCAGAAGTCTGACACCTTACCCTGGACCACCAGGTCACAGGGTGTTAGAATTTTGTTCGAGTTTTTTAAGGTTTTTTTTTCTTTCTTAGATTTTTCCACTCTCCATCTACACACAATTACTCACCTCCCTCATCCTAGACAATTAGGGTAAACAGGCGGACAGCCCGGATGCAGCAAAAAAATCCTCCTCTTTAGAGAACACGCTGGTTTTCCAATCAAATAAGGAATTACCTATTTCGGTGGCCACATGGTCTAAGTCGTTACTCCCGCAATAACATAGATTGCCGATGACAGAGAGATTGGGGTTTGAATCCCGGTCGGGTGCATTGAAGGAGTTTTTTATAACTTGTTTTCCACTATCCCTCCACACAAATGCGGATTCACTTACTCTAACTTCACTCTCCTCATCCATCGCTCATTAGCGTAGTTATTGATAAGCGTACAAACTGAAAAGGTAGTAAGACAAAGTTCTTTGTAAAAAAAAGTATCCAAAATGATTGTAGTTTGGCTTTTAACCTGACCGTACTTGCTTTAGTTCCTCGAACTGCTGCTCCCTCAGGACAGCGCAATGACACACGTCACGCAGCTCCCCCAGGAACTGGAGTAGGTCCTCCTCTCGTAAGTCCCGGGTGCGCTCGCCCCTGAGCCTCATGTTCAGCGCCTCCAAGGTCAACTCTGGGATGAACCCGACCGGCATCCTGTACTTGTGGAGCTTGTAGACTGCGCCTAGTCACGTGGGACAGGGAGAGACAGAGGTCAGAACAAACATCCTGTACTTGTGGAGCTTGTAGACTGCGCCTAATCACGTGGGATAGGGAGCAACAGAGGTCAGGACAAACATCCTGTACTTGTGTAGCTTGTAGACTGCGCCTAGTCACGTGGGACAGGGAGAGACAGAGGTCAGAACAAACATCCTGTACTTGTGGAGCTTGTAGACTGCGCCTAGTCACGTGGGACAGGGAGAGACAGAGGTCAGAACAAACATCCTGTACTTGTGGAGCTTGTAGACTGCGCCTAGTCACGTGGGACAGGGAGAGACAGAGGTCAGGACAAACATCCTGTACTTGTGGAGCTTGTTCAAATCTCAGCCGAGACACTTGAGGGGCTGGTTCTTTTCTTCTGTCCAACTCCTTACAACGAGTGCTGGCTTTTCATTAAGGTTAGCTGACAAAATAAGATCGCCCTTTCATTAAATTACTTCCATAATCCCCCCACCCACATCTCACCCCACCCGCTACTTCCATACCCTACCCAGTTCACTACTCCCTTCACTCTCCTTGGCCCCATCCCTCAACACCCTTCCCCTCTAACTCCAACTATTATTATTATTAGCACCGCTTCTTACTACCCGTTCGGGTTATACGCACTTACGCTAATGTGTAATGGTAGGGTGATTGTGAGATGAAATGAAGGACCTACAGTTTAGCGTGGAATCCGAACCACGGTGGTGGCCTGGCATTCCCCACATTCACAAGATGTCTTGTCAGAGGTGAAGGAAGGGTTTGGAAATCAGATAAATCTGTGCCGGGACCGAGGATTGAACCCCGGCCGCCAGCACAGAAGTCTGACACCTTACCCCTAGACCACCATTCCTCCAACTAACTTCACCCATTACCGCCTCCGACACTCAATCCCTACACAGATAACGCTTCAATTGTAACAATAGACCCGCTACGGTGACCGTAAGGTCTAAGGCGCCACTCTCGAAATATACCAGATTGCCGATGACGGGGAGATGAGGGGTTCGATCATGGTGGATTTTCAGAAATGGTTTTCCACGTAAATTTGGGTACACTTTCTCTAAATTTAACCTTCCTCATCCTTAGCCCATTAGCCTAAATAATACATATGCGTACAGCCCGAACGTACGGTGATAAAAAAAAAATTGTAACAATAACTAGCAATTTTGTACAAAAGTATTGTCCTATACGCACTGGAATCGTGAGCTGATGTGAGTGCCAGCTTTGCGTAGAAGCAGTAGGGAGGCTTGTTCTGTCTGCAGACAGCTGGAGTCAAATCAACTCGCAGGTAGTCCTCGGTACTGTTGCTTCTAACGTACAGTCCTAGAACAGACAAACCCTTTATCAACCTAGAGAAAACATTAACTCAATTAACTCAATTAACTATAGCTAGATTTATTGATCAATTCTTTTTTTCCACGGGTCTTTTTACATTTTAAGAGATTTTTAATTCCTCGATTCCTCAACATTATTATTATTATTATTATTATATTATTATTATTATTATAATTTTATCATTTTCCAAGCAGCCAAACTCACATTAAAAATATATTAACTATTTATAATAGCGTACTGTAGTGTAATATCTGTGACCTGGTGGTCTAGGGGTGAGGTGTAGGACTTCTGTGCTGGAGGTACGGGGTTCAATCCTCGGTCCCGGCACAGATTTATCTGATTACCAAACCCTTCCTTCACCTCTGACAAGACGTGTATTAATCACAACTTGTGAATGTGTGGAATGCTAGGCCTCCACCGTGGTTTGGATCCCACTTTAAACTGTAGGTCCTCCATTTCATCTCACAATCACCCTATCATTACACATTAGCGTAAGTGCGTATAACCCGAACGGGTAGTAAGACGTGAAGCTAATAATAATAATAATAATAATAATAATAATAATGTAGTGTAATATCAAAAACACAGCTACAAACAGTGTAAATAGTATTACTAAATTTAAACAAAAACTGCCATATTTTGGTCGGCGCATGGTCACTACAGTATATCCAACGTAAGAGTGATGGTGACAACTACCGCTCATGTATCCATTCGCCAAACCATATTATTTGCGAGACCATGACTTGTGTTGAGCTGCTGTTACTTTTGGCGGTCAAAACTTTCACAACAAACATTTTGTTTTTAAGCGTTTTTACATTATTGAAATAGAACTTAACGTTGTTGTTTTTTTGGTGCGGAAGTGGCTTTTGTAGTTAATTTAAAAACGCTCTCCAAACAAGATCATTTAAAAGGTTGCAGCCATCTATCCATTAATAAAAGAATGCGAACCAGTGGACTCGAGGGCAGTTTATGACATCATACAAACCGTGCTTTGTTGTGTTCATGCGCATCTGTCCTCAAATAAAAAACGTTTTATTATGAAACATGTGTTGTATGCCTCTTTTAACACAGCGAAACAACAAAAAATAATACCGTAATTTTATTAATATGTTCTGTTATTTCAATAAATTACAAAAAACAACAACAATTATATAGTAATCCTTAGGGAAGTGTTATGAAGCCCTTTACTAACACTTTTGATAAATAGAATAGTTTCACTATGAATATAATAATTATTTACACATAGGTTAACATTAGTGACTTTTAACAATTATTTATTTACCGGCAATAAAGTGAAACGGTAAAAATAATTAACAATGGTCACACTGAAAAAAATTACCCATTTCTGAATATTACCGTTTTGTTTAAATATCACAACATTCCCTTATTGGGATTTGAATGTTTGAAATCGAGGTTAGAATACATTTAATTCTTTTCCGAAGCACTTACCTCCCAGTTTCGCTAAAATCTTTGAAGCCTCATTGTTATCATCATCATGAACATCTTTTGAAAGATATACCGCCATCTTGAACTAGGCAACTAGGAAAATTAAGACAATAATAAATAAATTTGAGACATACAATTAAGATATAATATATATGATCAAATTTTGTGACGACACTGAAATAAGAACATTAAACTTAAATCGTTAGTTTTTTTTTACGATACCAGTTTAATTGTATTTAATTTAGTTTTTTAAAGGGTTTTCAAGCAAGTTTTTAAGTACTTTTCAACATTTTATTCATTTGTTTGTGGAAAGTATTTATATTTTGATCTATAAACAAACTTTTGTTTTCAAATAAAGATTGTTTCAGATCAATTGACGTGTAAAAATAGATGTTCTCTCACTTTTATCTTAAAATAGACATTTACTAAAAACTCGTGAGATTTATGAAACGAAATAATAGGTCTATACATTGTTGTAGAAACACTACACCAAAGATCATAGATGAAATAATATACACTGTTACTAACTCTATGCCATTGCGTTAGGAACTAAGAACACTGTTACAGAGAAATAGAGACAAGAGAAATATCTTTATCCACCAAAGAGCATAAGAATCAAATTATTCTTCAAAGAGCTGAATTAAAAAGTTAATATATTTGCTATAACTAAGATGTTATTGTTTTTATAAAAATATTTTTCAAATAAAAGATTTGTTATCTTTAATTGTATTACAATTTTTACAATGATAAGTTATTTCGTATCTCAAATAGTTGCGGAGAAATTGTAAAAAATAGGAAAGTACCCTGAAAGTAATTTTCACGAGAAAATTAGAGTTGTCATCTTGTTTACAATAACAAACAGTGTCCATAACATTTAATCAAAATAGTTAGAGTGAGTTTTGAGGAAATTGATTTTTTATCCTTTTGAACTTCAGTAAACTACAACTAATTTTAGGATTAGAAATATAATTCCAAAAAAATTCCTCGGGGTGACCTTAAGTAAACCCCCAGATACCAAGTTTAGCCCAATCAGTAAAATGGTTTGGGCTCTAGCCCGAGGTACAAACAGACGGACGGACAGACAGACAGACAGATGGCATCGCGAAAACAACTTTTTTTGTTTCAGGGGGTCATGAAATCGTCAACATTTATCAAAATATCGATATATATATATTTTTTGACGTTCACAATACTTGATTTCTGAAGTGTCGAATGAAAGTAAAAATAAATTATATTTTTATTGGTGTTAAAGAGTTTAATTTTAGAATTTTGAAAACATATTGCTATTGTTATACGGTTTATAATTTTTCTAAGAAATGGCAGCACCTCCAAAATCGAGATATTAATCACAAAGTTGTGCACATTTTGGTTTATACTGTTACCGTTTTTGCGTTCACACCCCCACCCCCCAAGTTTGGGATACCACTTGTCTTACTGCGCACTTGCTATCACACGGCTGTGTGATGATTCGATTATATGCCTAGTTCACTGTAGGATTTACTTATTAGTTCTTTTCTTTTCGTTTATAATGGTTGAAATGAGTAAATTTCAATGTTTATAATGGTTGAAATTTAATTAATTACACTTTTAATATCTTAGACTCAACATTACAATCAACTGACGCGGAGAGTCAGAGTCAGAAAGCGAGTTAGCTGCACGCATAAGCGTCTCCAGCCCCTTATACATGACCTACCCCTTGCTTCTTGAACCCTTTGTCTTTAGTGTTTAAACCAACAGATAGGAGAGTTCTTGGTAGTCTGATGTTGTGAAGGTTATCTTCCTATTGGTAAGGAATGGCCAACTCCTCACCACACTTTTAAATAGAAAGGAAGAAGTTTTTTAAACAAAGGATGTTTAAAATGTAATATATTTGAATTTATTTCTGAAAATATCTTATGAGCTTTAAACTCAGTAAAATAAATAATAATTAATGAAAGTGGTATTAATAAGGAAGATATAACTTGAATATAGAATCTTCTACTGAAATTAAATTGTTCAATTTTGTCTGGTCATCCATGGATGAAGTATTAAAAGGAAATTTTACATACAGTTATTAAAAGAAAAATATACTTCATCCATGACTTTTCATCTAAACGAGAGGGGCCCAAAACAGTTTCATTACAGATTTCATTCAGCAAAAATATTAAGTTATTATTTTTAATAATAATATTAATAAAACTGTTTTTCCTTAGGACAAACATTTGTTGACAATAGGTTTTAAATTGTTTCCTAAAACATTGGTTCAACACAACATAACGCGCTACTCTCGCAATAGACTAGACTGCTGATGACGGGGATACCGAGGTTCGAATCTCAGGTCGGGTGTACTCAGGGTGGTTTTTCCTTGGTGGTTTTCCTCTTTACCTCCACGCAAATGCGGGTACGCTTCCTATAAATAAAACCTTCATAATCCCTTAAAATGA